>JARYZH020000009.1:5682696-6084336 GCA_030021035.2 Notholithocarpus densiflorus | reverse complement strand
ATTAACACTCTCCATTACTTATTTGAATATTAAACAGAACCTTGGTTCTGCCTGGCTCCTCAGACCACATGCCTTGGGTAAATTAATATTATGGGTTATTTGTTTAAGTGTTGAACAAAACTTGGTCATGCCTAGCTCCTCAGACCATATACCTTGGGTAAACAAACACTCTCTATTAATTTTTTGAATATTAAACAGAACCTTGGTTATGCCTGGCCCCTTGAACCACATGCCTTGGGTAAATTATTATTCTGGTTATTTGTTTAAGTGTTAAACAGAACCATGGTCATGCCTGGCTCCTCAAACCACATACCTTGGGTAAACTAACACTCTACATTACTTATTTGAATATTAAACAGAACCTTGGTTGTACCTGGCTCCTCAGACCATATGCCTTGGGTAAATTAATATTCTGGGTTATTTGTTTAAGTGTTAAACAGAACCTTGGTCATGCCTGGCTCCTCAGTCCACATACCTTGGGTAAATTAACACTCTCCGTTACTTATTTGAATAATAAACAGAACCTTGGTTATGTCTTTCTCCTCAGACCACATGCCTTGGGTAAATTAATATTCTAGGGTATTTGTTTAAGTGTTGAACAGAAACTTGGTCATGCCTAGCACCTCAGACCACATACCTTGGATAAATTAAGACTCTCTATTACTTATTTGAATATTAAACAGAACCTTGGTTATGCCTCGCTCCTCGGACCACATGCCTTGGGTAAATTAATATTTTAGGTTATTTGTTTAAGTGTTAAACAGAACCTTGGTCATACCTAGCTCCTCAGGCCACATACCTTGGGTAAATTAACACTCTCTATTACTTATTTAAATATTAAACAGAACCTTGGTTATGCTTGGCCCCTAGGACCATATGCCTTGGGTAAATTAATATTCTGGGTTATTTGTTTCAGTGTTAAACAGAACCTTGGTCATGCCTAGCACCTCAGACCACATACCTTGTGTAAATTAACATTCTCCATTACTTATTTGAATATTAAACAGAACCTTGGTTATGCCTAGCCCCTCGGACCACATGCCTTGGGTAAATTAATATTCTGGGTTATTTGTTTAAGTGTTAAATAGAACCTTGGTCATGCCTGGCTCCTCAGATCACATATCTTGGGTAAATTAACACTCTCCATTACTTATTTGAATATTAAACAGAACCTTGGTTATGCCTGGCTCCTCGGACCACATGCTTTAGGTAAATTAATATTTTAGGTTATTTGTTTAAGTGTTAAATAGAACCTTTGTCATGCCTAGCTCCTTAGACCACATATCTTCGGTAAATTAACACTCTCCATTACTTATTTGAATATTAAACAGAACCTTGGTTATGCCTGGCTCCTCGGACCACATGCCTTGGGTAAATTAATATTTCAGGTTATTTGTTTAAGTGTTAAACGGAACCTTGGTCATGCCTGGCTCCTCAGGCCACATACCTTGGGTAAATTAACACTCTCTATCACTTATTTGAATATTAAACAGAACCTTGGTTATGCCTAGCCCCTCGAACCACATGGCTTGGGTAAATTAATATTCTAGGTTATTTGTTTAAGTGTTATACAGAACCTTGGTCATGCCTGGCTCCTTAGACCACATACCTTGGGTAAATTAACACTCTCCATTACTTATTTGAATATTAAACAAAACCTTCGTTATGCCTGGCTCCTCGGACCACATGCTTTAGGTAAATTAATATTTTGGGTTATTTGTTTAAGTGTTAAATAGAACCTTGGTCATGCCTAGCTCCTTAGACCACATACCTTGGGTAAATTAACACTCTCCATTACTTATTTGAATATTAAACAGAACATTGGTTATGCCTGGCTCCTCGGACCACATGCCTTGGGTAAATTAATATTTTTGGTCATTTGTTTAAGTGTTAAACAGAACCTTGGTCATGCCTAGCTCCTCAGGCCACATACCTTGGGTAAATTAACACTCTCTATTACTTATTTGAATATTAAACAGAACCTTTGTTATGCCTGGCCCCTCGGACCACATGCCTTGCGTAAATTAATATTCTGGTTATTTGTTTAAGTGTTAAACAGAACCATGGTCATGCCTGTCTCCTCAGACCACATACCTTGGGTAAATTAACACTCTCCATTACTTATTTGAATATTCAACAGAACCTTGGTTATGCCTGGCCCCTCAGACCACATGCCTTGGGTAAATTAATATTCTAGGTTATTTGTTTAAGTGTTGAACAGAAACTTGGTCATGCCTGGCTCCTCAGACCACATACCTTTGGTAAATTAACACTCTCCATTACTTATTTTAATTTTAAACAGAACATTGGCTATGCCTGGCTCCTCAGACCATATATCTTAGGTAAATTAACATTCTAGGTTACTTGTTTAAGTGTTGAACAAAACCGGGGCTGTGTCTGGTTCCTCGGATCACACGCCTATTATTAATTAACACTTGCTTATCCCTTTCCCTACTAAGTGTTTTATTTGTCTCTGAGGGCTTAGGCCTCCTTGTTAGTTACACAGTTTTCAGTGCTAACACATAGTCATTTTGTCTCATTGTTTACATGGGTTCGATCTATTTTTGTTAACAACAAATCATTGCCATTAACTATTGTTAAATTAAGGCATCATCAATTTAAAGTCTCAGCAGGGGGCAAAATAATGGATACAGCCAACCCAAGATAAATATTGCAAGGTAAAGGAAAGGTTCATAAAGTAAAAATTGAAGTCTTTTCATGGAGTAAAAGAAAAATACATTATGAACAAGGGCCAAACTGCCATAACCAAGGAAGATTACATGTAAAAAAAAGGGAAAAAAGAAACCACAAACGACAAAAAGTGCAAGAGATCCTATGCTAAGCCTTGGCCTTGGAAAGAGGGTCTTCCTTGCTGCCCGGCTTAGAGGTAGGTATGTTAGCGGCCTTGGGGTCAGCCTCCTAAGGTTTGGTCTTACCCTCCTTCACCTTGGAAGCAGCATCATTAACCTTGTGGACGATATGCTTGGACTCAGCCTCCTTTTCCTTGGTCTCCGACGGGGGCTTGACCTCCTTGCCCTTGTCCTTATCCTTGGAAGCCTCAACCCCCTAACCTTGGTCACCAGCTTGGCCAGGCCCTTTGGAGACCTCAAGAAGGGGAAGAGAGGCCTGGATAATAAGGGGTTACTCAAAAGAGACTGATGCAAGGGCAGCGGGAGGTGGGAGTTCGGTTAGGACTTCACGAATGTCCGGAGGGTAGTAGACATTCCTAGCCTGCCTCCACTCCGAGGCAGCAGGGACTCCTGCAAGGTTGAGGGCCTCCATCCACACTTCCTTACAGTAATCCCTGCAGGCCTCAGCCAGCTCCTCCACCAGACGGACCTCAGTTTCTTGCACCCCGAGGTCGTAGGATGCTTGCTTCGAGGCCTCTGCGGCTTCCTTGATCGTCCGAACAGCGGCCTTGGCTTTCTCCAACTCCGCCTTCAGCTCCAGGACCTGCTGCTTTGCTGTGGCCAGCTCTATCTCAGTCTGATAGAGCTTTTTATATTGGTCCTCAAACTGGTCCTGGGCATTCTTCAGGCCGGCCTCAGCACTTCTGCGTGCCCTCTCCTCGGCGGTCAGCTTGGTGGAGAGCTCTTGATTCTTCTACTCAGCTGCACCCAAGGCCTTGTTGGTCTCAGCGCGGAGGTTGGCCTCAACCCTAGCCTCAATCCTTGCATCCTTAACCCACTCCTCGGCCACAAAAACCTCCTGGATGGCCTATATAGAAACAATAGAGGAGCACGTTAAAAAAAACAAAAAACAAAATAAAAAATAAAAAAACAAAAACAAAACAAAACTCTCCTAGTAAGGCATGTCTAGGAATTTACCAAAGCAAGGTCCCTCTTTAGGGACAAGAAGAGGCCTGGCTGCCGCATGTGCTTCAGCGCATCCATACCCCTCGACAGCAGGAAAGGCTGCTCTAGGGCTTCAGTTAGGTAGGTGGCATGCCCTTTCTAGAACTCCCTAATGCTGGAGTTCCATGGTATGGCAGACCTATCCGGCTCCACCCGAGGGTCCCTGGCGGGGTTCTGAAGGCGCACCTCGGCCATGGTCTGATCCTCCCTGCTCTTGACCGAGGAGGCCCTCCCCCTACCCTTGGTCACCTTTATTATCCAGCGGCATCTCGTCCTCCTCTACAGAGCTACTGTCTACGCGCATAACGATGAGTTTGGGGGAGCGGACAACGGAAGATTTCTCTACCTCGTCTTCCGAATTCGAGACCTGGAATATGGGTCCTCCCAACTCCTCCCTTTGTTCCTCCTCAAGTGACAAATGAGAGGACGTTGTTTCCTCTATCAGGACCGTGGCCTCATTGGGAGCGTGGTGGGCGAGCAGTTCCACGTGGACAATGTCTTTTAGGGCTTAAAATGCCGACATCAAGATGTCTATCCTACACAGCCGAGGATCGCCTACCCTGATTGCGTGGCCCACATCCTGGAATTTGTCCGACAAAGGCTCAAAGTTGAAGATGAGGTGGACTGCTCTTAACTGTCTGTCTGCGCTTACAAATACCTCAGACCTTAGTACTTTGTTGAGGTCTTCAACGTTGACGAGGTTAAGGTTAGCAACTACGTGTCTTTTATCTGCAAAACATCCGAAAAACAAAACCACGGTTAGAATAATGTAGCCATCCATCAGAAATAAACAAAGTGCCAAAGGAAAGAAGGAAGCAGTAAAACTACGGAGCTAATGCCCATGTAAAAAGAAAGGAAAGACCTAAACCTAGGGTACCCCACCTGGCTCTCCCTCCCGGACTGGGCAGTGAAGACCGTCGTGCCAATCACCCGAGACTATCGGGAAGTCATCCTTCATGCCCTTGTTGGACTTGGGGAGGCACGAGACGAGCCTGACAACAGAGGATCTAGACTTAAGGTAATACCCGACGTCTGCAAGCAGGTGTCACATGTACATCACACGACGTCGTGCCAGGTAAGGTTTAACCCCATTCGCTCACTGAAAGCATCCACGCTACCCAGGACCTTGAACAGATTAGGTGCACATTGATGGGGCATATCCTATGGGCGATCAGGTAGTCCCTAGTCACTCTACCCATAGGAAACGTCATTCCCCCTTCTATAAAGGCAATCATAGGAATTACGACCTCCTCTTCCCTCCTGTGGGTAAGCCACTGGCCCGGGGCACAATACTATAGGGAAACCCTTTGGGGAATATGATACTTAGCCCTAAATCCCTTCATACCGGCGGGAGAATCTACGAGGTGGGTGAACCTACCCATTAGAACAAACTAAGAAGAGGTGGGGAAGATATTTGTGAACAAGAAGCAAAGAGTAAATGGCCGTGAAGATGGGCCGAGGAGAAAATAGCTTGAGAACTAAGAAACTTATGAAAATAAGGGCAAGGTCACTTCAGGGGCTTCTTGAAGGTCTGAAGATTTGGGAAGTCTTGAAAAGCTCGAGAGTTTGGGAAGTCTTGGGAGCTCGAAGATTTGTAAAATGGGAAAAATAAACCCTCCGGGCGCCTTATATAGGAGGCGGAATTGGGTGGGAGTTATCCCGCCCAAAATTTGAGGGAAAATGTCAGCCATTGGATCTCCATCTCACCGCAGGATGTGGGGAACACAGCGCTGCCTGGAGTATTTAATGAGATATCGCGGACTCCAAAGCGTCAGGAACAGTTACAGGACACATAAAGTAACATTCTCACGTGTGGAAGTCAAGGAAACGTGCGAAATTAATTATTCGAAGTCAAAACCCCATTTTTCTCCTCGAATAGGAGGAAGAAAACCGAAGTTTTGAGGGGCTATTATGGGGTACATGAATTCCAGTAAGGTAATTATGCCACGTGTCATACCTGTGGCCGAGGAAGGCCATTATCGTGCCGAGGAGGCCACACCCTCGGACAGTAAAGCCACGTCAATAGCGCGTCACCAGAGGAAGTCGTGTAGAGAAAGAACTTCGAAAAAGGGATTAACACTGACGTGACTAAGGGATTGGTGGTTGCCACCACATTTAATGCATCCCACCAAACCTCCTGGCTGCATTTATGTGGAGAAGACCCCTGAACAGTGCTGCCTTAGCTGCGACAACTCACAAGGGGTTTGGGAAGGTGTCTGATGGGACAAGCACTCAAGTAACGGCCTAAATGATCAACAAATGGAGGGCCAAGATCATTTAAAGGGAGCTATATAATGTAGGAGACCCTCCAGGGAAGGGGGGAGGAGAAAAGAGAGGGAGAAAACACTGTAGCAACAAGAACTGTAAAAATATCCAAGTCCAAAGGAAATATATTTGCAAGATCACTTTCCTTGGATTTCGCCGAGGAAGGTTTTCTTTACATAAAATTGTTCTTCTTTACTTTCTTACTGTCTTTGACCCATGACACGTGTTCTTGGATCCATTGAAGCCTAGCTTTTAAGCCCACTCTCTACAAATTCATTGTATTGGGCTCTTTGGGCCTTAATCCAATCATCTTTTGGGCTTAAGAACTAAAGCCCGCCTTTACAGTAATCATTATAAATAAAAAACCAAGAATGAATTTGGTTTTCATACTAAAATGTTGACAATAGATACAATCAAAATTAATTAATTTTCAAATTTTCATAATTTTTACCACACATTTTGCTCTTATATATGGACAGTAATGTACGTACACACACACACATACACACACACACACACACACACACACACACACACACACACACACACATATATGTGTATGTGTTAGGACATATGTGATTCACTTGTTAGGAACATATGTCACTATTTTATGTAATTGACTTATCCTTTGACAAAACGCACTTTACTTGTAATTAGGTAGATCTAGGATGTGTTTAATACTTCAAGAAACTTTGTTTCAAGTCTAGTATTGAAGCCATGCAAGTCTGTCTAAGAAACAAGTGAAGAAGTGCTGATTCATTAAAGCTCAACACCTACTTGACACCTCCTCGATCGATCGAGCTTTACGGAATTCAGATTTTTAGATCTGATTTTTCGGCCCATGCTTATGTATTTGTGTAGGGTTTCTTTTCTCACAACCCTAGACATATATAAGGCTTATTTTAAAGGCCATCACATAAGAGAATACAAGGAGAACATATGCAAAAGGTGACTGATGCCTTATTCTCTCTGAAAGAAGCTACTGCGTCTTTTGCGCCTTAGGGTTTTGTAACCAAGTGCTTCTTAATCTTCATTGTTGATGAAGTGAATAACTTTGCAGCCAACATCTTCTTCAAGTTGGTGATTAAGTCGCGTACTGGGATCCGCGCAATTGGTTAGTCACGTACTAGGATTCGTGCATAAAAAAGGGTGGCGTTCATATATTGAAGAGTTCAGAGGTTATGAAGCGATAGAAGGTTTCTGCTGTGAGTTCATCTACAGGAATTGTAGAGTCTAGGGACAAAGGTTTTGACCTAGATCTGAAATTTCTCTTTGCTATAGTTGATTGCTTTTCGGGAAGGTTTTCCCCCCGGTTTTTTACTGTGAAACTAGTTTGTTTCATTGGTTTTCCTGGGTCATCATATCTTGTCTTATTTACTTTTTCACTGCATTTATTTGTGACATGATATTGATATTTATTTGTTTTAACAAGTTTTATTCATAATAAATCTAATTAACAACTTGGGTTTAAAACTTGTTAATTCTATCAACCGAGGTCTAAATTTCCCAACAATATATATATATATATATATTTGACAAGGGAATATATTTTCAATAAGTATAAGTAACAATAACTTTTAATTGTCTACTCTTTTTGTTGGTATACTAATTGTCTACTATGGTCAACCACAAGTCTTCAATATTGCTCTAAATTATGTATTTACATAATGTATCTATATAAAATATCATCACTGTATAGTATCTACATAAAGTATCTGCCAACAAATGCAATTCCCCTAACAAGAAGGTTTGTGACCTTATTATTGATAGCGACAGTGTGGAGAACATTGCTTCCAAGAGGTTGATCGCCGAATTGGGATTGAAGACAGAGAAATAGTACCCCTCTCCATACAGAATAGGCTGGATTAAGAAAGGTACGAATTACTCATCTATGTCGAATTTATTTTTCTATGGGTAAGAGTTATGTAGATGTGATACTCTGTGATGTTGTTGAGATGGATGCATGTCACTTAATTTTGGGAAGGCCATGGCAGTATGATGTGGATACTACTCCTAGATGTAAAGACAACTTGGTCTATCAAGGAGAGCAGTGTACCCAAAGCTTCTAAAACAGTGGAGGGGAAATCATCTCTTCTTTTGGTTAACAATAAAGACCAATTTGACAAGAAAGCTAAGGAATCAAAGCAGGTATTTGTAGTTGCGGTGACTAATAGAGGGCCCAAAGCAGCACCTGAAATACCAGCAGTAGTGCAACCATTGCCTAAGGAGTTTGAGGAACTGTTTCTAGAGGAGCTATATGTAGGATTGCCACCAATGCATGACGTTCAACACCACATTGATTTGGTCCCTAGAGCTAGCCTACCAAACTTGCCACATTACTAGATGCATCTGCAGGAGAGCCAGATCTTGCAAGGTCAAGTGGATGAACTGCTTAGTAAGGGGCAGATTAGAGAGAGCATGAGTCCATGTGCAATACCTGCCCTATTGACACCTAAGAAGGATGAAAGCTGGCACATGTGTGCGGATAGTCAAGTCATCAACAAGATTACGGTCAGGTATCAATTCCCTATCCCTCGATTGTATGATATGTTTGACATGTTGAGTGGGTCCAAGTGCTACACCAAATTGGATCTTAAGAATGGATACCACCAGATTCATATTCGAATGGGTGATGAGTGGAAGACAACCTTCAAGACAAAAGAAGGGCTTTATGAGTGGATGGTTACGCCATTTGGCTTATCAAATGCTTCGAGTATATTCATACAACTTATGAATCAGGTATTGAAACCATTTATTAGGAATTTTATAGTTGTCTATTTTGATGATATCCTGATATACAATAAGACAGAAGCTACTCATTACAATCATGTGCATGAGGAACTAAAGGTTCTATTGGCCAACAAGTTGTATGTCAATTTGAAGAAGTGTAGTTTCTTCACAGATAGGTTATTGTTCTTTGGGTATGTAGTAAGTGTTGAAGGGATCCATGTCGATGAGGAAAAGGTTTGTGCTATTCGGGAGTGGTGTGGGCACCACCGATTTTTCTCTCCTTGGGGGAGGAAAGGGGAGTACGCCTCGGTCGAGTGGACCAAGGTGGAGAAATGATGGAGTCACCACCTAATTTAAGTCTAGGAACCATTTACATAGCGCCCTTATGTGAAAGGACTGATATTACTACTAGAGTATGGGTTTGAAGTTTAGATACGATTTTGGGAAGGTGTTAGGCACCCAAAACCGCCCGACTTGTGGGTCGGCTTCCACTCATTGTGTCTTATGTCTTAATCTCATTAAAGACACATTCAATATTGCATTCTATACTCACACATACACTAGCATACATCTAAGCATACAACATGGCATTTCATCCCAAACCCTAACATACATCTATCATGCTTCTCATATCATCATAAACCCTAGCATACATCTATCATGGCAATCCACATCAAACCTAGCATACATCTATCATGGTAATCCACATTAAACCTAGTATACAACTATCATGGTAATCACCTCATCTCATCCAAGGCAGCAAACAAACAAGGTATCTTAAAGGCAGCAACATAATAGCAATCAAACAAACATGTTCATCATATTGAAAGCATAGCACATGGACTTTGCACATACACATTCATCAAGGGAATATCAAGGCCATATAACAAACAAATGCATGATCATGTGAAATGCATGACTCACCTTTACTTATCTCGCTGTACCACAATACCTATAAATCAATGCATGGACATTAAAATGCGTGTTCATGGCATATCAAAGCAAGAAATAGAAAGAAACCCTAATCTGGCATGTTAAAGGCAAAAAAACAATCACACAGAGAAACAGAGACTTAAAAACATAAAAGAAGGTCAAAATAGAGTCATGTTATTGTTGGAAAATCTGGTTTTGTATCTCATACAAAACACACAGCGGAAGCAACAAACATGGATCTATTTCATTCATGATTGATAACATGCACTATGTGAATTTCAGAATTTAAGAACAAGATAGCGTACGTGTAGTGAAATTCAAAACAAAAGATTATAAGTACTTGGGAACACTTTTAATCTTCACTCCAATTCCACTTTACGCCTAAGAAGTGTGGCCTCTCAATCAGTTTCCAAGGGAGAATAATTGAGTGGCTTCACTCACACATACACACCATTTCACAATGATGTCTCTCTTTTTTTTTTAATGAAAAAATTTTGTATGTTTCTCCCTTTATATTTAACTGATTATCTAATTGGGCTGGCCTATTAGGCCTTTCCAATTGGGCTTTAGTGTGTGGCTTGGAGTGGGACCAAAAGGGACTAATAAGACACTAGCTCCAATGGGCCTTGGGCTTTTCTGTCAACTCTTGACAAGTCCAAAGTTACCATTAATTATATTTAATACCACTATATAAATATAATTGCACTTTAGACCTTATCTATAAATTATATCCCAAGACTTTATTATACATGCAACCCCTTAATAAAATATTCGTAGTAATACAAAGTCATGAATGAAGACTGCCACTTTGTAGATTACTACATCTTAATCCTTAAGTACCCGATTTAATCCTTTACGTTATTCATCTTATATTTATGAAATCCAATTTCATAAATATATACTTTAGTAACAACTTACTAAAGTGGTTGGGCCCAACTCTCTTGAATAACCAAACCCATTAAACTTATCTCAAGGGAATATTTTATATCTCCGTTAAGATATTATGAATTCCATCTTGAGAATATATATTCCATCAACACTAAATGCGGCTGCCCAACATACTGAGGTTTTGATCGTGTCTTATAGATCTCACTCCTGATATATCAAAACAACCTACACCTCATGATCAGGTCCATTATTCTCTCAAGATTTAGAGTTGATGTAAATAGAAGTCGTGAGATTTATTATTCAATTAACAGTCATTAGGAGAATAATAAATCTCACAGCGGTCTAGTTCAATATGTCTTAACTCTTAAAACATATCAACATACCAACTAGAAGTCTCCACTTCCATGATCAAGACAAATCATCGTAGTTGATATGTTATAATCTTCGCAGATGAAACACCCAATTTCATCACCAACTACGAACTAAAATTATGAGTTTACAAAGAACTTGTGATTTATATCTTCTGTGACTTTTCACATAAATCACATACTATGCATCTCATGGACTAAGATAATATCCCATTAGTTCATTTATAGATAGTCTCTCATAATTAAACAATTTAATTATTTATGACATGCCAATAAATTGGATTTTAGGGCACAAACCCTAACAATCTCCCACTTGCCCTCAAAAGACAATTTACCATATATCCGACACTTATCTCCCTTTAGAGTAATTCATAGTCACTCTTAAGGCAAGGTTTGGAAACAAGTTTCAACCGGATTTATTGCATAAATTATCTTTTCTACTACTACTTCTTAAGTACTCAAATCTCTCTAATGAGATAATACTTACGCTTAATATGTACCTTCACCACCTAGGATGAACACATATCTTGAAGTCTAACTTCATGAATCACAATCAAACTACAAGTCAGTATTTGTACATCTAGTAATCATCAAAACTTCAATTTTGTGGATAAGCATATAATCCATCATTCTCCTAAGATAGTTGAGTATATGCTTAACTCCCACAAAATTAAGTTATCTTTGATTTAATTGATATTTGCTTACTATGCCAACCGCAAAATAGATATTTAACCTAGTATTTAGCATAGCATAAAGACTTCCTATCGATTTGAAATAAGGAACCATCTTAATATGCTCTTCCTTTTATATGTCTTAGGACTATAGTCCTTTATAAAGGAACTTCAAACTTAAAAGGAAAGAATCATTTCTTGAAGTATTACATGCTATACTTGGCTAGAATCTAATATATTTAAGCAGTTTGAGATAGACCCAACATCCTAATTTCTGAATTTTAACAAAGTTTAATTCTTAGGATGTGACTAGTCTTTCTCAAGTACTTTATATCATACGGGACTAGACAACAAAAACTCTATTGATGACAATAACTCCACATCATTCTAAATGATTAGAATGTCATCAACATACATTAAGAGATTTATTATTCTATATAGCTTTTACACATATAAGGTCTTTTAATACTTGATCAAAATTAAACAATTTGATTTCTTGATCAAAGATGATATTTTATGATTCATTTGCTTGCTTTAGCCCATAAATGGAATTTAGGCAACTTGCATACTAAACATTATTGGTTCTTTGCTATGTACAAGTCTAGGTACATCATATGGATGTCTTCCTCAAAATTGCTACTAAAAGAAGTTTTCTTGATATCCATTGCTATATTTCATCCAAATGAAATATATGGATAAGAGAATCTAGATAGAGTCAAACTTGACTATTAGTGAAAAAATCTTTTCATAATCGAACCATTCTTTCTGAATAAATCTTTTCGCCTCTAGTCTTGACTTTGAAGGTTTGCACCTTCAAATCTATCAATCTCATTTCCTTGTAGACCTATTTGAGAACAATAGGCTCAATACCAATAGGCGCCTCTACAAGTTCTAGACTTTAAATAGAATCTAATTCTATTCACATAACCTTGATCCAATAATTCATATTCATATTATCTATTGCCTCTACGTAGGACCGAGGATCAAATTCATATCCTTGTGGAATGACTTCAAAAGTTTATCCCAAAAGTATGAATTTAAAATCCTCCCTCCACGATATGATACCGGTGTACTAGCTATATATATATATATATATAGAATAATACCTTGTGGTGTATCTAATACAACAATCTCATGTCTAAATGTATCTTATAGTTGTCTCACAACAAATTCTGACAATTTTCTTCTAAAACAATTCTATGTTTCGCTTTAAGATTATTCACATAGTCATCATCAAAAACTTTGTATTTGTACTTTACAAACACCTTGTCTTCTTTATAACTACCAAAACAATCTTCTGCAATTCCTTTTGGATACCCATCATAAACTCACATTTTTCTACCTTTTGATTTCAATTTGTCAGACTTCTTTTCTAGCACAAGTGCTGGACATTTCCAAAAGTTAAAGTATCAAAAACTAGATTTTCACCCAATCCATAATTTGACAAATGTCCTAGGAACAAACTTTTGAAATCGATTTTAGAAAATGTATAGTAATACATAGAGTATATCTCCAAAAGAAATAAGCAAATGGAAATATTTAATCATGTACTTTACTATTTCTAAGAGAATCTTATTCCTCCATGCATGCACTGACTTAAAGAAGTCATTGAAACTATATTCCTTTACAATAAAAGAGCCCTAGATCGTATTACCCTCTAAATAGAATTCATATACTGGGATTATAACAAAATGATGGTTCTAAAAGGCCATCTTTCACCAATCTTGAATACTATTTAGAATAATAAGATTTAGACATAAGTTCCAAAACATACAAAACCAAAGGATGGAAACTTTCTCTTTAAAAAGTAAAACATGTAAATCTCCATCTAGAAAACATTCATGGACAATGCTTAGCTTTACTAAACTGGAAACACTTTCCTTTTGGTCATACTTTTGAATCTAATTTCCTTTTGGCAACTACTAGGACAACTAGCTTGTCCATCTGTTTGGTATTATAATTCTTTTTCTTACTACCCTTACCTTTCGGTTCAGGCTAAGAATTTGAATTAAATCATATTGATCCTAGCCTTAGCTTTTAGGATGTCTTCCGTTGAGTATAACTCACTCATCAATTCAGATAACTTTAAAAAAAAAAAAATTAGTTTCAAAACAATCTGAATTGATCAAATGATTTTGACAAGGACTTGTGGATCATATCCATATGAGATTAACATTTAATCTCTACACCCAAGAATTCCAATTCATTTTAATATATATATATATATATATATTTTTTTTTCATAAAATGATATAGAATTGGAACTTCTTAAGCCTTTCATAGCACTCAATATGATTCATACCAAACATCTCATTTAGACTTAATATAAAGTCTAAGTCTAGTACTAACTCTTGCATCTCATGTTGTAGTACAATTGAAATAGAAGCCAATGTAACATTTAAGCATTTCAATGGAGACTATGATCACATCATAAGCTATCTTCCATAAATGCATCATGTATAGGAAATTATGACAATGCTGAATCGAAAACATAAATATGTACTTCAGCTTCTTTAAGCACCATGTCCAAAATTATTTCTTAGTTAATGTGATTTAATAAAATAGTAGCTAGAGAACAAAATTTATGACAATTTTATTTTGAGACTATGAACTTAAGAGATTATGAATTCCACCTTGAGAATATATGTTCCATCAACACTAAATGCGGCTGCCCAACATACTGAGGTTTTGATCGTGTCTTATAGATCTCACTCCTGATATATCAAAGCAACCTACACCTTATGATCAGATCCATTAGTCTCTTAGGATTTAGAGTTGATGTAAATAGAAGTCGTAAGATTTATTATTCAATTAATAATCGTTAGGAGACTAATAAATCTCACAGCGGTCTAGTTCAATATGTCTTAACTCTTAAAACATATCAACATACCAACTAGAAGTCTCCACTTCCCTGATCAAGACAAATCATCGTAGTTGATATGTTATAATCTTCGCAGATGAAACGCCCAATTTCATCACCGACTACGAACTAAAATTCTGAGTTTACAAAAAACTTGTGATTTATATCTTCTGTGACTTTTCACATAAATCACATACTATGCATCTCATGGACTAAGATAAAATCCTATTAGTTCATTTATAGATAGTCTCTCATAATCAAACAATTTAATTATTTATGACATGCCAATAAATTGGATTTTAGGGCACGAACCCTAACAGTTTTGTGAAAAAAAAAAAGAAAAAAAAAGAAAAAAAAAGAAAAAAAGAAAAAAGAAAAAAAGAAACAGAAGCAGAATACTCAAATTAGGGTTTTTGGGCACAAGTATGCATGCCCATACATAGGCCTGCGTACCCAAGCCAACTATAGGTGTACGCATACTTCGAGCTTGCGTATGCATGCTAGGATCATGCACACGCAGACATGCCCTAAACCCTAACCCAAAAACATAGAAACACAGAAAACAGAGTAGAAATTAAAACTAACAAATCTAACAACCTAACATGCTTTAAAACAGCAAACTACCTGTTAGGACATATGTGAATCATGTTAGGAACATATGTCAATTTAGAATTGGCTAATCCTTTGACAAAACATACTTTACTTGTAATTGGATAGATTTAGGATGTGTTTAATGGTTCAAGGAACAAGGTTTCAAGTTTAAGTGTTAAAGCCATGCAGGTTTGTCCAAGAATCAAGTGAAGAAGTGTTGGTTTTTAAAGCTCGACAGCTAGCTCGACAGATAGCATCTATTGAGGTTTAAAAGGTTGTTGAAGTCCGCTGCTCGATAGCTACTCAATAGATAGGGTATCTATCGAGATTTAAGAAAATCAGTTTTTCAGATCTGATTTTCATCCAATCCGTGTATAGATGTTTGGGCTTTCTTTTCTCACAGCCTTAAACATATATAAGGATTGTTTTAAGGGCCGTCACAGCTGATGCACCTTAATGCAAAAGATTTTCACAAGCATACTATGAACCGGAGACATATGCCCTAGTTCATCTTTCTCTTGAAGATGCTGCTGCATTTGTAAACCGTAGAGTTTTGTAACCAAGGAACTTCGTGATCTTCATCATGTTGATGAACTGAAGAACTTTGCAGCCAACATCCGTCTCAAGTTAGTGTGTAAGCCGCGTACTGGGATCTGCGCATCGAATTGGTTAGTCACGTACTGGGAGCTGTGCATTGAAAGGAGAGATTGTCACTATAGAACAAATCCAATTGGGTATTGGGGTAAGGGTTCAACTGTAAGTTAGTATAAGATACTGGGATTCCTTTACTTATAACCGCTTGTTGTGATAATAGTAGATTCTTAGAAGTGGTGACCTTAAAATCACCCAATGGGGTTTTTGCCGTATAGGTTTTCCCCATTCGTAAACAAATCACCGTGTCATTTTATTTTTCACTGCATATTAACTTAGTTGGTGATTTGTTTGTGCTACCACGCTTATTGCATTCTAATTGAATTAATTAATTAACTTGGCTAATTAATTGGTTAATTCATCACAAGGGGTATCAAATTGTATTAGAGCAGGCACACTCTGATTAGGTTTTAATATTTGCTGTGTGATCCATTGACCCCTGCTTGTCATGAATAGAGGACAGTCTCTTATTATGCCTCCTTTATTTGATGGCACTAACTATGCATACTGGAAAGTATGCATAAGAGCTTTTTTGCAATCATTAGATAAAAAGGTGTGGCAAGCTGTGGAGATAGGCTGGACCAAGCCAAAGGAAACGCCAGCCAATTGGGATGATGCTAAGATCAAGGCGGTTAACTTCAACAGCAGGTCATTGAATGCTTTATTCAGTGCGGTCACGAATAAGGAGTTCAAGAAAATATCCTCTACTGAAACTACTAAGAAAGCATGGACCATCCTCCAAACAACCTATGAAGGAACTAAGGTTGTCAAGGATTCGAAGTTTCAGAGGCTTACTACAAGCTTCGAAGAGATTAAGATAGAGGAAGATCAGTCATTTGATGAGTTCTATGCCAAGCTCAAGGACATAGTGAACTTAGCCTTTAATCTTGGGAAACCATTCCAAAACCTAAGATTGTTAGAAAGGTGCTCAAATCTCTACTCGAGAGATTTCATGCCAAGATCACCGCGATTAAGGAATCAAAGGATATTGACAAATTTCTTTTGACAGAGCTGGTTGGCAATTTGCAGATCTATGAGTTGGGTTTGACAAGGATCGGGAAATCAAGCAAGAGTAAGAGCATGGCATTGAAGGTCAAAAGTAGTGATACTGATGAGTCTTCTGATGATGAAGATTCTAAAATGAAATCCTATATCACATGGTAGTTCAAAATGTTCATGAAGAATGCCAATACAAGAGGATTTGATAAAGATCGCAAGCAGTCCAGTTCATCTCAGTTCAAGAACCAAGACAAAGGAAAGAAGGATGCTAGGGATGGCGGTTAGTACACTATTCCCCCAGGACCAAAATGCTTTGGGTGTCAAGGTTTCGGTCACATGAAACAAGAGTACCCTACGTATCTCAAGACCATTGGGAAGAGCAAGGCACTTGCTACTACTTTGAGCAACACCGAGCCTGAGGATGATTCTGATAATGAAGATGACGGAATCCTAAATGCCTTCACTGCCACTGTAAATCCTACTGAAGGGATTGTTGAAGATGTGGATAATGAAGAGGACTTGGTGGATTCTAAGTTCGAGAAAATTGATGATCAAGATGATATCCATATAGCTTATGAAAAATTGTATAAGGTTTTTGAGAAGCATGAAAAACTATATAGGCTGGCCACCAAGAAGCTGAGTGATTTGGAACTTGATCGAGAAGAGTTTTCCACAAAGTTTGATAAAGCCAATTAGACTATTGGAGCACTACGGTTTGAGAACAATTTCTTGGCTGAGAAGACTAAGAAGATTGAGGCAAAGCTGTTCCAAGTCAGAGCTCAGCTAGAAAGGACTTCAAGTGCAAAGCTTGACGAGATACTTAGCATTCAGAAATCTGCTTCTGATCGAACCAGTTTAGGGTATGATTTCTTTTCTCCTAGTATTGCTTCTACTAGTACTACTGTTTTTGTTTCTCCTACTAATAATGTTGAATCTGAAAACAATGATGTGAAAAATGTGTTAGCTAGTGAGAACATAGACAAGGGTAAATCTATCTTAGGAACACCCTCTAAGCTGGATAAAAAAGTGACTAAAAACCCTAAGGCTAAGAAGGGAAACACTCAAAAGTCTAAACAAAAGAAGCAGCATCTCTATCATCACTGTGGAGTAGCTGGACATACTCGACTTAATTGCTATAAGTGGTTAGCCACTCAACAGAACAACAGCATGATCTCATCGGGAAACCAGAATCAGTTTACATCCTCCTTTGCTCCTCTTGGAGATCTACTCAAAGCCCTCATGTTCATTTCGAACTTGAACGGTTTCACCTCTTCCCACTCTCCGCTGGATTAAGGATTTGCAAAACAGAAAGGTTCTTCCAAGGTGTGGAAGGAAAAAGGCTCCAAGTGATTTAGTCACTTTTTCTCTCTCTCCCTTTCTTGTTTTTGAGTTTGCATTTCTTATGTGTTTTGCTTTCTTGTTTTGAGTCAGTCTAGTTTATGCTTTGCTTTGTTTAACATGTTTTTGTTTGTTTATTTTCAGTTTTTTTTTTTTTTTTTTTTTCATAAAAAAAATTGAAAAACTAGAAAAATACAAAAACAACGTGTGTTTTATGTACATTGGTACTGGTGTACCTTGGATGGCTATTGAAACAAAGTTTTCAAAACTTTGTATCTTTTGTAGCTTAGATGAGCATCTCTATGCACAACTAAGCAAGTGAGCTTTGTGGCTCGTGTATGTGATAAGTAAGAGTAAGTAATCTCTTGTACTTAATACTCGTATCACTCTTTTTTACAGAAAAAAGGACTAGAAAATCCTAAGAGAAAGACATAAATAACTATCTCACCACCGTTGCCCGCCAATCATGAAATGACATCTGTATGCTTCGGCATAACAAAAGTGCAATGTCAAAAGCTTAACATAATTGGGTATTTATTTTCTCTCTTATATGCCCATGCATGATTTGCTTAACAAAATAAAATATGAAAAGAAAAATAAAAGCAAAAAGAATCAAAATGCTTTATATATGATTGCAAGCGTGTCTTCTAAGATATGTGGGAGTTATAGGATGTACCTCAAAGGTGATAGACCCCATCAAACAGTTATGATTGTGTGTGAGTTAAAGTGATTTTCTCATATCTCAAATCCTCATAATATGTAGACACTTATGCAATCTTGCGATGTTTTTCACACACAACGCGCAATATTCTTTGCTACTCTTGATACATGTGAAGGTATAATGTGATTTGGCCATCACAAGGAATACATGTGTTAATGTATACTCATTAAACTGTCTTTGCTTGTTTTTGAAATATAAAATTGGTTAGACTTGTTTAGTGTGTGTGTGTGTTTTGGATCTAAATGCTTGACATTTTTCTTGATGAGAGATGTTTTTGAGAGCTTAAAATGTTGTTTGGATCTTTGGTTGAGTAGCATGTTTGATTACATTCATGTCTGTGTTTTTCTCTTCTTTGAAAAACTATTTTTAAGCAATCTCAACTACTGCTGGACACCTCTCGACAACTAGACTATCTATCGAGATTCTTGAGATTCTTGAGATTCAATCTTGATAGCTTCTCGACAGCTACTCGATCCATCGAGGAAGTTTCTGTATGCTTGATAGCTTCTCGATCCATCGAGGTCACCTTGCTGTGGACACCTCTCGTTAGCTCCTCGATAGCTCATTTTGAAAATTTGTATTCTCGACAGCCCTTGACACCTCTCGATCCATCAAGAAACTAGGATTTCTTTATAAAGGGTCAGCACGATTTCCATTTCATTTTTCTCAATCTCTCTCGATCCTTTCTAACCCCTCACCTTCCCAAACTCTCTTTTCTCACTTAAAACCTCTTCCTCACTCAATCTTCGGCCTCAAGGATGATTTCTTCTTCTGGTATGATCTCCTTTCTTACACTTAATCATGCATTTCATCATTTTGACCTAACTTTTGGGATTTTTTGATAAACTTTGGGGTTTTTCAAAATTATGGAGGTTTTTGTGAAATTTTTGGGATGGGTTTTTGTTTAAATGATTTTAAATCATCATGCATTGCATCACATGTGCATTTTAACTATGATTCATGCATTTTAGATGTGTGATTATTATGTTGAAATGATGTGTGCTGGTAGGTTTGGATTGGGCTGAGCCCATGATGTTTTTACTATTGCATATCACATGCTCATGCATTTTTCATGCACACGTACCTTCGTTTCTTTATATTCTTATATTGATTTGTTTGGTGCTTTTTTGTGTGTCTCTCTCTTTCCCTCTCTTTTTCTTGCGTTAGTTTGCTTTATTCCACCTAAACGCAAATCTACTCCATCCCGGAACCCTCTTCATTCTGGGGCATCTTCTTCTTCTTCCCCCTCTGATTCTACTCCATCTCACGTACGGTTCCGTGATGATAAAGCCCATAAGGACTTTTCGGAGAACTTCTCACGACGAGGAATTCATTCGAAACGCCAAGTCGTTCTATCGGACTTTTCCGATATTGACCTTCCCACTGTCATCTATAGTAGGGGTTGGGAGTCACTGTATGGCATCCCGGTCACTTGTCCTTCCGTGATCATACAGGAGTTTTACTCCAATATGCACAGATTCAATTATTCAGTACCTCATTTTGTCCCTTGTGTTCAAGGTACGTGCATCGTAGTCACTCTAGATCTTATATCCGAGGTGCTATGTGTACCGAGGGTAGAGTTACTTACCCTTTGTCGTTCATGACAAAAAGGGGAAGTAGTTTTGGGATGAGAGTAGTCATGTATTTAGGGGGAGAGTTAGCATAGGAGATTTTTGTTAGGGGGAGTGTTTTTTTTTTTTTTTTTTTTAGGGATGTGATAGGCCAAAAACATATCGACCTATTGTGATGAATTAACCAATTAATTAGCCAAGTGAATTGATTAGGTTCAATTACATGCAATGAGCGTGGTAGCACAAACAAATCACCAATTAAACTAAGTGCAGTGGAAATTAAATTGACACGGTGATTTGTTTACGAATGGGGAAAAACCAATACGGCAAAAACCCCACCGGGTGATTTTAAGGTCACCATTCCCGAGAATCCACTACTATCACAACAAGCGGTTACAAGTAAAGGAATCTCAGTACCTTATACCAACCTACAGTTGAACCCTTACCCCAATACCCAATTGGACTTGATTTGTAGTGACAATCTCTCCTTTTGATGCATGGCTCCCAGTACGTGACTAACCAATTGCGTGAATCCCAGTACGCGACTTCAAACACCAACTAGAGAAGGTTGTTGGCTACAAAGTTCTTCAGTTCATCAGATGATGAAGATCGAGAAGATGCTTGGTCACAAAACCCTATGGTGTACAAACACAGCAACTTCTTCACAAGAGAGATGAACTAGGGCAAATTCTGTCTTCGGTCACAATTTGCTTGAACAAATTTTGCTCAACACTTGTGCAACTTATGTCCCCCTTTGACGGCCTTTAAAATAATCTTTTTATATGTTTAGGGTTGTGAGAAAAGAAAGCCCAAACACATAATCACGAATTAGAGTCAAAACAGATCTGAAACTCTGTTTTTCATAAACCTTGACAGATAGCTATTTGTCGAGCTGCTATCGAGCCACGGGGCTGGAACAGCTCTTAAAGCTCGATAGATGCTAGCTATCGAGCTTTAATGACAGGCACTTTCTTAGCTTGAATCTTGGACAGACTTGCATGACTTTAACACTTGGCCTTGAAACAAGGTTTCTTGAAGTATTAAACACATCCTAGATCTACCCAAATACAAGTAAAGTGCATTTTGTCAAAGGATTAGCCAACATATGTTCCTAACAAGCAAATCACATATGTGCTAATAGGATGTAGTGAGGACTTATGTATTTTTTTTCTTTTCTTATGTTTTCGATACATTGTTCTTACTTTGTGATAGCAAACCTTGTACTTATGATGTTATATATATATGATGAGGTTGTTATTACAGTTCTTTCACCTATCTTTTCATGTGTTGTTTCTTTTCTCTCTTTATGCACATGCTTTTTATATTTTGTATGCAATCTTTTGTTTCTATTTCACACTAAGATGCCGTGATGAGTTTTGTTTAAAATGTTTCAAAAATACAGGTTGTCAAAGTCTCTCTTGCCATGAACTATCTTCTTGCAAAATTTTTTAAGAGATTGTGTTAGGATAGATTTTATTGTATTCAACAAGTGAGTATGAGTTGAGTGATTTATGACTTCTCTCATATGTTCATTTGTTTGTTGTGGTTTTGTCACGGATTACCAAAAGGGGAGATTGTTAGGACATATGTGAATCATGTTAGGAACATATGTCAATTTAGAATTGGCTAATCCTTTGACAAAACGCACTTTACTTGTAATTGGGTAGATCCAAGATGTGTTTAATGCTTCAAGGAACAAGGTTTCAAGTTCAAGTGTCAAAGCCATGCAAGTCTGTCCAAGAATCAAGTGAAGAAGTGTTGGTTTTTAAAACACGACAGCTAGCTCGACAGATAGCATCTATCGAGGTTTAAAAGGTTGTTTAAGCCCGATGCTCGACAGCTACTCGATAGATACGATATCTATCGTGATTTAAGAAAATCAGTTTTTCAGATCTAATTTTTATCCAATCCGTGTATATAGATGTTTGGGCTTTTTTTTTTCTCACGACCCTAAACATATATAAGGATTGTTTTAAGGGCCGTCACAGATGATGCACCTTAATGCAAAAGTTTTTCACAAGCATATTATGAACCGGAGACATATGCCCTAGTTCATCTTTCTCTTGAAGAAGCTACTGCGTTTGTACACCGTAGGGTTTTGTAACCAAGGAGCTTCGTGATCTTCATCGTGTTGATGAACTGAAGAACTTTGCAGCCAACATCCTTCTCAAGTTGGTGTGTAAGCCGTGTACTGGGATCCGTGTATTGAATTGGTTAGTCACGTACTAGGAGTCGTGCATTGGGTATTGGGTTAAGAGTTCAACTGTAGGTTGGTATAAGGTACTGTGATTCCTTTACTTGTAACCGCTTGTTGTGATAATAGTGGATTCTCGGGAGTGGTGACCTTAAAATCACCCGGTGGGGTTTTTGCCGTGTAGGTTTTTCCCATTCGTAAACAAATCACTGTGTCATTTTATTTTCCACTGCATATTAACTTAGTTGGTTATTTGTTTGTGCTACCACGCTTATTGCGTACTAATTGAATTAATTAATTAACTTGGCTAATTAATTGGTTACTTCATCACAAGGGGTCAATACATTCTTGTCCTATCACTACCAAACCTTAGGTTACCTAAACATACTAAAACATATGTTGATACCGCATTTTGTCCGCCCTCGATTTGCATGCCGGACCACCAAAAATCCAAAAATATTATTTTCTCTCTATAGGGCCATGAGAACATCTAGAACGATGTGGCGCAATCCGTTCGGACACCAGAGCACTCAAAGTGCCATTTTCAACCAAAATGACCAAAATGTCCCTAGTCAGCCCTTGGTATGACCGATGGCCAAAACGAGGTCCAAACTCTCGCAAAACAACGTTTTTCATAGTTTTACGTCAAACACGAGCTTCTCGGAGATTTTAAACAATTTTGACCAAGTTTGACCCGAAGTCGATCCTAGGTGGGCCCAAAACCCTAATTTTGATCCGGCTGCCGGAACGGGTTAAGGCCAATGCCGTTGTGAAGATTATCCAATTCTCATTCCAACGATTGTTCATGGGTCAAAATTGGAGTTGAAACGGCCGAGATATCAGGAAAACCAGAATGACGCACCAATCGATGCACCACAAACTTCCGAGAGCCATAACTTTTGACCTGATCGTTGGATTTTTGAGTTCCATACCTTTTTAGAAACTGAAAATCAAGATCTACCCAAAGGAGTTAGGATTGGCCTGATCAGAGGGGGTTTGAGGCCGGCGGCCATTGAAAGGCCTCCAACGGCCTTTCAATGGCTGCCGCCTCAATTTTCGCGCCCAGAAAGGGGGGACACAGATTTTTTGAAATTTTCCCTTCTGCCCAGCTACTCTCTACATTTTTTCTCTCTTCCAAACACCAAAAAATACACCAAAAAACATCCAAAAACACTCCAAAAAACACCTCAAAGTCTCTTGATTCTTCTCTCTTCACCAAGAACACAAGGTATTGCTTTTTTACCTAATCTTCCTTTCCTTGGTTCTATGCTTTGAATTTGGGGTTTAGGGGTGTAGATGTAACTTTTCAGCTATCATCCACATCCCTAACCTTCTAAATCTTTTTCCTAGCATTTTCTTGCTTTTTTTGCCACAATAATGAGCTTTATTGCTTTCTTTGACATGTCTCTTGCTTTATCTTGTTTCTAGCATGTTTTTTAGCTTAGATCTGTGTTCTTTTATGCTTGCTCACATGTTTATTTGTCCCGATCTACATGCTTAGGGTTTTATACCATATTTCCTTTGTTTTGTTCCTCTCTTTTCTTTGTGTTGTTGTTAGGGTTATATGCTCACATGCTTGATATCATGTCTATGGTTATGATTTGCTCGGATCTATGTGTTCATATGCTTTTTGCTATGTTTTATGCGTAGATACGCATCCGTACATGCTTGTATGCTTGGATTCACATTCTTCCATGTTTATGTGCTAGCTTTCACATGTTCACACATGCGTTGCCATGCCAATTCCTAGATCTACATTTTTTTACATGCTCGCATTCCTGGATCTAGGTTTTCACATACTTATATGCCTAGATCTATATCTTCACATGCTTGTGTGCTTGGATCTATGCTCTGCTTGCTTTATGCCATCTTCCATGTGCTTGTGCACTCCATGCCATGTTTGTGTGCTTAGACCTAGGCTATGTTTGTCATGCCATGTGCTATTGTAGCCCTTTTGTCACTTTATCTTTATTTCTTGTGTTTTGGCCTATTGGTTCGGACCCGATCTAGACCCTATAGTCTTTGTCATCATCCATATACCTTGGCCCATATCAAAGGGTTTGGATCACCCATTTTGCATGTCTATGCTTGCTTGCTTCTATGCTTTATGCTTGTGTTAGCCTCACTAGTTCTACGCTTTGCCACACTTGACGCCCTTAGTGGGTCGTGATTGTGTGGTTACATCTGACGCCCATGAGGCCTTGTTTGGATGTAGCCACTTGGGATGCATTGTCGTGATGCTGGTTGCTTCGTGCATACCTTCCCCCTTTTCCACCCCGTGCGATGATATGCTTACTATGCTTATTTACGCCGCTCGTTAGCTTGTTATGTATCTTTACACGCTTACTTACATGTCCATGCACGAGTCTTGCTTACAAGTGTGTCGTCCATGCTTCAACACAATGAAGCTATGGACATCTAATCCAAACCTACATTTGTCCCTCACAGACACCACCATTTTGTTTACCTTTTGCTTGTTTGTTTGTTATCTAGCTTTTTTGCCTGCTCGTATGTTTGCTCGTATCCTGGTTGCTTTGCTTGCCATATCTATCTTGCTTGTTCGTTTTGCGTCCTCTTGATATTATCTATGCATTTTCCTTCCATTGCTGGTTTGCTGGTTGTCTTGTCTTTGCCTGTGCATGTACACACATGGAGCGAGGACACATGGAGCTAGGGCACGATTTCCTAGGTGCAAGCAAAAAGGGCATGGATGCAAGCATGTGGTCAAGCCAAGCGGCTGTAGTTAGTAGGTTTAGGGTTTAGCTTTTTCCCTTTGGTTATGTACTCCCTTAAACACCCTCCTTCCTCCTCCTTTTCTCCCTTAGATGGTCTGTATTAGGTATATCATGCTTTGTACCTTTCATCCTCATCTCTAAAGTATGGCGACCCCTGTTTACTTTCCTGCACTTATATTTTGGGCCATGCTTTAGGGGTGTAGGCATTTACTTTCCTGCTCTGTGTGCTAGCATTGTGCATGATGCATGTATATATATACCAACCTGCCCCTCTCCGATGTGATTGTCACAGTCCGTGTCACCTAAGGCAAGTGATGCCTAGTTTCCGTTGCGAAAGTAAGGTGACATGTCACCGGATTTTTGCCATGGAAATCTGGTACTCGGCTCGAATGCCATAGGAAAGCATAGATTGGGACCACACCCTTTCAAAAGCCAAACCTCAAAGCCCCCATGCATGCGAAGCCCCGAATGCCAATGCCAAATCATGTTTTTACTGCCAATTTTTGAAAATTAAGGTTTTATCAAAACAAAGGACTGTCCTTGGACAGGCATTGTGGGGTGCCTAACACCTTCCCCACACGTAACCAAACTTCTGGATCTAAGAATCAAGATTTTTTGCCATCCGTATTAGATTAGGAAAAATGACCTTTTTCTTAGCTTAGGATTGGTAATAAAATCAACTAGAAACGGTGACCAATCACACCTTAGAAAAACCCAATGAATGGTGGTGACTCCACTTACCTTTGGTAATCACCTAAAATTTGGCCCAGATTCCCGCCATGACACCAAAGGTAGACCTACCTTCCTCCACCGAGAGAGAGAGCACCCGAAACTCTGTGCGAACCATATATATTCACATCGAGAGAGGCCCTCCAACAGGGCCCTGCGCACACGCGAGTTGTCGCCATGGCGAGTGGATGGCTGCGGCAGTTTTTTCCGCTGCCGTTCCGAGATCGAGGCCGAGCGTTGACAGCATAAACAAAGCAAGAATTCAAGAAGAAAATAGAATTAAAACAAAAAAATGAAAAGAAAAAGGTTAGAACTTAATACCTCAAACAAGAAGTTTTTCAAGCTTGATTTTGACTGTTCCCTTTAGTCAATCTATTCATAATCAAATACAAAAGTGATTAGTAATCTTAAAAACTCAAAGATCAAGACCAGAAAAGATCCCAATCAAAAGAAAATTGACTTGAGGATTTTTTGTGAGAAACTCTCTCTTTGATTCACTATTTCTATTGAATCTTAGGTTTTCCATTAGGATTTTTTGTGTGTTTTGAAAAAGTACCATGTGTGGCTTATTATATTGAGAAAATAGGGGTTTAGAATGGCTCCCAAACGATGTGGTATTCATTCCAAACCTTAGTTTTTAACGTAGAAAATTGCCTTTCATAACTTATGGAACTATAGCTGCGTACGTAGGCCCGTGTATGTGTACGCATACATCAAACCTACGTACACATACGCGTGTATGCGTACGCAAACCTAGGGTTTCCATGGTCTTTATTTTCCAAAAATAACTTTATTTTATTCATAAAATAGTTATATTTTCCATAAAGCCTTCCTCAAGTCAATTTATAATTTAATTAGGTCCTAGACCAACCTTGGGCTTTAGAATTTTACCATCATTGGGGAATAAGGGCCTGAGTCGTAAGAGGTACAAAATACTGTGTCTACAAGTGGCCAACCCTAAAGACAGTGAGTGATGTGTGGAGTTTTCATGGCCTAGCAACCTTTTACCAGAGGTTTGTTCAAAATTTTAGTAGCATAGTAGCCCCTATCACAGCATGCTTGAAGAAGGGGAAATTCTTTTGGGGTGAGGCAGTAGAATAGAGTTTTGCACTAATCAAGGAAAAACTAAGTACTACCCCAGTTTTAGCACTACCTAATTTTGAAGCATTGTTTTAAGTGGAGTGTGATGCATCAGTTATTGGAATCGGTGCAGTATTATCACAGGAAGGTATGCTAGTGGCTTTCTTCACTGAAAAACTTTCTGTGTCATGAAGCAAGTGGTCTACATATGAGTTGGAGTTATATGCTTTGGTACAGACTTTAAAAGCACTAGAAGCACTACTTAGTCTAGAGGGAGTTTGTGTTGTATACAGATCATCAGGTTCTACTGTTTATCAATAGTCAAATTGTCATCAATAGAATGCATGCCAGGTGGGTTGCATACATACAACGTTTTTCATTCTCCTTAAAGCACAAATCTGGTGTTATTAACAAAGTGTAATATGCACTTAGTCAACGAGTTTCTTTGCTGGTCACACTCTGATTAGAGGTCATTGGGTTTTATTATTTAAAGGAGCTATATGAGGAAGATGAGGATTTTGGAAGGGTATGGAGTCAATGTCAGCAGACTCAATTTGTTGTGGATGGCATACACCTTGAAAATGGTTGTCTTTTTTAAGGGAATCAGCTATGTATTTCTCAGAGTTCTTTAAGGGAACAGGTTGTTCGGGAGTTGCATGGTGGAGGTTTGGGAGGTCATATGTGGCAAGACAGACAATATCACTTATGGAGGAGCAATACTATTGGCCCCAGCTCAAACAAGATGTTGGCAATCATGTGAGGAAGTGCCCTATATGCCAAGCAGCTAAGGGGTAGTCTCAAAACATTGGTCTGTACATGCCACTACCGGTTCCTCAAGCACATTGGAGGGATCTGTCCATGGACTTTATACTAGGTCTTTCTCGAACCTAGCGAGGTGTGGATTCTTTTTTCTTTTTTTTTTTGTAGTTGACATGTATTTGAAGATGTCTCATTTCATAGCCTGTAGAAAGACCTTAGATTCCATTAAAGTAGCCAATCTGTTCTTCAAAGAGGTAGTACATTTTCATGGAGTGCCCAAGTCCATTACCTCTAACCATGATACCAAGTTCCTCAGTCACTTTGGAGGACTCTATGGAGGTGGTTTGACATATCCCTTAATTACAGCAGCAATAGTCATCCTTGGACCAATGGCAAGACAAAAGTTATCAACCGAACCTTAGGTAATCTGATCCAATGTGTTTATGGAGAGAAGCCCAAACAATGGGATCATACCTTGTCTCAAACCGAGTTTACTTACAACATCACTGTTTGCAGGAGCACGAGAAGTCCCCTTTTTCCATTTTCTATTTCGTGCCCTCAAAACACGCTTTGGATCTGGTACCTTTACCTGAGGTTCCAAGATTGAGCCAAGTTACTAAAGATATGGATGACCACATTCAGGCTGTGCAAGAAGAAGTTAGGCTGAAACTTGAGGCTTTGAATGCCAAGTACAAGGAAGCTGCTGATAAGAAGAGGTGTGAGAAGATCTTCAATGTTGGGGATTTAGTACTAGTCTACCTTCGAAAAGAAAGGCTTCCTATTGGTACTTACAATAAATTGAAGGTCAAAAAGTATGGGTCGTTTTAGATTACTAAGAAGATCAACAACAATGCCAATGTGGTTGCTCTTCTGCCAGAGATGAACATTTCTTCTCCCTTCAATGTTGCTGACTTGTATGATTACCATCCTTCTGATAAGCCAAATAGTGGGAACTCGGGATTGAGTCCTTTACAAGTGGGGTATACTGATGTAGAACAGACAGCATAGGCCTTCCTAGAGCAACAAGGGCACCGGAAGTCACAAGCCAAGATCAAGGGGGGGTACCAGTAGAGGCCAACAGGGTGATGGTGTCAGAATTGTATGAAATCTGGTAAGTTGAAGGGAAACGACATTCTGATCAAAACTTGAAATCACTCAAGCGTCGCCTAAATTTAGGCAAATTCCTTCGTTAAGACCTCGAAAATAGTGTTTTTGCTATTTATAATAACATTTATTTTTCCTTAATAACTTTTAGTTTAAAAGTCAGAATAAGGTCTCGTCTGTTTTGGGACGTCTCTTAGAGATAGTATTTTTAATTTCTGTAATTATCTAAATTTTTCTCTTTTTGGAAAAAATTACCATTTTGCCACCTAATTACGTGATTAGCACGGATTAGGGTTTCTCGGCGTTTTCCTAGCTGCCCTAGGGTTTCTTTTACTATTTAAATATATTGTAGCCTCCAGGGCAGTATAGTTTTCAAATTTATAGAAAAAAAATACAGAATTTGTCTATTTCTCTCTAGTAGATTCCAGAACCCTATCACCTTGTGGATTCAAGGGACCCCTCGTGGATTTGAGTTTTTCATTTAGAAGCTAACGTGTTTTGTTTCTTTTCCATTCAGAAAGCAATGTGTTTGTTTTCTTGTAGCTTCTGCAACATCACATGCATAAACACACACTCATACATATTTCAAAATGATACACTGATATTAATTGGTTGTGGGCATAAGGGAGTACACCTCGGCCTTAGGTTGGATTGTGGCAGAGGGTGAAAAATGGAATTGCCACCTAGATTAAGTCTAGGAACCATATTGGGCCTTTTAGGCCACTCACTTACATACATAAGTCTGTATACTAGATTATGAGTTTGGAGTTTGGGTACGGCTTGGGAATGTGTCAAGCACCTAAGACCGCTCGGCTTGTGCTGGCCTCCATTATGTGTTGCTAGGCCATATTTAGATAAAGAAGTTATTAAAAGAGCCATAATCCTTAACCTAAACATACATCATGCACTTAAATAAAATAATACACACAACATATTAAAGATCAAATCACAACATAAAAGGAAACAAATAAAACACATTTAAACAAATATTATATTAAAAAGGAAAAGATAACAATTAAATAAAACACACAAGGAAAGAAAATAAAATAAACCAAACATGGCAAGAATACTTAAACAAATATGGAAAATAATTAAACACAAATAATTAACCTAAACAGAATCAAATAACATAATGAAAAATTATTAAAATAATAAAAATAAGATTTTTGTCAAATTTGAGTTCGTGATGCGTAGGCATACTCAAATATGCATACGCATGGTCAAAACCATGCGTACACATACTTAATGATGCGTACGCATCCTTTAGCATAGATTCGAAAAATTACATTTTTATAGATTTAATCAAACAAAGATATAAACAAATAAGCATGTTAGAAACCCTAAAAACTAAACTAGCATAAACCAAATAACACAAAATATTATCATAACCAAATAACCATGAAACAAATCAAACAAATATACTTGTAGATACTGGATTTTGCACCCATAATTTAATCTTGGAAGATGGCTATAGTGACCATTGATAAAAGCTTAATCTTGCATATTTATATCATTATTAGAAAGCATTATCATACTTATTTTGAGTTAATTCATGCATTTTATAGTTGGTTTTGGAATAATGCTAAATAATCAATTTTGTGCTTAATTGAATTTTAATGCATGAATTTGTTTTTTGTAGGATGATGAAATTAAATAAATGGATTTGTGCAAAGAAGAAATATAATGGACTTTAATTTTACAAGGTCCATGATGAAGTCAAATAAGGCCAAACCAATTAAATTCAAGTCCAATTGGAGCAAGGAATCAAAGGAAATTTGCACCAAATCCAAGTCCAATTCGGATTAGGATTCCAGCTTGTGTACCAGTTAGTATTTGGAACATAACTTTCGGTTTAGATGTCCAATCGAGATGATTCAAGTTGGGCTGGAAAGCTAACTTAAAGGGATACAACTTTGTAGTTTACCAAAAGTCCGAATTCTGAATTTAAATGGGCCAAAAACGTAGGTTAATTGAAACCTAAAATCCTGGGATTTTCTCCAAACGGGAATTCAACTTGTAATAAGATTCCTTGACCTATTTAAAGGCTTTTTAGGGACAAATTCAGGGGGGAGCTGCCATAGAACATAATTTAGGTTTTCTTAAAGTTCCTTAACAGTTTTTTTCTTAGAACATAATTTAGGGTGAACCCTAACCGTTTTATTGGTATGTTCTTAACAATTATTTATTGGTTTTAATGCTTATATTTTTATGTTTTTGCTTGTTTTACTCATCTAGAAAAGTTTTTAGTTCTGTATAATCCTTTGATTTATGGTAGACTCCGGGCACGTTAAATGCTTAGTTCCCTGCGAACTAATTCACTAGTTTTGTTTTGCCTAAAATCAATCAATTTCATAAAACTACCTTAGACAATTCATTCTTTAGTTCTTATTGTTAAATCATCCGACTAAGATCATCCTTCGTATGAATTTTAGTTGAATTATAAAATAAATATTGTTAAGACTACCAACAGATGTGTTACGTGTTGACTAAACCTTAGCGCCTTAATATATTATTATTTTCTCTCAATTTAAATTACCTTTACTAAACCATCAAAAATCTCTTCAATTAAACTTTATTATTTTAGTTTTATTCTCTTGTGGTTTGCTAATCAATTCCCTTTTCCCTATGGATTCGACCTCGTACTTACCGAGTTATTACTTTGCGACAATCATGCACTTGGGAACATTATTTAAGTTGCAGCAACCATTCATATACCCAAAATTTAGAGTTGCGTTACATGCATTAATTTATTCATTGCATATCATAAAAATGATCTTGAGGTTCTAGTGGTCGCGACAGTATTTCCGATTTCCAAATTGAACCGTTGGATTGAAAGATATTACATGATAAAGTTTGCACGGTCTGCATGCATTGTGTTTGGGTGGAACCGATCACGCATGATTAATTTAAATTAATTCTGATTGGCTAGACAATTAAAATTAATTAAATGATTTTGTGATTGGTTGTTAGTTAGTGTCAAAAATAGACTTGCTTGCATGGGAATAAAGTGGATAATCATATAACAAAGAAGTTGTGGATAATCATGACTTTTTGGAATGTTTATCTACAAGATAATTATCACTTTAAAGACTTGAATATCCAAAAAAATGATTAATTTTTAGAATACGGATTAAAAATGCGTCTAAGTACAATTTTTGGCTCAAAAATCCTCAAAAAAGGAGTCCAAATTGGACCAAAACTCAAACGTGGGTTTGGCACCCAAGAGGGCCATTCAGCACTCCCCAAGTGTCGATTGGCACAAATTCGTGGCTCGGCTTGAGGACACTTGGATTGGGATAAACCTTACATTTTTTGATTTTTTAGAGATAAGGACGCGTCCCAATTCGTATCTGATCATTCAGTTAATTTTTTGAAGCATTCCAACCTCTATAAATAGGCAACTCCACTGGGGATGTCGAGGGCTAAGCTTCGTGTTAGACTTTAAGTGACCAAATATATACCCTTGTCTTTTGCTTGATTTTGCATGATATTATTGTTTGTTTGTTTATTTATTCTTTGAGATGTTTGTATGGTATTTTTTTTGTTTGTGTTGATCGTTAAAAGCTTTCCTAATTGTCATAGTGTGTGCCATCAAAACAACAAATATGTATGCACCCATCTCAACAATATGGTGGTAGTAACCATGGATCACTGGTCTTCATTAGATTCAGGTACCCAGTGGTGAACTCACCAACTTATAGCCTAAAGTCACTAGATCACTTCTTGTTGACTATAATGGATAGACCATGCCGTTTGAACCAACGTAATATTCATTACATTACAAGTTGGGAGGTGTAACGACCTAGTTATGGGAAACAATAAAACAACAAACCCACCCTACAATGTAATGACTTAGAACCTACCCTTAGGCCGGTCCATGTTAAAATTGCATTGCATGTTTCGTGTGTTTGTTTGGTTGGTTAATTGATATAGATGGGGACCTAGCTATGATTGACCCGACCAAGCCTTTTCTTAGGGGAGAATTTGGTCAAGATCAAAGGGAAGGCTTCAAAGACAACCCAAGACCGACACTCAAGCCAGTAGTTCCAGTTCAAAGCCTATCACTCCCATCACAGTACTAAAGCCCGTAAGCATAGAAGATACTCCACTGCTGCAACATCACAATCCCGTATTCGACCTACAAGATAGTTCAAGCCACAAGAAGCCTAAAGATCTCATCACCATGGCGAAAGAGGGAGTACATCCAAATACTGAAGAACCCATGAACACTCAAGAGCTACTGAACACCATGGTAGCTAGTCAAATCCAACTGAGGGAGGACATGAACCTTATGGTACAACAATTTCAGAACCTGAAGAGTAGCCAAGAGAAGAACAAGACTGACCATAATTCCCCAACCATGGAGGGAGAGAAGAAGATCGATGAGAGGATAAACAAGGTGGAAGAGATGATCAGGAGAGCTCGCAAGATGAAAGACCTCATGGACTACCAATCACTCTCACTTTTCCCTAATATGAGACTGCCTCCCAAGTTCAAGATGCCAACTTTAGACAAGTTTGATGGGACCAGCTACCCAAAGTCCCATTTGAAAATGTATATGAGGGCCATGCAACCCCTAGGAGCAACTGAAGAACTTCTTGCTCAAATGTTCCAAAACAATTGACAAGAGCTGCTCTTAGGTGGTTCCTCAACCTAGATGATGCTAGAGCAAGGAGTTGGGAGGACATCTATAGCGAGTTTCACAATCAATACAAGTACAACATAGAGGTGGATGTGACAAGGAGAGATCTCAAAACCACGAAGCAAGAGCCGAAAGAATCCTTCTCTACCTTCATTACCAAGTGGAGCTCCAAAGTTGCACAGATGATGAATAGGCTAAGTGAAGAGGAACAATTAACCATGGTTGTAAAGAACTTATTACCTGTATACCATAAGTACTTGTTTGCTCAATATTTTCCTAATTTTAAAGCTTTGATTGCTGCTAGAACCCAAATTGAGGATGCAATAAATAATGGCAATATAAAGAATGAGGACCCACCGAGGTTTAAAAAGAATTTAGGATCTAGTTTTAAAACTGCAGAAGTTTCTAATATATACAAAAATGATCCTTACCAACTTATTGCTCCTATTGCCCCCATGCAAATATCACAAGGGCCACCTCCAAGGCCTAGGAGGGAATTTCATGAGTTGTATATGCTCGTGAGCTAAGTATTTGAAAAACTAAAAGCAAAAGGGTTACTAAAACCCTTAGATCCAAGACCTATCCCAAACCCACTGTCTATAAGATTTTATGTGACTAAGAGATGTGCCTACCACCAAAGCCCTAGCCATGATACTGACAAGTGTTTTGGCCTTCGTCATGCAATTCAAGACTAAATAGACAATAAGGTGATTGCACCGCCTACAAGGCCTAGCATCACTAACAATCCCTTACCCAACCACAATTTTGGAAGACCAAGGATTAATTGCTTGATGACTGAAGAGGAAACTGAAGAGGACCCGTCTAAGTTAATTTATGACCTACATGAGTGCTTTATGATGACATGGGAAGAGTTAATGGGTATGACGTCCACTGTAGGGTATGATATATGGAGTGAAGATGTAATGAAAACCACAAATTACCCAACATTCACAAATGGGGGGAGACACTTCAAACCCCAATTAAACTACCCAACATCCACAAATAGGGGGAGACACTTCAAACCCCAAGCAATTTACCAAACACCTACATACGGGGGGAGACACTTCGAACCCCAATCAAATGACCTGACATCCACATATGGGGGGAGACATTTCAAACCCCAAGATACCGATCTAAATGACCTAACAAAAATTGCCCATATCACAAGGGGGGGGGGAGAGAGACTTCAAACCCCCACATTTGGAGACAGAAAACCTAGTAGAAGCCTTGAACAAAGCCACCCAACAAACACCCGCTGAAGAGGATGAGGTCCTCAAGCAACTACAGAAGAAACAAGCCAATATATTTTTATGGGGTTTACTCATAGCCTCATACAAGCACTGCTAGAATCTAGTAGACCTTCTCAATCAAATCCAAGTCCCTACAACCACTACTTCTCAAGATCTGAATGCTATGATTGGGTCCATAAGTAAGGAACTCACTATTTCCTACTCTAACAAAGATTTAACGAAGAAGGTGAAGCACCACAATGACCCGTTGCACATTACTATAGATGCCAAAAGGCAAGAGGATTCCGATGGTTCTAATCGATGATGGAAGTGCCTTAAATGTGTGTCCTTTAAAGACTGCAAGTTGCTTAGGCCTAAGTATTGAAGATTTTGTATTGACTGATCAGCATGTGAGGGCATATGACAATAGTAGAAGAGAGGTCTTGGGAACCTTGACACTAGAGCTCACTATAGGGCCAATGATCAAGAAGGTGGAATTTCAAGTCCTTAACATAGCTTCATACTTCAATATGCTCCTTGGGCTGCCATGGATCCATGACACAGAGGCCATACCCTCATCCCTATACCAAAAGGTTCGATTTCCACATGAAGGAGTCATAGTTATCATATATGGCGATACTTTGACTGTACCAAAAAGTATTGATTCTGAGAAGAAGCCATTGACCTTGAATGGCTTTGAAATTAAGAAGCCTGGTTTTGAAAGAAGTGAAAAGGAAGTGGAGAAGATCCCTATGGACTTTGCTTCTTACATCAACAATAATGTTGTGGCAATGATGAGGAGAATGAATTACCTTCCAGGGATGAACTTGGGGAAGACTGTGAAGAAGCCAAATGCTCAAGTCCCGATAATTCCTATTGCTACTCCACCTTTTGGGTTAGGCTATAAGCCTACTGATGATGACTTGTTAGAGATGGAGGTGAGAAAAATGGCCCATGCCAAAGCCAAAGCAAAGGAACTTCCTTGTCCTTCGGAACCCCTAAAGCCCTATACTCCCACATTGAATGGAAAGTTTGTCAAAGCTAGAGATAGTCAACGCTATTGGGGATTCCCTGAACCGAGATTTGATCCTGAGACCAGAACAATGATGCCTAGGTTTGAGTTACTATTTGATTACAACAACAAGCTTCCAGAGCTGAAGAAGGAAGACAGCCTAGGTCCCTACTAATTGGGCTGATTACATGGACCTTGATGCAATGACCACGCTTCTGGAATATGCCATTTGCAATATAGAAGAAGAAGAGTACTGGGAGGCTTGCCAATATACATTGAAGAGCCTATATGAAGCAAGAACAAGTGATGAAGATAAGGAAGGGAGAGAGGCCCGTGGTGATGATGATGAATGTAGCAATAGTAAGAGTGATAGTAGTAGTGATAGTTGTAGCAACGACAATGGAGATGGTGAAGATGATAGCAACAGTGATAGTGAAAGCAACGATAGTGAAGACTATAATAGCCAATATAGTGGCAATGATTAGGGTGAACCCCCTAATGATAGAGATGACGAAAATGTAGGGCTTTACTATGAAGACCGCTCTAACGATGATGTAGACTACTATGATGGAGATATAGAAGATGACGTTGAAATTGAACCAATAGACATGGGAAGCGACGCCGAAAGTGAAGAATATGGGCTAGAAAATGTGTTGGAAGCTGCAAGAGAAGAGGTTAAAGAGACCGATAATGTAGACTATGATGATTACCCCTACGGGCATCCCTCGGATTGGAGCTGCATTACTGATGGTAGCTCAAGGTCAGGTCCTCGATATGACAAGCATGGTAGAGAAATTTCTGAGTTAGGGTCGTTTCACAATTCAGAACTTGGCTCATTGACCCCATACACTGAAGAGGAAGATGACATAGATGCTAGATTGGCCGCTCTAGACCGAAAGTTAATGATCCACAGTTTCAGAAACTTAACACTGGAGAGCCCTGAAGGTGAAGATGAGAAGATGGAAGGGAATGAGTCGGAGTATCTCCCCCAATACATCCACCCGAGCAACAAAGGGAAGCAAGATCTGTTTGGTGAATGGATGGATAGTATAAAGTGATTGGATGCTTTTGTGACTGACAAGCCCACAGATATGGAGATTAATGGTGAAGCCACAGATTATATGGACAAAGATCCTATGGTATTGATGCTGAGGGAAGAAGGAACTCACTGGGAGCCACCCGCCATCATTGAAGCCACAACCGAGTTGAAGAGTTGGGCATGGGAGAGAGCCGCCCACCCCTTGGAAGACTCTGTGAAGAAGATCAAGATCGTCGAGCCAATCACTCCTGCCAAGAAGATCAAGACCGTTGAGCCAATCACTCTTGCCAAAAACATTGTTTCTATCCCTATTGAGTCTGTTTCTACTAGTATTACTATTCCTGTTGAGTTTGTTTGTGATTGTATTCCTATAAAGTCTATTTCTGTTGAGTATGTTGAGAACTTTTTTCCTTATAATATGATTTTTGACTTTGCTTATTTGGTGGCTTTGAATCTTTTTATTTCTGAAATTGGTAAAGAAACTCTTAATAATAAGGAATTAAAATAATGGCATGTAGAACCTAAAAAAGAAGAAACCCAACCTATTAACATGGGAACTGATGATGAACCTAAAATGATACAAGTGGGCAATACCCTAACCACCTCTGAGAAAGATGCATTAGTTGCCCTATTGATAGAATTCAAAGAGGTATTTGCATGGTCATACGAAGACATGCCTGGGATTGATACAGATATAGTGCAGCATTGCATTCCAATAGATCCAACCATGAAGTTGGTTAAGCAAAAGTTGAGAAGAATGAAGCCAAAGTGGACTCTCAAGATCAAGGAAGAAGTTAAGAAGCAGTACAATGCAAGATTTTTTAGGGTGGTCAACTATCTTGAATGGTTAGCTAATGTGGTCCTAGTGCTAAAGAAGGACGGGAAAGTGAGAATGTGTGTGGACTTCCGAGATCTGAATAAGGCTAGCCCAAAAGATGATTTTCCTTTGCCTCACATTGATATCTTGGTTGATAATATAGCAGGACATGCCTTGCTAGCATTTATGGATGGATTTTCAGGGTACAATCAAATAAAAATGGCTCCGGAAGATATGGAGAAAACCTCCTTCATTACTCCATGGGGGACGTGTTGCTTCAAGGTCATGCCATTTGGCCTTAAGAAAGCTGGTGCTACTTACCAACACGCAGCCACAACTCCGTTACATGATTTGATCCATAAAGAAGTAGAAGTTTATGCTGATGACATGATAGTGAAGTCCAAAGACCGCGAAGGGCATATACCAGCTTTGTAGAAGTTCTTTGAAAGAATCCAATTCTATAAGTTGCGGTTGAATTCAAAGAAGTGCACTTTTCGTGTCACATCCGGAAAGCTGTTAGGGTTTATGGTAAGTGAGAGAGGAATTGAAGTTGATCCTGACGAAATCAAAGCAATCATGGAGATGAAGCCACCCAGGACTGAAAAGGAGATACGAGGGTTTCTAGGGAGGATATAGTACATCAGCAGATTCATAGCCCAGCTCACCATGACATGTAAGCCACTTTTCCGACTACTCAAGAAGGAAGTTCCCATAGTATGGAAAGAATAATGCCAAGAAGCTTTTGAGAAGATTAAGAATTATTTGATGAAGCCACCAATATTGGTTCCACCTGTACCTGAAAAGCCACTATTGTTGTATCTCACAGCTAAGGATACAGCAATGGGGGCTTTGCTTGCTCAGTACTTAAAGGAGTCTCGAAAGGAGAATGCGATCTACTACATCTGCAAGAAGATGTTGGCTTATAAAGAGAAGTATTCACCACTTGAGAAGACATGTGTAGCACTTGTATGGGCAACCCGCAAACTCAGTCATTATATGCTTGCTTTCAAGGTTTTGTTGATTGCAAGAATGAACCCTTTGAAATATCTAATGGAGAAGCTTGTGCAAGATGGGAAGACAGCTAAATGGGTTTTGCTACTGTCAGAATTTGATATTAAATATGTGACTCAGAAGTCAGTGAAGGGGAGGGTAATTGCTGATCACTTAGCCCACTGTTCACCTGAAGAAGCTGAAGAAATCCAAGGAGACTTTCCAGATGAGGATATCATGAGAATCAAGATAAAATCATGGAAGATGTATTTTGATGGAGCAACTAATCAAAATGGAAGTGGCATTGGATTTCTCTTAATTTCTCCAAAAGGGATACACATCCCATTTTTTGGTAGGCTCAATTTTCTTGCCACTAACAATGCCACTGAATATGAAGCTTGCATTATAGGGTTACGAGCAACCCTGGGTCTTGGAGTGAAAGAATTGGAAGTATATGGTGACTCAGCCTTGATAATTTCTCAGATTTAGAATAGATGGAAGATCAAAGAAGAAAGGCTAATGCCTTATCATGAATGTCTCCAGAAGTGGGCCTCGAAATTCAGTAAAATCCAGTACCAATATTTGCCAAGAATGCAAAATCAAATTGCAGATGCTTTAGCAACAATGGCATCCATGATGGATGGGCCTAAGGAAGATGAAGCTAGGCCAATAGTGGTGGAACAAAAAGAAGAGCCAACTTATTGCATGTTGATAGAAGAAGATGAGGAAAAGAATGGGGAAGGTGAATGGTATTCAAACATCCTACAGTACCTCAAGGATGGGACATACCCAAAGTCTGCAGACAAGAATGACCAATTGACCATTAGAAGGTTGTCCACTAATTATATTATCTGTGGAGAGAGACTTTACGAAAGATCATATGATGGAATCCATCTCCTTTGCGTGACTGCCAAGGAAGCGCAGCAAATAATTGAAGAGGTTCATGAGTCAAGTTCTGGGCCATATATGAATGCACACATGCTGTCATGAAAAATAATGAGACAAGGTTATTACTGGACTACTAAGGAAGCAAATTGCGTAGCCCATGTTCGAAAGTGTCATCAATGCCAAGTCCATGGAGATCTGAAGCACATGCCGCCTATGCCATTTCATACTATGACTTCACCATGGCCATTCTCTACATGGGGAATAGACATCATTGGAAAGATTCACCTAACAGCATCTAATGGCCATGAATTCATACTTGTTGCTATTGATTATTTTACTAAATGGGTAGAAGCTGCCTCCTACAAAGTTCTGAACTCGAAGAAAGTTGCTCAATTTATTCATACTAATATCATTTACAGATATGGTGTACCACATGAAATTATCTCTAACAATGGGTTGCATTTCAAGGGAGAAACAGAGAAGCTACTTCGACAGTTCAATATTCAGCACCATAGATCTTCACCCTACCGTCCTCAGATAAATGGAGTAGTTGAGGCTGTTAACAAAAATATAGGGCGAATCTTGAAGAAGAGCACGAAAAACTACAAAGATTGGCATCTACAATTACCCTATGCACTTTGGGGTATAGGATATCAATTCGATCTTCCACAGGAGCCACTCCTTATTCATTGGTGTATGGGATGGAAGCACTCCTCCCCATTGAAATGGGTGTCCGTTCATTGAGAACAGTACTAGATAGTGAAATCCTTGAAGTAGATTTGTTGCGAAGTAGATATAACCAATTATGTATGATGGATGAGAAAAGACTCAAGGCCTTATATCACATTCAAGTTTATCAAAGTAGGCTTAGGAAAGCTTTTGACAAGAAAATAAGAACTAGATATTTGAAGTTGGGGGATTTAGTGTTGAAGGAGATTCGAGCCCCACTTCAAGATACAATTGGGACGTTCAAGCAAAATTGGGCAGGTCCATACATTATCAAGCAAATATACTCTAGAGGACCAGTAAGGTTGATGGACCTAGATGCAAATCCTTTTATTAAGCCAACCAACATGGATCAATTGAAGAAATACCACATCTTAGGTAGTAGTCTGAAAACACCACATCTGAAGTGGTTGCAAATTATGTTATTTCCCTTCTTAGGTTCGATTTAAAAAAAAAAAAAGCTCACTAGGCTGAAAAACCGAAAGGGCAGTCTAGGTAAAAATTAGGGCATCAAAAAAAAAAAAAAAAAACAAAGAAAAAATGGGTAGGTTGAAAAATCGAAATGGCGATCTACGCAAAAGGAGAGTAAAAAAGAAAAGAGTGAGAAAGCCTAGTAAGTTGAAAACCTGAAAGGGCGGCTTAGGCAAAAGTTAAGGAAAATAAAAAATGAACTACGTGATGACCTAATCCTTTTGCCAAGGAGGTACGTAGGCAACCATACATTGGTCCGGTCACAATTTCCCTAAACCCACCATTTACCCATTAAGCAAAAAAAATTGTTTCCAAAATCCAACCATTCCATTAAACCATGTCATTACACAAAATCCAAAATAAAAAATCAAACCCTTAAAACCCAAACCCTAAACCAACCCAAAAAAAAAAAACCAAACCCTAAAAACTTAAACCCCAAACAGAACCCTTAACCTGAAAATCCTAAATAATTCCAAAACATAAGAGTTTTACATCAACTTTTAAAATAAACATGTTCAAAGCCAAAAAAAATATGAAGTTCATTTTTTCTTCAGTCTTTTCTCCTTTGGTTGATCATTGATTTCATCTGTGCCAGGTACTTTGTCATCTTTGTCCCTCCTTTTAAACTCATAGTTGTCAGCCTCATGTCTTTCTCGGTTGTCTCTGAGAAATTGTTTTCTCATAGCAACCATGTCAGCCTCCTTGTCCACAATCTTGTTCACCAGCCAATTAGAATAGTCTATAGTCATGCTTTGAAAGTGAACCTTAACGAAGGATTGATCCACTCGATCAGCCATCTCTAAGCCCAACAACATGTTTCTTATAGAAGTAGAATTTGTCCACAAGAGTGAAAGGTTTTCTTCCCTTTCCACCAAGCATTCCTTGCTCATATTGGGATTGCCTCAAGAGTTTGTCAACCTTGTAGAAAGTTGCTCTCCTTAATCCAACTAGAGAGATGTGATCTAATCCTGGAGACCACAACAAAGGGGGTGGGCACTTCCACCAATAACAATTTCATCAAATTGAGACACTGCATTTCTTGTTCAGAAATTTCACCCAATCACTTTCAATTTGACACTCGGTTTTGAGAACAATCCTACTGAGGAAATTGCCAAGACCATAATCAGCAACAGTAGGTGTGGCAATCATGTCTAGTCTTTCCATCAACCATATCTGTAAAGTCAAAGGACTCCCAAGAAAGTTGTGTGACTCTCCACCATGAAATACAGAGTCCAATCCCAGAAGGGTTTCTACTAAGATTAAAGGAACAAGATTATCATCATCTTTAATTTGACTCACAATACCTATGGCTTGTGCATCCACAAAACCAGGTCTTCCAAAGCAAAGCAAAATTTTCCCACAAAGTAAAGAGCTATGCCAAAATTCTTCTGCATGTTGTCAGTCACTCCATGAGTACGTTTATTAATCAGTCTTGAAAGAACTGCACGAAGATTCACCATGTGCCCTTCAATCATGCTATTGGTAATTGAAGTAGGAAGTCCTAGAACATCAGACAAAGTTTCCCCATGTCTAGGATCACAAGAAACTGCTACGGATTTCTTGCTAGTATCATAACCCAGAATAGCTGAAAATTCTTCAATTGTGGGACAAAGTTCAGCAGTTTGAAACCAAAATACATGATCTTCAGTATCCCAAAACTTCACAGTAGCACGAAGGAAATCCCACTTGATCTTGACATTCCTCAAGACCTTGATTCACTCTAGCTTGTAGGCTGTAAAATTGGTCTTGGTACTAAAATCAAAACTACGAACCCATCTATTGATATCATGAATTGTTGAATGAGAAAAATTTTGGTTTTTAGCCATAGATAACTCTTGCTTGTGATTATTGTGTCTTGCTAACCTTGATGCAGATATGCGTTTGCAAGATAGATGCTAAATTAAGCTACTTCAGTCCTTAACCAAGTTTAAATAAGTTTCAAGAGTTTGTAGCTAACTAGGAAACTGTTTCATGCTCTTAAATGGAGAAAATATTTTTCAAAATGCTCGAAAATGCAAAAAAAAAAAAAAAAAAAAAAAACGCGTTGGAAAAGTGTGAGGAGTTGGCCCGCCATTGGGTGTGCCTGTCGACACCTTGGAATGCCAGTCTTAGAGTGCCAATTGGAACCCGACTCAACTGAGACCTTTTTACACTATTTTGTGATTTTCGGGCACCTCCTAGGTCTGTTTTCACTCCGTTTTTCACTCCCAAATTTTTTTTTTTTAATTGCACAATAAAATTTTCAAGAATTTGCATGAATTTTCAAACTGGGACATTTAGACATGCCTTGCCCATTTGTTTTCAAAAAAAAAAAATTACTTGCATCACTGCTTTCAAAAAAAAAAGGGAGAGAAAATTAATCAAATCAAGATTTTTCAAAGTCATGCATTCATCTTTTAAACTAGGGGAATTCGGCTATGCCTTATCTGCTCTTTCTGGAACAAGTAAAAATCACTCATTTCTTTTTCAAAAAAAAAAAAACCAAGAGAAAAAAATTCTTTTCAAAAGCATAAAGTTTTCAAACTAGGGGCATTCGGTCGTGCCTCATTCAAGTAAGTGCAAATCCCATCAAAAGTGGGCAGATAAGTTCAAATTGTTTCACTACAAGACTTCATTAGGTGAATTATAAACTTGTCTCATCTAAAGTTCCAACAAAATTAGAAGCAATTCAAAGGCAAAAGAGCTAGAAGCTGAAATTAATACAAATTGTCTAAGGAGTATTTTCTTGTTTTTGCAAGAAAACCAAAATACAAGTCAAGTATCATTCGGACTCCGGGTCTGCCTGCGGTAAGATCTCCTAGACCCACCTCTAGAGGATCCACCCTCAGTGTTTCCTTCCTGACTTGCACAAAATTGAGATTCTTGTTACCGATTCTCAAGTTCAAGATTTCTGACCCTCTCTTCCAAAGACCTTGTGTTGGCATCAACCAATGCCATTCGAGTTCTGAACATTTAACAAAGACAAGTGTTAGACCCATTATCATGGAAATTCAAGCGAAATGCACTCTAAAAGCATCACTTATACCCAATTCACTTCACTAAGCACATATTGAAGAGATTGGGTGCGTGCTACAAGATGTAAACCTCCAATCTTCCACATACTTTCTTCCACAAGATCAACGCCAACCTGAAGCACAGATTCACCAGTTCACAAATAACTCAACAATTCAAAAAAAAATGCCCTAAAGCCAAGAGTACAACATGATCACACAAGGTTTCCAACCAAATATTCCAACAAAATTTCCACACTCATCAAAAGCAAAACCTCAGGTTCCAAGGTAGAGAAGCCCCTTGGTTACCTTTCATTCAAGATCGAGGTAGAGAAGCCCCTTGGTCGCTCACAATTCAAGATTGAGATAGAGAAGCCTCTCAATTGCCCCAGGTTTCGAGGTAAAAAAGCCCCTTGGTTACCTTCCATCAAGATCAAGATAAAGAAGCCCCTTGGTCGCCACAATTCAAGATTGAGATAGAGAAGCCTTTCAATCATCCCAGGTTCTGAGGTAGAGAAGCCCATTGGTTACCTTCCATCAAAATCAAGGTAGAGAAGCCCCTTGGTTGTTACAATTCAAGATTGAGATAGAGAAGCCTCTCAATCGTCCTAGGCCCCGTGGTAGAGAAGCCCATTGGTTACCTTCCATCAAGAACGACGTAAAGAAGTCCCTTGGTTGCCATAATTCAAGATTGAGATAGAGAAGCCTCCTAATCATCCTAGGTTCCAAGGTAGAGAAGCCCCTTGGTTACCTTCCATCAAGATCAAGGTAGAGAAGCCCCTTGGTCGCCACAATTCAAGATTGAGATAGAGAAGCCTCTCAATCGTCCCAGGTTTCGAGGTAAAGAAGCCCCTTGGTTGTTACAATTCAAGATTGAGATAGCGAAGCCTCTCAATCACCCCAGGTTCTGAGGTAGAGAAGCCCCTTGGTTACCTTCCATCAAGATCAAGGTAGAGAAGCCCCTTGGTCACCACAATTCAAGATTGAGATAGAGAAGCCTCTCAATCGTCCTAGGTTTCGAGATAAAGAAGCCACTTGGTTACCTTCCATCAAGATCGAGGTAGAGAAGCCCTTTGGTCGTTACAATTCAAGATTGAGATAGAGAAGCCTTTCAATCGCCCCAGGTTCCGAGGTTGAGAAGCCCCTTGGTTACCTTCCATCAAGATCGAGGTAGAGAAGCCCCTTGATCGCCCACACATGCGGATTGAGATAAAGAAGCCTATCAGTCACCCCAGATTTCAAGATTCATTTCAAGTTTATCAGTTGTCAAATAGGTCAAGTTTTCACAATTTTCATTTTTCATAACAGCAAAACACTAGTTCTATGTTCCAAGGTTTTAGGTTCTAGGGCTAGGTAATCTTTGAAAAGTCAACCTCGATTAAATCATGGCTGCTAAAATCAGTGTCTTTGTTTTACATTGACATTCGCTTTACAAGCTCTGTCAATGAGGGGCATTCTGTAGACACTCGATTTTGCATCCATAATTTAATCTTGGAAGATGACTATAGTGACCATTCATATACCCAAAATTTCGAGTTGCAATACATGCATTAATTCATTCATTGCATATCATAAAAATGATCTTGAGTTTCTAACGATCGCAACGGTATGTCCGATTTCCAAATCGGATCATCGAATTGAAAGATATCACATAATCAAGTTTGCACGGTCTGCATGCATTGTGTTTAGGTGGAACCAATCACGCATGATTAATTTAAATTAATTCTGATTGGCTAGACAATTAAAATTAATTAAATAATTTTGTGATTGGTTGTTAGTTAGTGTCAAAACTAGACTTGCTTGCATGGAAATAAATTGGATAATCAGATAACAAAGAAGTTGTGGATAATCAAGACTTTTTGGAATGTTTATCTACAAAATAATTATCGCTTTAAGGACTTGAATATCCAGAAAAATGGATTAATTTTTAGAATACAGATTAAACATGCGTCTAAGTACAATTCCCGGCTAAAAAATCCTCAAAAAATGAGTCCAAATTAGACCAAAACTCAAACGCGGGTTCAGCACCCAAGAGGGCCATTCGGCACTCTTTGAGTGCCGATCCACACTCCCCAAGTGCCGATTGGCACAAATTCGTGGCTCGGCCTGAGGACTCCTGGATTGAGATAAACCTTACCTTTTTCGATTTTTTTGAGATAAGGGCGCGTCCCAATTCATATTTGATCATTCAGCTAATTTTTCGAAGCATTCCAACCTCTATAAATAGGGGATGCCTCTCAAAATTCAGGACACTTTCTTACCCCCCCCCCCCCTCCCCCCTCTTTCTTGCTCTTTTCTTCTAAACTTTCAATTCCCCTTACGTTAAAGACGTTCTAGAAGCTTTGGCTTTAGGAACTTCTATTTTGTAAGTAAAGTATTTTAGGCTTCAAAGAGGTGAACAAACTTCTTTGAATTCTAAAATATTCTTTCATTAGAAAAGCACACTCATGCAAAAGGTATTCTATTTCTTCTTTCATTGTTTTTTTTTTTTTTTTTTTTTTTTGATACATGAATATGTGTATAGCATGTTTTATTTTTTTTTATTTTTTTTGTTCTTGGTATATAATTACCATGTTCCACTTGAATTTTTCTTTAACATGTTCTTAGATAATTGTTTATTGTGATTCTCTTTCTTAAATTTCAAAATCTACTGTTGACTATTTGATTTCTTTAAATTCAAAAAACTTTTCTAAATTTTTCAGATCTGATTTTTTTTAATACAAAACTTATCTGTATTTTCATTAAATATAGATCTAATTTTTTAATATAAAACTGACCTAAATTTTTCAGATCTAATTTTTAACTCACAAAATTGATCTGTATTTTCATTAAATACAAATTTTTTTAAACTCACAAAACTGATCTGTATTTTCATTAAATACAGATCTGATTTTTTTTCAAAGACCCAAAACTGATATGTATTTTCATTAAATACAGATATGATTTTTATTACAAATTGCAGATTTGGAAATTTAAAAGAAGGGATTAAAAATTAGGTTGGAGTCTTTTCTTTTTCTTAATATGTGATGCATGCATATTGAATTTATCTCATAAATATGAATCCTCTTTCAAAAGTTTTTTTTTTATTTTTTTTTTATTTCTTTACACAAAACATATCTAATTTTTTATACAAACCAAAAATATTTTTTTTTTCTTACCTTTCAAAACAGATCTAATTCTTTTAACGAATTCCCATTTTTTTTCTTTCACAAAAAACAGATCTGATTTTTACAAATCAAACCTTATTTTTTTTACTTTACACCAAACAGATATGGTTTTCTTTATTATAAAATCTTTCTTTTTATCCTTTATAAAAACAGATATGATTTTTTTTTTTAAACAAAGTTTTTTTTTTTTTTAAGAACAAATCTGATTTTTTTTTAAAAAGAAGACATATTCATGAGGCAAATTTATTTAGTTTAATTCTTGTCAAGTGTCAGTCATGTGAGTTCAACATATCATTTAACATCATGCAAAAAAGGGTATATTGGTCATTAGAGTCTAGAAGACCAGACTCTGTCTGGATGGAATAGGTGCCTAACACCTTCCCATTCCGTAACCTAGCCCCCGAACTTAGGATTTTTGGATAGGTAGATTAGTATCTTGTTTTTTTAATTTTGGTAGATTGTAACTAGGACAAAAACTTTGTATTCTTTTGCATAGATTGTAACTAGGACCCAAAGCCTTGTAAGGTTTAATTTACCAAAATTGTACTATTCTTTATTCAATCAATGACATTCAAAGTATTCTGAATATGTATTTTGTATTTATTTTTTCTTATTTTTTTGTATAAAAAATAAGTGGCGACTCCACACCACTATCCAAAAGAGAGGTGCCCTTAAAAGTACCCAAATCTCTTTTTTGAGAGCACCCAAGCTTACGGTCTCTCACAATACTAAACTAACATAAAATAAATAAACATGTTAAACTTTACATAAAACCAAAATAATAAAACAAGAACAACCAAAATAGATTATAAACAACCTAAAATCATATTAACACATATCAAAAGAATAAAAAACAATAAACAAATCAAATATAAAAAATAGAGAAACTATATCAATAACTCATGTGAATTATATTAAGCAATGGAGGAGTTCATGAGAAGAACACTCACCTTACTTAAGATTATGATTTTGGAGTTTGTTTAACCGACCTTTCAAAGCCTACAACACAAAGATTAGATTGGTAGAACAAAGAAATTAAAGAACACAATAGTTTTTAGGAATCACAACTCAAGAACAAAGTTTAATTCAAAAAAGTTTTAAGAAATCAATTTAGAACATTAGTTTCTGCCTTAAAACTAACTAAAGAGAGGTTTTTTGATGATTAAAAAAGTGCTTAGGTCTGTCTGGGAGTTTAGAAGAGATGAACAAAGTTTAATCAAAACTCTCTCTAGCTAGGGTTTTGATTGGAGAAATAAGATGAGTATTTATAAGTTAAAATTAGGATTTTCAGGGTTTTTTTAGAGGTTTTTGGATGTTTCCAAAGGTTTAGGGGCTGGCCCACATCAAAGAATGATGTTTTGGGTCCTTAAAAAATGAAGTTCTACTACCCAGCTCTGATGGCTTGACTTCGAACCGTCATAACTTACTAAATATAAATCCAAATTAGGCAAAATTTGTGTTCGAATTGAAACTCAGAATGTCTACTTTCCAATGAACTAAGCCTCACTTTTGTGGATCAAAAGTTATGGTTAAAACAGTGAGCAAAGGTCATTTTTCAATATTGTTTTCAAAGCAATTGAGCACTTATGAGTTATGATTACTTCCAAGTTATTGTGAACTCTTTAATTACCCTTGGTTGACATATGTCAAGCTCATAATTAGGGCTGGGGATCAAAATTTATTAACGGGTACAAAATGAGGTGTTTACATTAGTTTTGAAATATTTCTTTTTTTTTTTACCAAATTAAAACAATATCCTATATGAAATTAAGTCCCTTAGATACGATACTTAGTCGAATTATCGCTAAAGACAAAAGGCAAAATTAGTATTATGTTGTGAGAGACAAAATGTACCCCTACTGGCCCATTTTGAATGGATTACTTTGGGCCAAACCTATGTGAATGGTTGGGTTCACGTTGGTGGGAATGGTGAGCAAGCAAAATTACTAAAACTTTGATTTTTCCCATAGCTCCTGTAACAGCCTTCAGAGCCAACTTTGAAAAATCATACCTTATATAATTCTGATTGAAATTGTCTTGTTCTTATGCTCAAATTGAAACCCCAAATGTCTAGTTTCTAGAAAAATTAATCTCACTCACAAATTAAAAATTTTCTAAGAGATATCCACAAAATAGTGTGTAGAGGTCACTTCTTGGAAAGTAGTTTCAACACAATTAACATTAATAGGCCCCAAATTAGCTTCCAATTAACATTAATAGGCCTCAATTACTTCCATTTCAGAATTGATCAGCCCCAAATTATGACCTAATTATCCCAATATAATTACACCAATTATTCATGAATAATTAATGTTTGACCATCTAAATAATCAAGTGTGCATAACTAGGGACGGTTCCAAGGAGGGCCCGGGCCCCTTGGCCCAAAGAATTTTTTTTTACTTGTTATATTTTTCATTTTTGTAGTTGGCCCCCCTCTTCCAAATCCTTAAGCCTCCCTCATCTCCAATCAGCCTAGCCCAACTAACAACTATCCAACCCTAAAACTTAACAAAAACAATAAAAGTATTTACAATGGTGATTGTATCATAGAAAATAATCTATTTTACTACCAAAGAACCAAAAAACAATGTATTATTGGAGAAGCTAAAGCTAAATTTTTTGCAACTATAATAAACTGGTATAAATACCAGTTGACTGTAGCAAGTTATTAAAAAATAATAAAAAATTTTATTAAGATTTTCCCTATTCCTTCAATAAAAAAACTAAAATTCTCTCTCTTCCTTTATTATTTTAATGAGTTATTTATATTATTTTAAATGAAGTGGTAACAAAATAGAATATTTGATGTTGTATGTATTGTAAAGTGAGGTAGTAAAATAGATAATGTTTTGAGGTGTTAAAAGCTAAATTTGTTAGCACCACTACTGTGAATGTTTTAACTAAAAAAAAAAAAGTCCTAGCCATCCTAGTATTAAAAAAAGTATTATTTTGTGTTTTTTTTTTTTTTTGGTAAATGATTGCATATTAAAGTATTAAGAAATACTGATTTTGTGTATTTATAATTGTTTAATACTATATGAATGCCTATTTGGAGTAAATATATATCACATGCAATCGGACTTAGTTTGTGAGAGTGCATCTTGGCCATTAAAACTTGATTTGATGATAACTTCCAATCATGTGGTTTGATTGAGACTTATGACCAATAACTTTGATCGTTACAACATCAAGATCACTTTGATGAAACGAAATTAAGGATCCAATGGCCAAAATTAAGATGCTTATTTCTAAAGTAAAATTACTCTTTTACCCTCTTTGGCCAGAAGTTAAATATGAGTTGCAAAATGAAGAATCAACATATGTGTAATCTTTATTTTCAACATTGTATCAGTTTATCAGAGCCACCTTGTGACCACCAGTATTTCTACTCATCACCGCATGTTGCCAACACCAAGCATAGGCTCGTTCAACCTTTACTCGACATCATCGACCTTTTTGAATCTCAAAGTTGATCTCACAAATCAGGTTTTGATTCCACAAGATTGGCCAGAAGTCTCAAATTCAAGTCAACTCTAAGCATTCATGCTCTGTCACGCGCCACTAGGATGTGCACTAAATTTTTTCACAACATTTTTACAACAAATCTTAAGTGGTAGGTTGTTACTGATTGTTATTATTAGGGCAAAAAAACAATCTTAGTATTAGATTCAAATTTGAAACAATAACAACTAACCACCTATGATTTGTTGTGAAAATATTGTAAAAATGTTGTGGACATAGCATCTCTCTATTTCTTATATCTATTAGTGCACATGTTACTACATTTAAATTTTAAATATTATGAAAATAAATACACAATTAAATATTTATTTGAATCATAAAATTGATCAATTTGAAATAGAGAGAATCCTTGTCATTTTGTGTAATTTAACAATTATAATGTGGTATATAATTAGTCATTTAAATACAAAATCAGGTCAAATTCCACAACCTATGATGTAAAATACAATTTCTTTTTCCAAACCGTGGCAAATTTAAAAATTTGAACCCAAAAACTAATTTAAAATTAAAATTCACAAACTTTACTAAATGGGGCAGGTGAAGTCCGAAAAGTAACTTACTAAAATCGATCAATTGCAATTCCTGCATTGAAACCTTATAAATCTACATTCTCAGGTAGATCGAACAAGCATCTTTTAAGCAAATTCTTGACAAATATGCAAACCCTACAACTAGGTATCCATAATAAGTAGGTACACTTATGGTGATCATCCAAACACTCAATAGTAAAATCTTTGTGATCTTGGTTAACAAAACATAAAGTCTTGTCAACAAATTTAAAAGAAACAAATAATAAATTCAGTTATGAAACAAAACATGAGAAATAAGTACAAGCTTGATATATTGTCATACTCATACCAGTATCTAATGACGATAAGCGTCGATTACTATATTGTTAGTTCAAACATTTTGTCTGAGGCCGAAGCCATACTATTTTCTTAGGGGGGCAATGGGTAAAACTCAAGATATATTTTTTATTAATTAATAGAAACAGCATCAAATACTCATGCAAAATATATATACTCCACAACCCACATACTGCATTAGATTAGCACTTAATACATTGTCGTTTGCACAAAATAAAGATGACTACAATACTCAAAAAAAAAAAAAAAAAAAAAAAATTACAACACTCAAACATGGCCTGAAAAAGCAAAGAGTGACAGACAAACGACTTGTATCACCCACAAGTTAAATGCACCCATAACCTTTTTTCTAATCAGTGCTTGATCCTAGAACTATTCATTTAGAAATACGTATAAGTATACCTTAAGTTGTAGTGTTGGGGTTGTCCGAGAAGATGTCTCGACTTGCGCCAGTGACACTCTCAGAACTATTAATTGTAGATGGCTCATTACCAGTATCCGAATCCAACACGTGTCCAATATTGTGAAAGTTGTTTTGTCGGGGAGCAACAGCGCCAGCTGGGCCAGAAACACAAAACGATCTCACCTCCTGATAGGTAATATCACCATTAGGATTGATTTTCTCCTGTTCGGTGTCCGCATTTTGTTGCAGCTCCAATGCAAACTCGAGCCTTTCCATCACATCGTTCATCGTAGGCCGTTGGATCCCCTGATCACGCACACAATTCTCTGCGATCTCTACGTAGACCTTGAAACATTCTGGCGCAATTTTTCCCTTTAGATATGGATCAATGATCTCATAAATGGTACCATTTCCAATGCATTTCCGAGCCCAGCTGGCTAGATGCAATTGCTCTTGCCCAAGTTTTGTATTCACAGCCTTTCGTCCACATAACACTTCCAACAACACCACACCAAACGAGTATACATCAGTTTTCTCAGTCACTTGCTGACGCCTTGCATAATCAGGATCCAAATATCCTGGTGTACCCTTAACAATGGTAGTAACAGCAGTTTGATCCAAACCCATTTTGGACAACCCAAAATCCGAAACCTTAGCTGCCCATTTATCATCCAATAGAATATTGGTGGCCTTCACATCACGGTGGATAATAGGATTCTTCATGCATGTGTGGAGGTAGTGCAAACCACATGCCGACCCGAGGCATATCTCGAGTCTTTGTTTCCATGTGAGAGGATCGTTTTTGGTGTCAAAGAGATGCTCACTGAGGGTTCCATTTGTCATGTATTCGTAGACAAGGATCATCTCACCCTCGTCATTGCAGTATCCAATGAGAGAAACAAGGTGGCCATGACGAAGTTGGGAAAGCATCTCGATCTCAGTTCTGAACTCTCGAGCACCTTGTCGAGACTCGGGGTTCAAGCGCTTGATTGCCACAATCACAGTACCATCGTCGATGAAACCCTTATATACATAGCCAAAACCACCTCGGCCGATAATCAGTTCTTGGTGGAAGTTGTCGGTTGCTGTTCTGATTTCGTCTATTGAGAAGTGGCGGCATAGTTCTTCAGGTAATGACGAGGCCTTTGTCCTTGTTGACTTTCCTTTGTATGGATCACGCCAGCACCAGCACTTTGATAGTGAGTAGTAAGAACCGTAGCGCTTAGACTTCCTTAGTTTCAAGAGAACCACGCAACACACTGAAGTGAGTACCACTAAGAAGCCCACACCACTTCCAATGGCAATGAATATTGTTTTCTTTGCTTTGGACTCCTTAATTGTTGAGGCATCACGTGGAGTGGGAAGCATTTCACTAGGTCCTGCAAGGTTACCAGTTTGGTCGCTCAGTTTGAACACTTCCACACCGTTTAAAATCGCATCGTCGAAAGTGCCATCAGTTGCAGGGTGAAGATCAATGGAGAGAGCATGGTTGTCCTCATTTCCCTTCTTTTGGATCATTACTACGTAGTCCTTGTAAATTGGTGTATCGCGACTCTCAGTCCACCCAATTACATCCGCATCGGGTTCAGCTAACTGATAGTCGATATCAATGACGAATCGCCTTTCGCCAGGGTTGTTTATATTTAAGTCTATTTCACAGAAATGGAGCCTCACCAGGTAATGGAATCCTGAATCAACTTGTAATTCCCATGTCAAATTCGACTGCTTGTTCAAGTTTTGGTCTTTACCCATTGACTTTGCAGACCGATAGACAGTATCTGGTGCTGTGTAATTTTCTATTTTTTTATAGATGGGTTTCATAGATGAATAATGAGGAATTACGCCTCCAGTACCACTTCTGAAATAGTTTTTATCTGGCGACCATTCTCTAAACATGCCAGTGTCTTCCGTTGGTGATATCAAGTTCCCACCCACATTTAATCGATAAACCTTCCCGAGTGCCATGTTGTTGTCTATGTAGAACGTTGGAGGACTTTGGCCAACATAAAGAGGGTTTATGGGTGCACCTTTTGGACTGTAGTACAGGTTATCAGGCATGGACACGATCTCAATTCCATTAATGAAAGCATAGAAATTAATAGTAGTGGTCGAAAAAGGGATGAAGGTTAAATTCAAATTTTGATTCTCTTTGACGTTGATGCAGAACTCTTTTACAATTTGCGAAGAATCATCAGCAGAAATAATGGAAGCAGTGAAGTTTCTAAGTAAGGTGAACGAACCTGATTTGACAGTGAAAAAGGCCTTAGATCCATCAACACCTGAGGAAATGACTGGGTTAAAGTGCAACCGAACGAATTTCGGGCCAGCGGGGAGTGGAAATACGTAGGTGAATTGAGAATAAGATATACGTGCAGTGGTGTAGGGGGCTTTTATGTCGATGCCTTCTTTTGGGGCTTGAGAGGTATTAGATTTGAGATTAAGTTCTTCTTTGGGAAAGAACTTGGACTTAAAGTCCCCAGTCCAGCTGCGCCCATACCTATCCATCGATGTGGCTGAAGTGGCACTGCCACAGTCGACGGTAATAGCAACAATAGGGACATAACGAGGAGGCGTGGAAGAAGCTACTAGTGTGATATGATAAAGAAGGGAAAGGAAGAATAAGCAGAAGATGGAAACGATAGGTGCGAGCACCGACAGATTCCTCATCATGGGAGCTTAGCAAGAGTCCAATTGAGGGAAACAAAATAAATAATTGAGAGGAAGAAAAGCTGCTTTTATTCCTGCTTTATAAAGGTACATAACACCATTATTGAGTTTATATGATCAACCTATCTACCCTTTTTTTTCTTTGAATAATAAGTGGCTCTGTTTTTTAGGTCTCTCAATATATTGTGACTTGTGAGTGCTTAAAAAAAAAAAAAAAAAAAAAAAAAAAAAAAAAAAAAAAAAAAAAAAAGGAGGTGGGCGGTGTTCTCGTGAAGATTGTCTTGGTCTCCGTTTAAATACTAATAAAAAATAAAAATTATTTCATTATTTAGTTTATTTTTGTTATTATTTATGGACCTCACTATATTTTTTGGTACTATTTATAGGTCATATTGTACTATTTCAGCTAACTTTTACCTTTATCTACAGTACTTTCAGTAATAAGTTTTCAGTTTTAGCAAGCAATAAGTTTTCAATTTTAACAAAATAAGCAGTATTCAAATAGAACCTTAGTGGGACACCTAGGTACCGTTTGGGTACCGATTATTGCGTCCACGTTTGGACGCAAAACGCGTTTCAGGCCTTTTTTTTCTTTTTTTTTTTTAACTAGCGCCTATTGTACTGTTCATGGGACATAAACAGTGCAAATAGGCATATCTACAATAACCCTTTGGTGAACAGTAAATTTTATTATTATTTTTTTATTGTTTTCAATTTTCAGTTTTCAACAAAATAAGTGGTATCCAAACTCATCCTACTCACCTCTAGTCTTGCTTTTTAGAGTAAGAAATAAACATAAAATGTTTTCTTTATTATTAATTTTCAATCCTTATTCCTTTATTCTAATCAGACATGGTGTTCCCACAAAATAGGGATCTTTTATACGTTGAATGCAGCCATTAGTTTCATACTCTAGAAAGAATATACAATTTTTAAAAGAGAGGCCCACTAATTATCTAGAAAGTAGTTTAAAACTTTGAAATTATAAGCTTTTTTTATTTTATTTTTTATTTTTTATATAGTAACCTTTCATATATAACAATCTGTCTACCGTTGAGAATTTGTCATCTTAGCAATTATGCCAAAAATCATGAAAGAATTTGAGTAGGTAGGCTTCTTGTTTTTTTTTTTTTTTTTGTTTTTTTTTTTTAACCATCATGCTAAAGAACTAGCTAGACTTGTACCTCCAACTTACTTGTGATTGGCTCAAATAACAACCTATAATGACTTAATTAAGCTTATGGTTTGTGAAAATTTTTATTTAGATATGATATATATTATAGAATAAAAGTTGGGTAGTGCACCATGGTTTCTTCAAGTGGATATTCTAATTGATTGCCATATGTACAACAACTTTTACTATTATCGCAATCCCATAACTAAAAAACTTATAAAAAGAAAATATTTCTCAGTAAAAATCTTATCACCATTAAAGTACCAATTTTTTTTAGTTAACAATTTTGTAAAATAAAAAATCATATATAAATTAACAAAATATTTTAAATAAATATCAAATTTATTAAATTATCAGCGACAGGATCACACTTTATTTAAAATAATAATAAAATATTGAAAATATTTATCAAGAAATGAATGATTGGATCGACGGGGAGGCATATGTCGAGGATGATGATCATGAAGATACTAATGAAATGGTCTTGGAAAAGCACTCAGAATCTCAGATTCTGGTTTGTGTGTGATTTATTTTCATTTTAATTTTCTTATTTATATATATATATATATATTTTTTTTTTTTTTTTGAGAAAGATCATTTTAGATTATATAAGTGTGTATAGCTTGGTCGTTTGTTAGGTCTCATATTGAAAGTGTAGTAGGAATAGGCTACATAAACAATTACGAGAACAATCGAAAAATTTGTTCTTCTTGGATTGCTCTGTTTTAAAAGCCTTAAAACTCAAATCTCCATGCTTCTTTACACAAAATTTCGAATCTGACATAGCTACTATCCTACCATATAAGCACTGTGCAAATTAAAATTGGTGTGTATTCCACGAATATACTAGCTATTTAAAAACAGATTGTTGAGGACCATACCATTTTATCACAACTTATTAAAGAATGTTACTGAGTGATAAGTAATGATAAAAGTGTCAAAGATGAGTTCCAAGAGTTCTTAATCAGAGGCTCGTTAACGGGAGTTAATTTGCTAATATACCGACTGCCTTATACAAGAGTATTTGGAGTGTTGGAGATATATTATCATGATTAGTAAACCTGGTTAAGTAACTACAAGCAAAATTACTAAAAACGTCACTAAAAAACCGTCGTGTTCAAATTATACGAGAAACAATGTAAGCCTATGGCGTGAAAGGGAAGGCCCATTAGCGAGCCATCAATTTTGTTAACTAAATTGTTACTATAAATCTGACAAAAGGATCTTTATCAGCATATTCGTCGGACCTCACAAACCCCTTCATTTCAAACAGTAAAGCCCCACAATAAGCTCTTCACCAAGGACCATCCCAATGTGAAAATGTAGTAGTACACTAGGACTCTTACATTCATTGCTATGACCAGTTTTACACAAATTTGAAGGCGGTAGGTAGGAGAATTCAGTGAAGTCTTTTTTTTAGGGCTGAAAATGTAATTGTAATAGTAATACTCCTCCATTTATTGCTCGCTAGACTAGTTTATATGGAAGGTAGGAGACTCGAGTCAAGTCAATGGTGGTGGAAAAAGAGAGAACGAAGATTTATTATGGATTGGCTTAATGGTGGCAGCCCCACGAGTACTATTTCTGTTTCATTTTAGTCCTAGTATTCAGATAGCATTTTTATCTGATTAAATCAAAATAACATCTTCTTTTATCTCTCTATCTTTAACTGTTAGGGAGCCATTCATGAGTTGATTGCATGTTAAATCCAACATCTCCAAGTCTTTGAAAACTGAAATTTGTATTAAAAAAAAAACAAAAAAAAAATACAAAAACAGAAACAAAACAAAATATGAAAATAGGAATTAATTATAGGTATTATGAACCTTCAAAAAGATTATTAGAAAGACTCAAGAGTTTTGAGTTTTAAATATAAATATAACGCTCTAATTGGTGTAATTTTAAAATCCTTTTGGTTATAACTTATATCACACTTTTCAATACATATATAAGAAACTGTATTCAGAATACAATTTCTCTCTTGCAGGTCTCGTAATTTGATTGGATTGTGATCTTTGATTTGTCTGGTTTCTATGACTGAGTTTTTTTTTTTTTTTTTTTTTTTTTTTTTTTTTTCTATTCCTTATTTGTTTACATTTTCTAAAATGTAATTATAGATCTTTGAAACCAATGTGACACCATTTCAGATAAGCTTATTAATGAATAAGCATACTTAAACAGTTTCACTTATTGTCGTTGGACTGTAATAGAATTAGTTTATGCAGTTATAACCATTCTGTAGTCATCCAAGCCTCATATAAACAGGGGATGCGCCAACTTATGGCCAGGGTGGTCCTGGGACACCCTGAATTTTTTTTATGTCAATAAAATTAAATTTTAGTCTATAATTTGAGCAACTTAACAATATATTAGGGTCTTTCAAGCAAAAAAAATCACATACTTTTACATTCTTTTAAGCCTATACTACGGCTTTACTTTAGTTTTTGTTTTACCTGGCACACTGTCATTGTACGACTACTTTTCTTCTAAAGCATTATAATATATATTATACAACTAATTGGTCAAAATCCCGTAAATTTAGCTTTTTTTATTGTACAACTGTTTTTCTTTTTTCTTTTTCCGATAATTTTGATTAGAAAAAAATAGTGGTTTTAGTTAATTAAGTGAATAAACTTAAAAAGTTACTTAATTTTTATATAACATCAATTAATTCATTGTACGACTACTTTTCTTCTAAACCATTATAATATATATTATACAACTAATTGGTCAAAGTCACGTAAATTTAGCTTTTTTCACTGTACAACTATTTTTCTTTTTTCATTTTCCGATAATTTTGATTAAAAAAAATAGTGGTTTTAGTTAATTAAGTGAATAAACTTAAAACGTTACTTAATTTTTATATAACATCAATTAATTCACTATATATATATATATAATAAAATTTTTTATTTTTATGATTATAATTAAATATGTGATTGTCCATTCTAAGGAAATTTGATTAAATTTACACGAAAAGTGTCACTAAATATTATGTTTTTACATTTTTCTATCATATTATTAGTAATAAACTTATTATATTTTTATTTATATAATTTAAAATTTTATTATTTATGATGTCACCGGTTCGACCATCCGTCGAATCTCGGTCCAACCAAAAAACTAGTAACTAGTGCCTTTTCCAGTTCTTTCATCGTATTAGTTTATAAAACCATGGAAAAAAACCAAAAAAAAAAAAAAAAAAAAAAAAGAACGAAAATCTGGAAAAAAAAAAATTATAATAAAACCACTAACAAGACCCAAACCAAATGCCAATAGAAAAGCCCAGTACAAGATCAATCTCATCTTAGACTAAGACTATCACTACTCCAACACCAACACGATTACGTTTTTAATTCAACAAATATTATAAAAAAAAAAAAAAAAAATCCTCACTGCTTCAGTGCCTCGCGGATTCACAAGTCATTAAACAATTTAAACTAAAATTAAATCAAACCTAAAGGCTAAAAGGAAATAAGAAACTCACTTACTCTCCCCGGCTATCAACGTCCATCCCTGTTCAGCAACACAAACAACAACCATAATTGAATTCCACAAGATTTATGCTGTAAAACTTTATGTATTTACATGTTTTTTTATTGTTGTTATTGTTGTCAATATATAAATTTTTCTTTTTATTAGATTGTGTAATTTATCCTGGAGCTGCCACTGATTAAAGTAGTTAATTGTGAATAATGAACAATGATCTTTTTCGTAATGATCCATCATTTTTTTTTTTTTTATCATCATTTATAGTCAAGTACATTAAAGTTGTGGCAAAAATTGTGACATAAAAGATCGGTGTTCTTAGACTTTTTCAATTAAAGAGCAGTATGAAATAACAATTAAATTATTTTTGTTGCTACTCACAAAGAGCAGTACGAAACAAAAAAACCCAACCCTCCTTACTTGCTGTAGTTCTCGAGCAATCTCCTATTCTCACATGATCCTCACTCCCTCTCCATTGACGGCCACATACAAGGGAAAGGAGACTGAAATCTAAGATTAAAACAGTGGTTTCAACAGTGGATCAAAGCAGCATGAAGATTTCTCAATCAAGGGTGGCAGCTCCAGCGGCTTCTTCAAGTATTGGTTAGCGTATCCGAGGACTTTTATGGACGTCCGACACTTCTTTTACGAGGGCACAACAATTTTGTTTTTGTTTTTGTTTTTAATATTTGAAATATACTCGTCGAATATGATTTAATAGGAATATGATAGTGTGTATTAATATTTATTTTTTCAGATCATTATTGAAATTAATTAAGGTGCACATATATAATGCCGAATGTCCTTTAAAATCACTTACCATCGGTTTTCAACACTTATTTTATTTTATTTTATCAATTATCAACCTTTATTTATTAATGAAGTGCACTAATGTGGTCTTAGAACGTTATTGTTTGGAAATTTAGACCCCGGTTGATAGAATTAACAAGTTTTAAACTCAAGTTGTTAATTAGATTTATTATGAATAAAACTTGTTAAAACAAACAAACATTAATATCATGCAGCGAAAAAAAATAAATAAATAAATAAAACAAGATATGATGATCTAGGAAAACCAATGAAACAAACTAGTTTCACAGTAAAAAACTTGGGGGGAAACCTTCCCGAAAAGCAATCCATTGTAGTAAAGAGAAGTTTCAGATCTAGTACAAAACTTTTGTCTCTAAACTCTACAATCCCCATAGATGAACTCACAGTAGAAACCTTCTACCGCTTCGGAACCTCTGAACTCTTCAATATATAAATGCCACCTTTTTTTATGCATAAATCCCAGTACGTGACTAACCAATTGCGCGGATCCCAGTACGCGACTTAAGCACCAACTTGAAGAAGATGTTGGCTGCAAAGTTCTTCACTTCATCAACAATGAAGATCAAGAAGCACTTGGTTACAAAACCCTAAGGCGCAAAAAACGCAGTAGCTTCTTTTAGAGAGAATAAGGCATCGGTCACTTTTTGCATATGTTCTCCTTGTATTCTCTTATGTGACGGTCTCTAAAATAAGCCTTATATATGTCTAGGGTTGTGAGAAAAGAAACCCTACACAAATACAAAAGCATGGGCCGAAAATCAGATCTGAAAATCTGAATTTCGTAAAGCTCGATTGATCGAGAAGTGTCGAGCTTTAATGAATCAGCACTTTTTCACTTGTTTCTTGGACAGATTTGCATGGCTTCAATACTAAACTTGAACTATTGTTCTTTGAAGTATTAAACACATCCTAGATCTACCCAAATACAAGTAAAGTGCGTTTTGTTAAAGGATTAGTCAATTACATAAAATATATCCTTAACAATCTCCCCCTTTGGCAATCCGTGACAAAACTACAACAAACAAATAAAGAATGAAAGAAGCCATAAATCACTTAACTCATAATCAATTGTTGAATACAATAAAATCTATCATAACACAAACTCTTGAAAAACTTTGCAAGAATAGAGTTTACGGCAAGTAGACTTTAACAACCTGTATTTCTGAAATGTTTTAAACAAAACTCATCAAAGCATCTTTGTGTGAAACAGAAATAATAAATTTCATACAATAAATAAGAAACATGTGTATAAAGAAAGAAAAAAAACAACACATGTAGAGATAGGTGAAGAAGACATACATCATATATATATATATATATATATATATATATATATCAAAGATAATCACAATGTATGTAAACATGGTCACCAAACCGATGTACAAGAAAAAGGAGGTAAGCACTCCCCCTAACAAGATAAAACACATCTCCCCCTTACAAGGGCATGTATTTCTCCCCCTAACATGTAGAATCTTAAAAAAGAATCACATATTCTCCACAATTTCTCTCCCTTTTTGTCATGATTGACAAAGGGTACAAGAAGCTATAAAGCTTCACCCGAGAAACATAAAGATGATCAAGGGGTTATAAAGAATTCATAAAAATGCATGAATGTAATGAAACAAGATACTATGGATGACAAGATAAAAGAAATATGCAAAACATGTGAAAAACAATGCATGCAAGAGGATCTCGATGGATCGAGAGGTGTCGAGATGCTATCGAGCCAACCTCTATGGATCGAGAAGCTGTCGAAAAGCTATCGAGGGGACAAAAACTTTCTCGATCGATCCACCTAATTATCGAGAGATGTCGAGATTGCGATAAAAATCAACTGAAGAGCTCGACAGATAAGCCAGGTATCGAGGAGGTGTCAAGAAGCTATCAAGATTGCTTAAAAACAGTTTTTCAAAGAGGAGAAAAACACAGACATGAATGCAATCAGACAAGCAACTCAATCAATGATCCAAACATCTTAAGCTCTCAAGAACATCTCTCAACAAGAAAAATGTCAAGCAAATAGATCCCAAAAACACACACACACACTAAACAAGCCTAACTAATTTTATATTTCAAAAACAAGTCAAGACAGTTTAGTGAGCATACATTAACACATGTAAACCTTATGATGGCCAAATCATATTGTACACGCACATGTATCAAGAGTAGCAAAGAATATTGCGTGTTATGTGTGAAAAACATCGCAAGATTGCATAAGTGTATACATGTTATGACAATTTGAGATATGAGAAAATCACTTTAACTCACACACAATTATAACTGTTTAGTGGGGACTATCACCTTCGAGATACATCCTATAACTCCCACATCTCCTAAAATACACGCTTGCAATCATATATAAAACATTTTATTCTTTTTGCTTTTTATTTTCTTTGCATATTTTTCTTTTAAGCAAACCATGCATGGGTATATAAGAGATAGAAAAGAAATACTTAATTATGTTAAGCATTTGATATTTCAATTTTGCTATGCCGAAGCACACAAATGTCATTCATGATTGGCGGGCAAGAGTGGTGAGATGGTTATTTATGTCTTTCTCTTAGGATTTTCTAGTCCTTCCCGTCAAAAAGAGTGATGCAAGTGTTAAGTACAAGAGATTACTTAATCTTACTCATCACAAATACGAGCCACAAAGCTCACTTGCTTAGTTGTGCATAGAGATGCTCATCTAAGCTACAAAAGATACAAAGTTTAGAAAACTTTGTTTCAATAGCCATCCAAGGTACACAAGTACCAATGTACACAAACACATACTGTTTTTGTATTTTTCTGATTTTTCTTTTTTATTTTTATTTTGAAAACAAAACAAAATAAAAACTAAACAGCCAAACAAAAACAAATAAATAACATGAAAGCATAAAAGAAAGATGCATATGCATGAAGGCATGATAAAAGGGTGCAGATGCATGAAAGCATGATTCCAAAAGCAGATAAGAAATCAAGTAAAGAGAGTCCTACTTTAGATAGAAAGAATTAAAGCAGATGACAAACAGAAAAGACAATTAAGTCTTAGGCTCCTTTCTCACTCACACAGCACGAGTCTTTGGCCGTGAAAATGAAAAGGCACGTGTCCTAGTATGTCTACTAAAGGACATAGAAGAATTAGAATTCTCCTGAAATTGAGTTAAAAAGCTCAAGACTTTTTATAACTCTCCAAAAAAAGGTGTAGGTCCTTGAAAGGAAACCTGTGACCGTTTGGACAAATGCTTTTGAGGATACAACTTAAAGCAATTAGAACAAATATGTCCAGAAACACCACAATGGTGACAAACATGAGTAGTTTTCAAACTACTATGCTTCCTAGAAGGAGGTCTAACCTTAGAGGTTGATAGAGACCTCAACTTAGGACAATTTGGCCTAATATGACCAACAATATGACAATGATGACAAATAGGGACAAATTCATATTTTTCATTCAACCTAGGAGGAGTTTTAGACATAGGTTTAGAAATTTCAGCGTTAACATCAGATTTTTTAGCTTTGTCTATCCTAGCAATATTAGCCTTCAACTTTTGATTATTCCTTTTAAATAGAGGAATATAAAAATCTTTTTCTTTTGAGTTAGGCTCAACAACAAGTTTGGCACTAGTTAAATTTTCAACTTCATTTTTAAATTCAACTAGTTGCTCTTCCAAACTCTTAATTTTGTCCACCTGAGATGAAATTTGATTTTTAAATTTCTCATTCAAATTATTGGCTTCATTCAATTTTGCAATCAAATCATCTCTTTCAAGTTTAACCTTTTCAAAATTAGCTTTTAATTTTGTAGAACATTCAAGAGATTTCATACAAAAATTATAAAGCTTACAATAGGCATCTTGAATATCATCATCATCATTCAACACAAGATCATTCAAATCAAAACAATCAAGAGTTTCCATGACAACGGGGGTCAAGGATCACACTTAGAAAATTAATCCAATTAGAGTGTACCCGCTCTGATACCACTTGTTGGGAAATTTAGATCTCGGTTGATAGAATTAACAATTTTTAAACCCAAATTGTTAATTAGATTTATTATGAATAAAATCTGTTAAAATAAACAAACATCAATATCATGTCAATATCATGCAACGGAAAAAAAAATAAAACAAGATATGATGACCTAGGAAAACCAATAAAACAAACTAGTTTCACGGTAAAAAAACCTAGGGGGAAACCTTCCCGAAAAACAATCCACTATAGTAAAGAGAAGTTTCATATTTAGTACAAAACTTTTATCCCTAAACTCTACAATCCCCATAGATGAACTCACAGCAGAAACCTTCTACCGCTTCGAAACCTCTGAACCCTTCAATATATGAATGCCACCCTTTTTTATACACGAATCCCAATACGTGACTAACCAATTGCGCGGATCCCAGTACGTGACTTAAGCACCAACTTGAAGAAGATGTTGGCCGCAAAGTTCTTCACTTCATCAACAATGAAGATCAAGAAGCACTTGCTTACAAAACCCTAAGGCGCAAAAGACGCAGTAGCTTCTTTCAGAGAGAATAAGGCATCGGTCACTTTTTGCATATGTTCTCCTTGTATTCTCTTATGTGACGGCCTCTAAAATAAGCCTTATATATGTCTAGGGCTGTGAGAAAAGAAACCCTACACAAATACAAAAGCATGGGCCGAAAATCAAATCTGGAAATCTGAATTTTGTAAAACTCGATTGATTGAGAGGTGTCGAGCAGGTGTCAAGCTTTAATGAATCAGCACTTCTTCACTTGTTTCTTGGACAGATTTGCATGACTTCAATACTTGACTTGAACTCTTGTTCTTTGAAGTATTAAACACATCCTAGATCTACCCAAATACAAGTAAAGTGCGTTTTGTCAAACGATTAGCCAATCACATAAAATATGTCCTTAACAGTTACATATATAATGGAAAATTTATTAGGTAGTCCGGGAGTATACTATCTCTCTCTCACATGAGGGTAGGTCTCATGGTAGGTGGGACCCACCCCTATGTGAGAGGGAGAGAGTATACTTCCGGAGTATCCAATAATAACCCTACATAATGTACACATAATCAAATGTTCTCTATCTTTTACTTTTAAAAAAAAAATACATAGTCTGTTAGGAATAATACACAAAGTAATAAAGGAAGAACAAGGATAACACAAAAGACAAACAAAATTAGATAACTTGAAGGCATAAAATTGTTATTCTTAGACAATATTTGTCCCCACACTTTTGTTGCTAAAGGGTTATCGCAAATTTGGTCTCAGGATACAACCAAATTGTTGGGTTCTATAGATAACAATTCTGGAGAATAACCACAGGATTTATTGTGTTTCTCTTTAACTTACTATTTCATCAAAAGGCACATATGGAGAGTTAAAATATTTCATAAAACCGTTCACAATGCTTGAAACCTCTTCACACTCTCTGAACAGTCACTAGAAAAATTCTGCAGAAAATTCAGTTTTTTCGAGTTTCAATTGGTCGAGAGTTTCTTTCGATCGATCGAATGCTCTTTTTGATCAATTGAATAGGAATCGAATAGTGATTGAATCATCTAGAGACTCCATGATTATTTTCTTACTATTTTGATCGATCAAGCCAAAGTTTCGACCGATCAAAAATGCTGTATTTTGAATTTTCACTTTAACAACTTTATGAAAAAATATTCTCCAAACTCAAACATTATTATTACAACTTATACATGTATATACTTATATATACAACATAATCAAATGTAATTTTTTTTAAAATTTCAAAGTAAAGTAGAAAGTAGTTTAATCCACTTAATTGTGTGCATTATTTATTTATTTTATGGAAAGAGCTTATCTCCAAACTAGTTTGGAAGAATATTTCAACAACCCTTATGTGACGGTGGAAAAGACAATTCATGTGTAATTTTAGATTTTTAGTCGCATGAACTTTTTAATGAGTCATGTGATTTATTTAAATAATATATATGGATAATGTTATAAATCGACATGTAGTCGATTGACGGATATTATTTCAAACTAGTTAAGAGGTAAACTTTGTCATAATTTTTTTTATTACTTATAAGCTTATTCTTTTTTTCTTTAAAAAAGGTAACATTTTAAAAATGTAATATAGATTATTCGTTAGTTTCTCTCCTCTTTGTCATAGGAGATGATGATGAAAAAAAAAAGGTTTGACTCCAAAATAGTTTTGAAATATCTTTTTTAACTAATTACGTAATAATTTATAAAACTATCTATATGTATTATTTAAATAAGTTACATGACTCATTTAAAAAGTCATATGACTAAAAGTACACATGAATATAAGAGCATCCCCATCAGTATGTGCAAAGTTATGCAAAATGGAAAAAGTAATTGATTTTGCACATTTTGAACAAAAAAAATACCCACATCAGTGGGTGTAAAATTGTGCATAAATGCACAATTGCTACATTAACCATGCATATATGCATGGTTATTGTAGCATGTGCATTTAATATTTTAATAATTTTTCTCTCTCCTTGCCTCTGCTCTCACTCTCACTCTCACCTTACTCTCTCCCTGTCTTTGCTCTCACCACACCTTACTCTCCCTTTGCCTCATGCCTCCGCTGCCACCGATCAAACCATGCCTCCACTGCCGCCGATCATCAAACCCTCACTCTCCCTTTTCCTCATTTGATCAAATCATTTGATAAAATAGAGAATAAAATCCATTCAAAAAGAGAACTAAACAAAAAAAGATAAAGCAAAAATTCATTCTCTTCTCATCTCAGATCTAAGCAGGAAAAAAAAATGTCTTCTTCATCAAGTTTTAGCGGCGTACGGAACGGCGAAGAGCGGAGTTGGGGTGGTGTCGATGGGTGTGATGAGACCAGAGCTGGTGATGAAGTCGATCGTGCCGGTGGTCATGGCTAGTGTGTTGGGTATATACGGTCTCATGATTTGGGTTTGGGATTGAATGGGTTTGGGATTGAGTGGGTTTCGGGGTGTTTGTTTCTCAAATTGAGTAGGTTGATTTTCCTTGATGATGCTGGTTGGGTGGGTGATGATGGTGGCTGGGTCTAGAGTGATCGTTAGTATTGTTGGGTCTGTGAGAGAGAGGGCCAGTGAGGGAGAGAATAATAAAAAATTGTAAAAAAATGAATATTTTATTGAATAAATGTGTAGAATAAATAAACTGATGTGGATGTTTTGTATAAATGGGTGTGTAAAATAGAAAAAGTAGTTTTTTTTGTGCAAAATAGATGGAAAGTTTACATCCACTGATGTGGATGCTTTAATATCTTTAATCATCACATAATAAGTTATAACAAGATAACTTCAAACCAGTTTGGAGTCAAACTTTTTTACCTTGAAAACAATAATTTGCTCTAATCATCTTTGATGACTTCAGATTCTATCTTAAAAAAAAGACTTTAATTAGAAGTTACCTGTTTGGTACATGTGTATAAACGCATGTTTTCAATTTTTAAACAACAATACACGTATTTTCACATATTTTTTCATCCACACGTATTTTCAAAAAAACTGAAAACTGTTGTTTAAACACACGTTTCAAACGGGCCTAAACTTTTTGGACTTGAAAACAATAATTCGCTCAGATTCTATCTTAAAAAAGACTTTTGATTCTCTACATGGCAATAGTGGGATAAAGCAAAAGTGGTAGGCAATAACCAATAGGCAATGGCGAAGCCCATGTGATCACCTCTGTTTTTTGTTTCTATAATTCTATCTCATCTCTCATCTGAAACACTTTGGCATAATCACGTTTCTTTTTCTCCTCTTCAATCGATCGTCTTCATTTTCCCATTCACTTTTTCCATTATTACCTTTCATTCATCGCCCATCAATCATGTTGCTTTAGTTTTGACCAATCACTCAATAAAGGGGACTGCAAAGTTCCTAATCATTCAACCCAAGAATGGCGACCAGCTGGACTACGTGAATCTTGCTAAACAACCTTCGAAGCTATTGCGTTTAAAAATAGAGTAAAAATAAGAGCATCCTCATTGCAAAATTGACTAAAAAGTTAATTTAGTATCCAATTCTCCAAAATTGTTTCTACAGCAAAGAAGTTATACTAAAAAAATTTGACTTTGAGTATTTTAATGTGTTGATAGTTGTGATTGTTATTTATTGTGTTAGATATATCATTTTATTGTGTTGTCTATATTATTTTAATGTGTTGAATATTAAAATAAAACCTTTAATGTTGGGTGTATTATAAAGTGTGATATTCAAATAGATAAAGTATTGAGTGGCTAAAAGCTAAATTTTTTAGATGTTTTACTATGAATGCTACCATCAATTGATAAGGGAATTAAAAAGCAATTCTTGAATTTTCTTACAAAGTTTTTTTTCTCGTGTTTCCACTTTCCATATTATTTCTCATTGACATAATGTAGAACTTATTTATTTTAGAATAATATTAATAAAGTTTTTTTTTAGTATTTAGCTATTCTTTAGGTGTATATAGTCTCCTGTCTAATACACATCAAGTATTAAAATGAAGAATCCTTTAAAAATGGCGCATGTTTTTGTTTAGAGATTTTGAACATTTTTTTTTTTTTTTTTTTTTTTGCTCTCGCATAGTGTATCCTCAAGACTTTCAATCAGAGACTAATTACTGTTCGCGCCAGGTGGGCCCATGAAGGGGGTAAAGCGCTGGCCCAAGAAATTCTTTTCAAAGTGCAGGTAGCAGGACTCGAATTAAGGAGCACACCCAATTGAGCCCAATACAAGCACCTTGAGACCGAGAGCCCAATCAACTCGGCCAACCCCCTGGGTTATATATATATATATATATATATATATAATCTTATATTAATCGCTAATAAATGAAGAATAATTAAGTATATGTCTTTACACAACCAAACGCACTAACAAATTGTTGTAAAGTATCCCGGGGTGTCCACTCTTAAAGACAATTATAATCCAACAACATGGATGTTAGAAGTTACTTCATATTCACTGTTGAATCTGAACTTTGTGTAGGTTTAATGAGATTACATGAAAGCAAAAGGGTCTTTATAATTGTCACCCACCATACTCAGTTTCTTGATGCATCCTAACTCCTAATTGCATAGCATATATATATATATATATATATATATATATTTGTTCATAAAATTAATTAATTTAATATGAAAATCTTAGAGCTTGGAATCTACATGACTATTGCACTTCTGATTGTAGGCAAAACAAAGACTTGGTCAAGCAATTGAGTTCACCGTCTCCTACTACTAGTTCAAGGGAATTGCATTTTCCACAAAATGGTTGGGAGCAGTTCAAAGCGTGCTTATGAAAATAACACTTGCGTCCGATTGGTGTAGTCCTTAATACAATGAGCTTTATTTTGCTGTTCGTCTGATCTTGGCTGTTTGGAATATGGTTCTAGAAGAAAGGAGAGAAAATGTTAGTTGGAACAATTGCATTTATATTTGCATTAAAAAGAATATTTGAACCCCTTGGTTGATTTTAAGTGGAATTTAATCAATTTTTAACAAATAAATTACAAATTAACAGGTTATGCAATTTCAATTATTATTGGACATACTGGTTAATTACCATATATTATAAACTTCACTAAACAAAAAGCACAAAGTAGTAAAGTAAAGAACACAAAAAATTGAAAGGAAAAGTATTGTATTTTAGCTAAGAGTTTATACCTTAACTATCGATGTATCTCAAAGGATTTTATATTAAATTATTGATTAATGGTGTTAAAACATTGACAAGGTAGCCTATTATGTGCTTTTTGTCTTTGAAATTTCAAGTAAGCACTATTGTATATTGGTTCCTTTGTCAATTTCCACTAATTTTCTTTCTTATGCATCTAACAAAGCAATGATATGTCATTTTTTAAATGATGCGGCAATTATTTTTATTATAAAAAAATTACATGTCAGCAAACCTCACCACTCTCCACATCCCAATCTCTCTCATTCGACTTCCATCACCTTAAGTCTGTTGTTGTCTCTGGAGCCAGTGATGGCTCCACTTTGTGTCAGGGTGGTCACCAAGGAAATCAATATCGTACCAGAGGCCGTACCGGTTTGGCCAGCAGTACGATATATTTCGGATACCGATCAATACCGGTGTACTGTTTTGAGATTATCGCTAATGTGTATATATATATATATATATATATATATATTTAAAGTGACAAATTCTATATAAATTAATATATCTATTTACATTTCAAATTTTTACCTCTTTTGTTCAAATTATTTTAAGCTAATGCCTAGCCCATTTCACTACTCAATAAAAAAAAAATTTAAAAACCATAATAAGACTTCTGAGTGGTCAAAAAGAAAAGAATAGTAAACTGTAAATGAGTGGCAGAGAAACCACGTTGGTTTGTCCGCCCCTTAATAACTTTTGTTAAATAATAATTAAAAAAAAAAAAAAAACCTTTAGTAAGAAGCAGAAAGTTGGGTAGGTGTAAAAAAAGTGGAAGTCATCTTGAACTCTGTCCCCTGAGTTTCTCTGCTAACATTTTGTTTAGAAACCCAGACCAGAAATGCCAAAAGAAAGAGAGTGACAACGAGGAAGAGAAGAAAACTCAAGAAGCTACTATGGGATGGCAGCGAGCTCAAGCCTCAAGATCTAACAATATTTCACTGGTGGATGAAGGTTCGACAATGGTGAAGAGGCTGTGTAAGTAGCAATTTTTTTTATGAAAACCCATTTCAGTTTGTACCGGTCCGGAACGAAGATACCGCCCGAAAAGCACCGGAATCCGCCGAAATGGCCGAAACAAGCCGAAACACACCGGTATTTAAGACGGTACGAATCAACCCAGTTTCTGTACCGGTCCAAGCACCGGCACGAAAAATTCCGGCCGTACCGGCCGGAACGGTACGGAATTAACTTCCTTGGTGGTCACAGGTTCACCCCGACTTGCAAAAAAAATGTATATATATAGTTGTAAAAAAAAAATTATGTACTAAACTAACATATTTATACTACCATAATAAAAATGTTGACTACTATGACTTGAGAATCACAAAAATGTTTTTGTTACATATATATTGTGGTTCAGTTTTGCTAGATGTTTATTATTTGTGCTCCAAATGATTCTAATGATAATGTTTTTCATCTTCACGCATATGTAGTACCACCTTGGTACTATAGGATTCCTGTTATCAACAACGTAAGTCACTACCATATATTTAATTAAATTATTATCCCCATCAAAAAAAAAATTAAATTATTATCTACATCATTTTGCAGTTGTTAGCAAACTTAGTTCTCCAAGGATTTTTAAATTCTTTAGCCTAGTTTCCCCTTTGTCACTTTTATTTTTAAATGAATCTCTTTTTCATTTGTTAATGCTTGATTTAAAAAAAAAAAAAAAAAAAACAATATAAGAAGATTTGTAAATGCGTACTTTTTGTGTAAAAAAAATCGTTAAAATAATTTTTGGTACTTCACTATGTTATAATAAAAAAAAAATAATAATTAAAAAAAGAAAAAAAAGGATAATGCAAGGGGAGCGCGACAAAGAAATAATAGGTGATAGAAATGGTCCTACGTTCCTAAGCTAGGAAATGCAGGAAAATGGTCATGGCTTAGTAGGATTCTCACCACATCATTATAGGGGGATAAAGCAAAAGTGGCAGGCATCATTATTCACTAGGCAATGGCCAAACACTTTCGATTATTTATTTACGTTTCTTTTTCTCCTCTAAATTTTGTCTTCATTTTTTTAGCAATCATTTTTTCCATTATTAACTTTCATTTTCATGTTACTTTAGTTTTGGCCAATCACTCAGCAGTGGGCACCACCGCATCATTGAATCCAAGGATGTTGACCTGGACTACGTGAATCATGCTAACCTTAGAAATTATTGCATAAAAAATAAAGTAAGATTCAAATCTTATATCCTAAATTGATAAATGAATTGCATAACAATTCTCAAATTTTCTTACATTGTATTCTCTCGTGTTTCCGTGTCGTTGTTCGTTGGCAGAACATGAGAACATCAACTTCTTTGTTTATTTGAAGAACCATATGGTGAAAAGTATGAGATGTGAAATAGGTCCCATGTTGGTATGGGCAATAATAGGAATCTCAGAGGATGATAAAAATGAAGCACATTCTATGTGCATTAAGGAGGACTTTTCATCACTAATGTTATTGTGACTAAACAATTGTTTATTCAGACCAAATTCAAGATCAAGGTTTGTTAAGCTAAAGATTTACATCTCTTTGGTTCTTATAGTCTGGTAAGAATAAAAGGGTAGAAGCAAGAAAGTACAATAATAACGAAAAAAACATAAGCAGCAAAAAAAAAAGGCTTAAAACCTATATAATAATTAATAAATATTATTAGCTCATTTTGAGTGAATTAGTCATATTAATAAGTAAAAATTAGTTATATCATTATAATCACGCACCCTTGGTGCAGTGGTCACTCTACAAGTATAATTGCTTGTAGGGTGTAGGGGGTAAGAGTTGGGATTTAAGTCTCTAAAAGAGAGCTTCACACATATGCACTTAGATTATTCTAGAGTATAGTTTTTATCTTGTATAAAAAAAAAGTAAAAATTAATAATAGATTTAAAAATATATATAATAATAAAATAAAATAAAAATTATTTAAGTGATATTTAAATATAAAAATGCCTCCTTAAAATTTTTGCCTTAGGCTTCAAACTATATTGAGCCGGTCCTGCATGGTGTATAAAGTTCTTTGACTACCTAAGTTTCCCTACAAGCAGAGTCCACAATTACCTGCTAAAGCTTATAGATTGAGGAAAGAAATATTAATATATAAGACTATTTTGAATGATTGCATATTATTGAGAGACAATTTTTTCCACGTCACATGTATTAACCTTATTATACTTCACCTAGTCAGTCAGCGAATAAAATGCACGGAATCACAGATATCCTTAACAAATTATTTTGGGCCTATTGCACTTCACTAGATAATTGGGCCAAAAACTCACCATTACATCGCCGAAGCAAAAGCCCAAGAGCTGTCCCTATCTAAATGGTTGGTTTGAATCCTTTTATTGGTCGTCCAGTTTCGTCAAAGTCGGGTTATTGATAGACGGTCCTAACTCCTAAGCATAGACTAACCTAAGTGGTCCACCATAAGAGTTATATTTGACTCTTAAGAAAATGTAATAAAATTAGGGTTTTTTTTTTTTTTTGGGTGAAAGTAATCAAATAAGAAGTCCTAACATGGTAGGCAGGCTACTTAGGTTTGACCCTTCATAGAGAAAACACAAATTTCAAAAGAGAGAGATCTATTATGAAAGTTAAAAGTAATTTAAAATTTTGAAACAATAAATTCCTTTTATAATGTCACGTAAACAATAATTTTTCACCATTCTTGAGATGACAACTTGTTATTGATTTTCACATTAACGTATCACTAACATCACTTTGTTATTTATTATTACAAACTTATTGCTCACAATTGGCATAAAAAAAAAAAAAAAAAAAAAGCTGAAAAATAATATGTAAATTTTTTTTTTTTGGCTTCTAACTATAACATAACTGAACTACCGACACTCTTATGTGTGGCTCAATCAACCTCCTATAATAATGAGTTAATTAAGTTTATGATTACAAAAGACTAAACATAACTCTAATTTTATTTGGGAATAAAAAATTATGAGAAATAATACAATCAATTTAGGACAACAAAAAAGATAAATGGTCACATGTTACTACTCCTATAAAATTATGAGAATAAATTTAATAAGGACTAGGTATAAACATAGGTATTTATGCCCTCCAATAAAATGACGCCACATCAAATTTTTTTTAATGATTTCACGTAAAAGAGTATTGACTAACACATGATCACAATCCCTTTGAATGTATTCAAATATTAATAAATCAAAAATGGAAAAAATCAAACAAACAAAAATAACTCCATGCGTAAATCGGCAGCCGATTCTGTAAGACCAAAAGACAAGTGGGGTCATCATCGTTGATGGTAGATAAGTTGAATCAAATCTCAGAACCAAAAAAACATATATAAATTCTCACACATACACATTGAAAGAAATGGAATTTACACAGTTGAACTCCGGCATCAAAAATGTCAATACCCAGCTGGGGTATTCAAGAATATGAGCTTCTAAAGGAAAGTCTTGAAGTCGGTGGTGACACAGCTAGAATCTGGGACTATATCTCATTCTTCAATTTTGTCAAATAAGAACATAAATTTCGTGGAAGTCTTTTGTTTATGGTGAATTAGTGGGCGTGCAATATTTCTATTGATTTACTTAGCAGATCTGGTAATCGCTACTCACTACTCCTAATTTGAAAGCCTCAACCACCACATCCGTGGTGGATCTGGCGGAAATTCCAGATTCCAGTAACGTCACCGAATGCTTTTGGGCTCAGCGGAGTCATGGCGACACTAGCAGCTTCTGCCTACGAGAAGGATATTGGGTTTTAGTTTTTTATTTACCGGTTATATAATTAGATCAAAGTGTTTGAGAATCTGATCGTGTGTGATTGTATTTAGATTCTTATTTTTAGAAGTCTGATGTGGCAAACTAGTATTGGAGGGAGAAAATAAAGATTTTACACTAGTCCTTATTAAATTTGAATTTATATTTTTTTTTTTTGAGAAAAAGTTTCTTAATATTTGTTTGTATCACACGTTGTAAAATTAATATGTTTTTGATACGTGACTCATTAAATATTTAAGGACTTCTAAATTTAAGGGCGTAGTCTGTACTTCAGTTTTTTTTTTTTTTTTCTTTTCAAAATACGTAAAATTTTTATCTTTACAGGCTTGCAGAGTACAATGGATTATCCTCTCTCCTCTTCGGGAAGGCGACGAAAACAATAATTTCTATGATGCGTTCAGAATTCAGATTCTCAGCACATCGCGGTAGCGGGATGATAAAGCAAAAGTGATAGGCACTAGTCAATGGCCAAGCCCGCCCACGTGATGCCCTCTGTTTTGCTTTTTTATCTCTTGTCTCATCTGTAACCCTTTTGGTTTTGCTTATCCAAGTTTATTTTCCTAGTCTTCATTTCCCATTCACTTACCCTTTTGGTTTTGCTTATTCAAGTTTATTTTTCTAGTCTTCATTTCCCATTCACTTTTCCATTATTTTACATTTCATTGTAATCTAATGCATTATGTGGTTACATCTATTTTATATTTTATGCTGTGAGTAGTACTCCTTAATTATATTCTTGGCCTTAGACAAGAGCTTTGTTGCTGAGAGCATGACATACGGCACAACTGCAATATTACTTGTGTAAAAGCACTAAAACATGGAAGAAAACACGATACGCGTATGTGGTAGTTCCTAAGGCAATTATTATTCAATATAATCGTGCACAGAATGAAGACAAATGACAACGAAGTAGTTTCAAGAAATTATTTGGTTTATTCTAAAGTGTGTAATGTAGATAACTTAACGGAGGTAAATTAATAATTCACGAATTAATTCTTATAAGGGATTTAAAGTAAAACTCTCAGTCGCTATCAAAACAATTACAACACTTACAGCTTGTTTGGATTGAGGGGAGAAGGAGTGAGAGGAGAGTAGAGTTGGCCAAAAATTAGACTAATTTCTAGTAAATTCTGCTCTACTCCCCTCTACTTCCCCTCTCTCTCCCTCAATAGTAGATTCTTCAAAAAAAAAAAATCCATTAATTGTGCAGGTAACTCTTTTTATGAGTAGTGTTTATGTCACGGATTTAATTGCTTTTTTGCTTGTGTAAAATTGTGTTAAATAACTTATAAGTTATTTAACACAATGGTTAAACTTGTTGCATATAATTATATGCAACAAGTAATTATATGCAACAAGTTTAACCATTCTTAGTTTTTTTTTTTTTTTTTTTTAAGTTAAATTGTAAACTTCACTCCCATAATTTTAAATTTTTTATTTTACTTTTTGAAATTTTATTTTGTCTGCATCAGTAGCCTATTTGTCTATTTTTTCATTAAGTACCGCATATAAGCTTGCCACACTTGTGTTAAGTTCATCCAATAAAATGATGTCACGTGATTTTTATTATGCCATGTCATTTTTAGTTATTTAATTTTTTTAGGCTACAAAAATAATGTGACATCATTTTATTGGACAAACTAAACACGCATGTTAAGCTTATGTGCCACTTAGATGAAATATAGACTGATGAGGCTACTGGTGCAAACTGAATTGAACTTCTTAGAGTAAAATTAAAATTTGGAAATTTCAGTTATAAAATTCAGTTACTCCCAAAGTTTAGGGTGTAATTTGAACTTCATTTTTTTTTTTTTTTTCTTTTCAAATACGTAAAAAATTTTATCTTTACAGGCTTGCAGATTACAATGGATCATCCTCTCTCCTCTCCGAGAAGGCGACGAAAACAATAATTTGCTCCTATTTCTATGATGCGTTCAGAATTCAGATTCTCAGCACATTGCGATAGTGGGATGATAAAGCAAAAGTGATAGGCACTAGTTAATGGCCAAGCCCGCCCACGTGATGCCCTCTGTTTTGCTTTTTTATCTCTTCTCTCATCTGTAACCCTTTTGGTTTTGCTTATCCAAGTTTATTTTCCTAGTCTTCATTTCCCATTCACTTACCCTTTTGGTTTTGCTTATTCAAGTTTATTTTTCTAGTCTTCAGTTCCCATTCACTTTTCCATTATTTTACATTTCATTGTACATCATGTCGCTTTAGTTTTGGCTAATCACTCAGTCAGTAGTGGGGACAGCAAAGTTCCTATCATTCAACCCAAAGATGGCGACCTGGACTACGTGAATCATGCGCTCACAACCTTCGACATTGTTGGATAAAAAATAAAGTAATATTCAATTCTTATATCCTCAACTGATTAAAGGGAATTGTATAACAATTGTCGACCTTTTTTTTTATGGGAACGATTTTTTTTTTAATCGTTCTTCATTAACAGAACATCAACTTGCGTGACGCGTCAGGCCAGCCAAAATTCAATAGCGAGATATAACAAATAGAAATTGAAACATGATGGCATGGAATTTTCCTTAAAAGAATGGGGTGGACATTCACCCTCGTGTAATGCCTGATTAAAAAGAAAATGAATTTTTCTTTTGAAGAAAGACATCAATTTCATTTTTAATAAGAGAGAACCAGTGGCGACTTTAGGAATTTTTTTGAGGATGGTCATTAAAAATCTTAAATTATACAAAATCTAATAAAAAAAGAATTTCATATATTGACGAAAAAACACACATACGCAAACACATAAAATCTTACAATTTTCTTCTACGAATTTCCTTATTTTGAAATCGTTATATGATAGTTTCGTTATTAATAGTGCAAGCTACATATCTTTCAAAATTTTAGTTAAATAAAAAAAATTTTGGACTTTTTCTTTTATCTGTAAGGAGCTTACATATTGTTAAGGGGACCAAAGTTTAAGAACAAAATTTGGCTACAAACTTAATTGTTGCCTAAGGCTACAAATCTCACTAAACAAATTAATATTGCTACATATTTTGAAAATCTAACCGTTGAATTGCATGTTCTCTATGTTCTTAAAACACATGTTAAATTTCATGCCAATTGAATATTATTTACTATTCAATCCATAAATTTATTTTATATGTATAATTTTAGATTACAAAAACTTGAAATTTAAACATTTGATTGATAACATAACTATTGATTTTTGATCTTCTTGAAATTTTGCAAGTATGGAGGATAAAAAAAGAAAATGTAATTAAATGGTGAATTTGTCAAAATTCACATTCAATAAAAAAATATTGAATGAAATTGTAGCCTTAGTCTACAACCAAGTTTATTGCCAAAGTTTAATTATGTTGGGCCTAAAAAAATTTAGGGTGGTCACAATTTTTTTAGGATAAAAAAATCATAAATTTTTAAAATTTATACATAATAATTTTTTTTTCCTTGGTTAGGGTGGTCTTATGACCACCCTAGACTCTATGTGAAGCCACCCCTGGAGAGGACAAATCAGCTTGAACAACATAAAGAATGCTTGGTGACACATCTTTCATCCAGACAAGTAAATTGGGCGAATAATTGCCCTTCTACCAAAAGATGTGCTACAACATTCCCTTAAACGGTAAATATGGGAAAAACTAATACTAGAAAAGTGAGAATGCAGAAGTTTTACATCATGAATTATACCCTAGTTCTGGCTCGGTTTAATGATGTCTCGTCCGTTTTGCCTGTGATTGGGAAACACACTGTTGGATCTGAACTCTGAAGGTTATGGGAAGATAATTAATGTGGGTGAAAAATCATTGAAATCCGATGGTTGGATATATCTTGCAGTCAAGGTAGTCAAAGTTATTTGAGTTACGAGTGTAGAGATTAATGTTTATTGCTAATGATTTTCGGGCAGTCTTCGATTCATGAACCCACCATTTGATTGAAATAATGTGGTCAAATATTGATATTGACGAAAAACAGTGGCGCAATTGAACGGTCGGATTTTGAGAATGAAGCAGTCAAAGTAAGTAAAACTTGGTCAAAGGTCACACTTCAGATCATGCTCCCAAATTTCCGGATTTGACTTGGTTTTACTAAGTGGGGAGGTTTGAGTTTTTTCTTGGCATTATTTTGCATTTCGGGTGAAATTAGGATTTTTCTTAATTTTCGTGTTTTCTTGATTTTTGATTTCAGAATGTCAAAACAGGGTAATAACTTGTTACAAGCTTTCTAATATAATAATAAGAAAAAGCAAGTTTTGATTTTACATATTTGTCTTTTGTGGGGGGAGAAAATTATCTTTAATATAATATATTAGTATATTTATGAAGTTTTGGGGAGGTCGAGGGGCAGTCCTCCCTTGCCACTGCCAATCAAAAAAAAAAATATAAGTATTATTATCTATATAAGTATTATTTTTATACAAGTACACATATATTCAGCAAAAAAGACAAGTACACATAGAAAATTATAATATTATATTATAAATTTTTAAATTGAGTTTTATGTTTACGAGTTTATTTATGAAAATACTTTTATATTTGAGCTTAACTTGTTTAATAGTTTAGCCGAATCTTGGACATGAGTTTGGTTTGTTTTCTAAACAAAAAAAACATAAGCAAATATTTTCCTCAAGCCAAAATGAACTGCTCATAAACAGTTTTGTTTATTTACAGTCTTAACAAAAAAAACTACGATATTTTTGTCTAATTAGATTGAGGTTTAGGCAATTGCCTATGTGGCTTTAGTAAATACTAGAGCTGACCTTGAGTTCTAGTTAACTGACCTTGAGTTCTAGTTAGCAATACTTGTATTTCAAATTATGATATATCTTAAACCTCCGAGTTTGCCACCCCTAATCCTTTTTTTTTTCTTGCACAGAAGAAACTAGATTGTTGGAATTGGGAAAGCTTGTCTATTCAAGTATTTTCTTTTTGGTGGAAATTGAGAGAGTTAAACAAAAAACTGTCGAGGGCGAAAAAGTTTTCCTTCTGACAAATAAGATTTATAATGGGTCGGAGGTCTAAACCGAAACTCAATGATGGGCTTGATGCACGGCCCAAAAGCTATCGGTGAAGGTCCAAGAAATCCACTATATTTTATGCCTCGGGCTTAGATTGAGACCGGCAAGAGTGGCCCACGAACAATCCTTACAGCGGACACGTCAACACGGTTAAAAAACATACTGTAAGAAATAACCTAGCAGTAAAGTGTTTCTGCAGAAAACGGCCCAGTGGTAAAGTGTTTCTGCAGAAAATAGCCCAGCAGTAGGATATTTCTGCAGAAAAATGGCCCAGCGGTAAAGTGTTTCTGTAGAAGACGACCCAACGGTAAAATATTTCTGTAGAAAATAGTCTGGCTATAGAATGTCCCAATGATAAAGTAAGATAAAACAACGTAAACCTCTAGCTATTGGCTATTTCACAGATTAAGGAAAATGTCTACATTTTCAGACTCATCATCCTTTAGCTCTAGAAAAGAGTCTTCCAATACAATAATATGAGGGAAAAATGCTATAATAACAGTTACATCATAACCATCAATAGTAAATGAATAAGTAAATATCATGGGTTCCATTATGACAAATAATGAGAAAAACTTAGTGTAAGATGAAGGGAGAGAGAGAGATCCCAGCTAGTGCAGCAAGATCATTATGGTGCCAAAACATGCTCATGAATATAGTGAGTAATGAGGGATATTTCAGGTGGTATGAGTAGTGAGAGTCATTTGTGAGTAGTATGAGTAGTAAGGGTCATTTGTGAGTAGTATGAGTAGTAAGTGGGAGTGTATAGTAAGACTGTTGGGACTTTCTACTGGGGGTAGCCGAGTATTTATGAGTAGAGCTATGAGCTGGGAAACTTAGTTTCTCAGCTTGAAACTAAGAACTCAGTGGCTTTTTCAGAGCTTAGAGAAGGCCTTTTTACAGAGAGGTTAAGGAAAAGTCTTGATGTGTAGCTTAGTGTCCCCTGAAGCATTAATGGAGAATTCCATATATAGTTAGGCTTTTAGGGGGTAATTAGCAAATAATCTTTGCTAAATCTTCCTCAATCTCCAGGAAATCCTTAGAGAATAGAATTGTAAGCTTAACTTTAGAAGGTTGTTGCTGTTTTGGGTAATAACAGCTGAGATTCTGACTTAGTATTGAATGCTGATTGGCCTTGGCTGATGGGATTAAAGCATGCTTAAGGCTAATGATCTTGGTTATGCTGCAACTAGAATCAGAGTTCCCTAAGGCAGATTGGACCACCCCAAGCTAGGTGTCAACCTTGGAGCCCTTGTTGGAAACTCTGCTGGGATCCCTTTAGTGCCCTCCAAACCACATTTCCCTAAGTTTCCCTATTTGGGGTTCATGTGCTTGGTCCATGAACCAGAGAATACACATTTTTAGTATGAAAATGAGCTGATTTCATGTTGTTTCAAGAGCTTTAGTGGCCTTGTCATGACTGCTCTTGATTTTTAACCTGCTAGGTTGGAGAAGAAAGAAGGGACAGCTAGCTGAACCTTCCCAGCTTTCTGTCACATCAGTTTCAGCTTTATGTCACATGAGAAATGATAGAATTTCAGCTTATGAAGGAAGGGTTCAACCCCTGATGGACACGTGTCCTCTTCTGGTCTGATTGGACAAGTTGGGACTTGATGGGAAGGGGCTCCAGCTGTTCAGTTGTTGCTGAAATTTGGCTGGTCAGTTCACATGACCTCCAATTGCTGGGATTTGTGTGTGGGCTAGCCTGACTCAGCTGGGCTTTGTAATTAAGCTTCCTTGGGCTTGGTTATCCCTACAAAATGAATAGTTTTGCCATGGGTGATATTCATGGGCTTTTATAAATCTTGTAAGAGAGGTATTTCTTGAGGGATGAACAATTATATTTCCCATGAGTGAGGGATTTAACAAGTGTCAAAATAATATTTGAATTTAGTAAATATGTGCCAAAGTAGCATTTGGGGTTTATGAAATAGTTGCCAAAAGAATATTTGAATTTAGTAAATATGTGCCAAAATAGCATTTGGGTTTTATGAAATAATTGCCATAATAATAATTGGGCTTTGCAAAATAAGTGCCAAATTAGTATTTGGGCTTTGAGCATAAAGTAATTGTTTTTGTCAAAATATTATTTTGGGCTTTGTAAAATAGTTGCCAAAATAGATTTGGACTTTGTAAAATAAGTGCCAAATTAGTATTTGGACTTTATGAAAATAGATGTCAAATTAGCATTTGGGCTTTACGAAAATAGATGCCAAATTAGCATTTGGGCTTTATAGGATTTTGTAAAAATATTGCCATATCATAACGGGCTTTAGGGATGCCACATCATAGCAAGCTTTGTAAATGATGCCGTGTAGCAACGGGCTTTAGAGATGTTGCATTGTAGGGGGTTTTAGAGATGCCGCATCGTAGCAGGCTTTAGAGGTACCGGATCGTATCGGGCTTTAGAGGTGCCGTGTAGCAACGGGTTTTAGAGATGCCGTGTAGCAACGGGCTTTAGAGGTGCCGGGTAGCAACGGGCTTTAGAGGTGCCGAATCGTACCAGGTTTTAGAGGTGCTGTGTAGCAACGGGCTTTAGAGATGCCGCATCGTAGCGGGCTTTAGAGGTGCCGTGTAGCAACGGGCTTTAGAGGTGCTGGATCGTACCGGGCTTTAGAGGTGCTAGATCGTACTGGGCTTTAGAGGTGCCGTGTAGCAACGGGCTTTGTAAAGGTTTTGTTGGGCTTTTGAGCTTTGCCCACAAGGTAAATGAGCTTGGGCTTTTTATAGAGATGGTATAATTTTGTGGCCCAATTTTGGTAGTAACATGGTGAGTATTATTTGTGGAAAATCTAAGTTGGATAATATGTAGGATATAATGGGTAATATCTGTGAGAGGGCCCAAGGTAATTTATGGGGCTTTATATAGGAAATATTTGTGGGAGCCCAATATCATGGAGAATATTCGAGTAATATGCGGGAAATATTTTTGTAGGCTTAAAATAATGTGTGGTCTCATGTGGGTATTTTTTTTAGTGGGCTAAAGAATTTAAGGCCCGAAAATTTTTACCTCAACATTTAGCCCCCCGAGTCACATGTGAGCAGTTTTTGCTTGGTCACACGTGCGAGTTTGAAATTTGGTGGCAGTGAGTATTCTTCGACCTCTTTTTGCTCTTAGGAAAATAGTATTCCTGCTACTGTGAGTTATGGCTGAAGGAGAAGAACCGCTGGGTTCTGGTGATGCTAGTACTGCTGGGGTAGCTATGCCAGAGAATGAGGCTACTGCTGGGGGCGTGTCTGAGGCAGTTGCTAGGGATGATGATGTGGAGGTTAGGCTAGGGGAGTCCTTGCTGCCACTGCAGGACCCTTGGTATTGTTCATCTTCTCTGTTCCCAGCAGTTGGGGCTCCTGAGGTCAGCCCACCCGAGGTGCCAAAGAAGTGGATTTTGAAAGGTGAAGCCCCCAATCATGAGATAGCATAGGTCCCGGCTGCTTCTGGCATACTAGACCTGCGGTTTCAGGGGAAAGAGCTTCTATAAATAGTAAAGGAAGCTTCTTGTTCAATAACACTTGGCTATATGAATACTTTTCTGTTACTGCTGGGGAAGCTGTTGCTGGTGTGCTTAGCCAAAGACATGTTGTTTCTTCGACTGTTCATGACGTTCACCAAAGCAAAGAACCTCCAGGTATGATGTACTTGAGTTATTCATGTAAATAGTAAAGCAAGCTTCTTGTTCAATAACACTTGGCTGTGTGAATGCTTTTCTGTTACTGCTGGAGACATAACCATGCCTCTCTTTTTGCAGAGCTACAGGCTGAGTGTTCTGATGCTGCTATCAAGGGAATGAGCCTTGAAGAATTCTTGGAGAAATTTGCAAAAGATGAAGAGAATGAAAAAGTGGCAACTAACTTTCATCCTCTTTCAAGTAATACTGTCATGTTCTAGTGGTCTGAAATTCCTGCAGAAGGTCAGCCACTGCTGGCAGCAATTGTAAGGAAACACCCACACTTCATAGCTGGATGCAAGCTAGGTGCTTCATTGAGGAAATTCGAACTTCAATTACTCGTTGCAGTGCTGCTAGATATGCAGCATACAAAGCTTGAGATTTCAAACTTGCAGAAAGCACTTGAGTGGAAAAATGCTCTTAAGGACTTATTGTTCATGAAGTTTGGAGTCCAATTCATCCTTGATAAGATTCGGGCTGCTGCCAAGGCTTGTATTATTAGAGATGATGAGTTCACAATAAAGATAGCTGATCTTGAGAAAGAAATTGCAGCAAAGAGAGCTGAGCTTTCACTTTTGCTGAGTCAGAGAAATGAAATGGTGCGGTCTTTATTAGCTGGAGGTGCTTCTTCCTCAACGGAAACCTTTGGCGATGGCTTATTTAACTAGCTTTTCTTTTATTATCATTAGTAGCTTGGTATTTTGGATAGTTTTTTTTACATGGTGATGTAATGAAACCAGTTATGTACTTTGGGTTTATTTAGAAATGTAGGCTGTGTATTGTGCAGAGGTGCACTAGCCATATGAACCTTATGTGGTAGTTTGATATTTCCCCAACTATACAAGCTGTGTTTTTGTTTATGCACAAGTACATGAATTTATTTTGTGAAAAATACTTCATTTATCAAAGAATAGTATATTCAAGCTAAAATATAGTTATGGAAATCATATACATAGTTTTGTAAATATTCATTGTGCTCATGATTATTTTGGTTCAGAATACCCAGCTGTTAGGGCTGTAACCTTATTCATAGTTTAGAGTAAGCATATTTATGTATGGAAAATAATGTTAGAGTACTTGTAAATATTAAGAAATTCATTTTTGAGGCAAAAGGCAATGCTTAATTCTTATTCACATAGTAGTAGTTTAAGATCATGCAAAAGAGAGTTACTTGGTTCATACTTGAAAGTTGAGTTAAGCGTAGTACAACTTAAGCCATTTGCCATTGATAGGTTCCGTGAGACTTTCACCCTCTGCTGTAGCTAGACGATAATAACCGCTGGCACTAGCTTCCCTTATGAGATAGGGCCCTTCCCAACTTGGGGCAAACTTAGAGGGTGCTGAGAGATTCCTCTTAACATGATCTGCTGCCTTTAAAACCATTTATCCCTTGACGAAAACCCTGGATTTCGTGGCCTTGTTGTAAGCATTGGCTATCTGCTGCTGATACCGCTGGGTGCGGTTATAGGCAAGATTTTGTGTCTCTTCCAAGGTTTCAAGGTTTGTAGTTCTAATTTCTGCACAAGTGGCAGCATCTATGTCTGTTTCTTGTCCATGAACAACCCTTGGAGTGGGAACCAATAGCTCAACTGGAGATATAGCCTCGGTACCATATACAAGAGAGAATGGTGATAGTCCGGTGGCTGTTTTGCTTGAGCTTCGGTATGCCCACAAAGTTTCCAGTAGGTGTTCTATCCAGCCACCCTCATATTCATGCACCATCTTGCTGAGAATTCTCAATAGCACTCAATTGTTAGCTTCCGCTTGATCATTGCCTTGTGGATAATAAGGGGTGGACTTGTGGTGCTTGATGTGGCGATGGTCTAGCAATTTTCGGACATCTTTGTTAACAAAAGGAGTGCCATTATCAGTGATAATCTTGTGAGGAATACCAAACCTGCAGATTATATGTTCTCGGATGAAATTTGCAACTGTTGGGCCTGTAGCGGGCTTTAGAGATGCCGCATCGTAGCAGGCTTTAGAGGTGCCAGATCGTACCGAGTTTTAGAGGTGCTGTGTAGCAACGGGTTTTAGAGATGCCGTGTAGCAACGGGTTTTAGAGATGCCGCATCGTAGCGGGCTTTAGAGGTGCCGGATCATACCGGGCTTTAGAGGTGCCGTGTAGCAACGGGCTTTAGAGGTGCCGGATTGTACCGGGCTTTAAAGGTGCCGTGTAGCAATAGGCTTTAGAGATGTCGCATCGTAGCGAGCTTTAGAGGTGCCGTGTAGCAACGAACTTTAGAGGTGCCGGATTGTACCGGGCTTTAGAGGTGCCGTGTAGCAACGGGCTTTGTAAAGGTTTTGTTGGGCTTTTGAGCTTTGCCCACAAGGTAAATGAGCTTGGGCTTTTTATAAAGATGGTATAATTTTGTGGCCCAATTTTGGTAGTAACATGGTGAGTATTATTTGTAGAAAATCTAAGTTGGATAATATGTGGGATATAATGGGTAATATCTGTGAGAGGACCCAAGGTAATTTATGGGGCTTTATATAGGAAATATTTGTGGGACAATATCAAGGAGAATATTCGAGTAATATGTGGGAAATATTTATGTAGGCTTAAAATAATGTGTGGGCTCATGTGGGTATTTTTTTGAGTGGGCTAAAGAATTTAAAGCCCGAAAATTTGTACCTCAACAAAAACTAAACATCAAAGAGTTAACATGCCACCTAAGCATATGAGTTAATTTATCTTGAAAACTACTCGGAGAGTTTGACTACAACATGTACAAGGAACATTAGTCTGATCATATGACTTCCAAATGTGAGTGATCAAAGCTGAAAGATCTCCAATTGTGTCATGAGGGCCCTACTATTATTAACGTTAGCACGTGATTCGTGAAAGTCCACAATGAGGTTAGAGCAAAGCTATAAATAAATGAACCAATTAAGTTGTTTATGTGAACAATTCAAGCTTTGCTCAAGAATGTGTTATATATAATATAACTTGTTATGTACATTCTCTTTTAAAAGTTATCATGATTTTTTAATGAAGTTTGATGTGTATTTTTGTGTTAGAACCTTATTCTCTCACCCTTATGTGTGTGTTTCTTAAAAAAAAAAAAAAAAAAAAAAAAAAAAAAAAACCTAGCTCAAACTTAGCCCAAGTCCAAGTTTAGGCTTGACAATTTAAACATTCAAAGTCAAACATAATAATGTGTTCGTGAATATAATTTTGTGAACATGAAGCTCAATTTAGCTATATATTATATTTATATATGTTTAAAAATATACTTATATAGACTTGAGATTTAATTGTAAATGCTTGTAAATAGGTTTATATGACATTAAATTATTATTTGAAGTTCATTGATAATATAAATAGCCCATTCGTGGTAAAAATTAACTCATAGATTTGTGAAGGGTAATTTTATTTCATATTTATTTTTGTCAAGCTCTTATTCTATATGAAAAAAGAAAAGAATAAGTTAATCAAGTAGCTTATAAATAAATTCAGACTTGTTCGACAAAAAAAGTCCAAATTTAAACATATAATCTTGTTTAGTAATGAGTTTAAGCTTGACTTATGTTCGAAATAAAATAAAATAAACAAATCTAAACTTTTAAAACTTAGCTCGACTTGACTCATTCGCAACCGTAGGTTAGAGTCTCTCTCGGGGAGAGATAACCGATTGGGCATCTACTTCTATGAAAAGCTTGTCGATATTGGATTCCATTGCCATGTTGAGGCCGTCACATAATTTTCACAATTTTGCTATAATGCTTAACGTGGTGCTTTTATTTCTAGAAAAACCATTAAGCCATCTTTTGTTATTGTCTGTGATGATGGCTCTGCCATCCTGCTTGTGGGTTGCCAAAAACTGATTGGACCGTTTTAAGTTTTAAAAAATCCTCCCAAAGTGGCATACATCCAATTGTGAAGGTAGACCCCTTTGAATTAAGAACAATTGTCCATTTTTCTACGAGAAGTTTATAACTCAAACCATTTTGATTTCATGTACAAACTAAGATTAGCTTAAATTTTGTAATTTTCCAAATTATCCAAATTTTGAACCTTATTGGTTATTTATTAGATAGATTTGGAATACAGTTATATAATTCTTCTATCCTATTTTTAGTGTTTCGCCAATCACAACTTGTCATGTATTTATTTGACTTTTCTTATAGAATTGAGAAAAAGAATCAAATACATAACATATCATGATTAGTGGAGCACAAAATAGAACAAAAGCAATAAGATATGAGATTTGTATCAATAGATTTGTACTATATAAGAATTGCGAGTACACCTAATTGTAATTCCTCAAATTATATTAAAATTTGCATCTTTTTTTTATGGGATGTTAATTTGCACCTTGAATATTTATTAGGTGTATTTAAAGTATATAAGTGATTACGGTTTAGAAGTATACTTTATAATTGTAACTTGACTTAGTCAATGGTATCATTTAAAATTTAATGTTAAAAGTTAAAACTTCTGATCGGGATTTCAAGCTGTGTTGAAGCAACCTCAATAATTTTTTATAAATGTAAATTAATTAAAAAAAATTGTACATGTAACCATGCCAAGATACAAATTCTTGATATTCAATAAATATAAAAGGAAAATGATAGAGATGTAAAAATTTTTACAAAAAACTTTTACAAATTGTTGATATGGTGAGTGATTATTGGTAAATAAAAAAGTGATGTTATTGATGAGTCTAAATGAGAATCAATAAAAATTGGGCCGCAACAACAGTTTGTAAAAATATTATAAAATAATTTATGGTTGTAGCATTACTTAATATAAAAACTATTGAAAAAAATAATAAATGCTATAAGTTTTATGATAATATGGGCATGAAACGAAATAGTCGTTATATATTTCCTAATACATATCATACAACCCAATTCTAAATTCTATGAATTTGGCTTAAAAAAATGTGCTAGAACGCTTGAAATAGCCATATATTTTCACATAATAATAATAATAAATATACTTAATATATAATCCAACATATTAATATTTATTAATAAATATACTTAATATATAATCCAACATATTAATATTTATTTTTTAATTTGTAAAAATTTGATGTGGCATATTGGTATTGGAAGGTGTAAATTGGGATTTTTACACATGATCATTATTGAAATTACGTTGCACATATATAACGTCACATGCCCTTTAAAATCACTTACCATCATTTTTCAACACTTATTTTATTTTATTTTATCAATTATCAACCCTTATTTATTAGTGGAATGTGCCAATGTGGTCTTAGAATGTTACATCATGTACACATAATCAAATGTTTTCTATCTTTTACTTAAAAAAAAAAATACATAATCATTTTTTTTATTTTTTTTTAATTTCAAAGTAAAGTAGAAAAGGTTTTAATCCACTTAATGTATGCTTTATGCTTTTATGGAAAAAGGTAATACTCCAATAATTTGTCTCCAAAGGAGTTTGGAAGAATCTTTCTCCCACCTCTATGTAACGGTTGAAAATACATTCCATGTATACTTTTAAACTTTTAGTTGCATGAATTTTTTAATGAATTATGCGAGTTATTTAAATAATATACATGAATAATTTTATAAATTATAAATTGACACATAGTCAGTTAAGGGATATTCTTTCAAACTAGTTAAGATGGAAACTTTGTCATAATTTTTGTATTACTTTATAAGGTTTTTTTTTTTTTTATTTTTTTTTTTATTTTTAATTTCTTTAAAAGACGTAACATCTTAAAAAATGTAATATGAATTATTTGTTAGCCTTTCTCCTCTCCGTCATAGGGAATGATGATGAAAGGAAAATATTTGACTCCAAATTGGATTAAAATATCTTTTTTAACTCATTATATGACCATTACTATTACATATATATTACTTAAATAAGTTATATGTCTCATTTAAAAAATTATATAACTAAAATTACACATAAATATAATATTTTTAATCGTACATAATAAATTGTAACAAGATAACTCCTAGCGGGTTTGAAATCAAACTTTTTTGCCTTGAAAACAATAATTTGCTCTTATCATCTTTGATGACTTCATATTCTATATTAAAAAAAGACTTTAGAAGTTTAACTTTTTGACTTGAAAACAATAATTTGCGCATCTTTTGATGATTTCAGATTCTATCTAAAAAAAAAGACTTTTTGATTCTCGACATGGCAATAGTGGGATAATGCAAAAGTGGTAGGCAATGGCCAAGCCCACGTGATCACCTCTGTTTTTTGTTTCTATAATTCTATCTCTTCTCTGGTCTGAAACACTATGGCATAATCACCTTTTTTTGTCCTCTTCAATCAATTGTTTTTATTTTCCAATTCACTTTTTCCATTATTACCTTTCATTCATTGCCCATCAAATCAATCATGTTGCTTTTAGTTTAGCCAATCACTCAATAAAGGGCACTGCAAAGTTCCTAATCATTCAACCCAAGAATGGCGACCAGCTGGACTACGTGAATCATGCCAAACAACCTTCGAAGCTGTTGCGTTTAAAAATAGACTAAAAATAAGATCTTATACCATCAATTGACAAGGGAATTAAATAGCAATTCTCGAATTTTTTTACAAAGTTTTTTTCTCGTGTTTCCACTTTCCATACTGTTTCTCATTGACATAACGTCAACCTTATTTATTTTAGTACGATATTAATAAAGTTTTTCTTCTTTAGTATTTGGTTATTTTTAAGTGTATATAGTCTCCTGTCCAATACATATCATGTATTAAAATGAAGAATCTTTTAAAAATGATCCATGTTTTTTGTTTAGAGGTTTCAAACACAGAAGCTCATAATCAATTTGCATGATGCATGTATAATGAAAAATCATATGCTGAAAAAGTTTATATATATATATATAATTTTATATTAATCACTAATAAATGAAGAATAATTATCTGTTTTTACACAACCAAACACACTAACAAATTGTGGTAAAGTATCCTTGGGATGCCTGCTCTTAAAGACAATTATAATCCAACGACATGGATGTTAGAAGTTACTTCAAATTCTCTGTTGAATTTGAACTTTGTGTAGGTTTAATGAGATTACATAAAAGCAAAAGGGTCCTTATAATTGTCACCCACCATTCTCGATTTCTTGATGCATCCTAATTGCATAGCATTTTTATATTCACATGTGTATATATACACACACACGTGTATGCAAATTATGTCACATTCTTTGCAAAGTATATAAATCATGATCAATGGATACTTCATATTTTTTTTTAAAAATTATTATCTTCATTATTTTGCAGTTCTTAGCAAATTTAGGTCTCCATGGATTTTTAAATTCTTTAGCCTAATTTCCCCTTTGTTGCTTTTATTTTTAAATGAATCTCCTCTTCATTTGTTAATGCTTGATAAAAAATTTTAAAAAAAAAAACATAGAAAAAAAACAATATAAGACGATTTTTAAATGTGTACTCTTTGTGTAAAAATAAAAAAACGTTAAAATTATTTTTGGTACTTCACTATGTTATAATAGAAAAAGAAATTTTTGGATAATGCAAGAGGAGCACGACAAAGAAATTATGGGTGATAGAAATGGTCCTACCTAAGCTAGGAGATACAGGAATGGTTATGGCCCAATAGGATTCTCTCGAATCTCATTGCATCATTATAGTTTTTTTTTTTAAAAAAAAATTTTAGAGAGAGTTTTAATTTATGACTTTTGCTCTTGACGGTAACTCTTTATTATCAATCCAAGACACCAATTGATTTTTGGTATAGATGGAGATTGAACCCCAAATCTCTTATTTAATCATCAAAAATTTTACCAATTAAATTAATTAGAACCTACCATATTATTATAGCCTTTATAAAAGGGTAAAGCAAAAGTGGTGGGCAATGGCCAAACACTTTTGATTATTTATTTACGTCTCTTTTTCTCATTCTAGCAATTTTGTCTTCATTTTAGCAATCATTTTTCCATTATTAACTTTCATTTTCATCCTACTTTAGTTTTGGCCAATCACTCAGTTGAGGTGGGGACCGCAAGGTTCCTATCATTCAATTCAATGATTGCGACCTCCGAATATCTTGCTTAAAAAAATAAAGTAAAATTCATATCTTTTATATCCTCCATTGATAAAGGGATTGCATAACAATTCTCGAATTTTCTTATATTGTATTTTCTCGTGTTTCTGTATCGTTGTTCAGAACATGAGAACATCAACTTCTTTGTTTATTTAAAGAACCATGATGTACAAAGTTCTTTGACTAGCTAGGAAAATTATTGAATAATTTGAGAGTATTATAAATACGTATTTTTTCCTCTCACATGAATTATGGGTTTCACTATAAATTTAATTAGTTTTAGTGATATTTACAATTATTTGAGAGCGAAAAGTATGTATTTATATTCTAAGAGTACTCAATAATTACTCAACTACCTAAGCTTTTCCATACAAGTACAAGCACGATCTCCAATTACCTGCTAAAGCTTGGATTGAGGAAAGAAATATTAATAGATAAAGACTATTTTGAATGATTGCATATTATTGAGAGACAATTTTTTCCAAGTCACACGTTTTAATCTTATTATATTTCATTTACTCAATGTTCATTTGGGAACAGTTTATTTAGCTGAAGCTGAAAACTTTATACTGTTAGTGTAGAAAATAGGTTAAAAAATAAGCTATATAGTATAGTGGGACCCATAAATAGTATCAAAAAATGCAATAAGACTTATAAATAGCAGCAAAAATAAGCTAAAAGTGTAGATAAGTTGAATTTTTCAGCTGCTCAGTCAGCCAAAAAAATACACAGCATCACATATATCCTTTACAAATTATTTTGGGCCTACCTCACGTCACTAAAAAATTGGGCCAAAAACTCACCATTACATCGCCAAAGCAAAAGCCCAAAATCTGTCCCTATCTAAATAGTTGGTTTGAATCCTTTTATTGGTCGGCCAGATTCGTCAAAGTCGGGTTATTGATGGACGGTCCTAAGCATAGGCTAACCTAAGTGGTCCACCATAAAAGTTATATTTGCCTCTTAAGAAAATGTAATCAAATTACAAAAGAGAGAGACTTATTATGAAAGTTAAAAGTAACTTAAATCCTTGAAACAATAAATTCCTTCTATAATGTTACGTACACAACAATTTTCAGAACTCTTGAGATGACAACTTGTTATTGATTTTCACATTAGCCTACCACTAATATCATATTATCTACTATTGAAAACTTATCACTCACAATTGGCAAAAAAAAAAAAAAAAAAAAAAACTGAAAAATAAAATTGTGTATGTAAAATTTTTGCTTTGTAATTAATTTTTTTAGAAGAAAACTGTAATCTTATTAAGGAAAAGCAGTCAAATCAGTTAGGATTACAGGAGAAAGGTGTGGAAGAACATTCTTCATCTACACTGAGAATTCGTTGTCTAACATGTATTTTTGTTTTGTATTTTGTTTGTTTGTTTTTTGGCTTCTAACTATAACGTAACTGAACTACTGATGCTCTTAAGTTTGGCTCAATCAACCTCCTATAATAATGAGTTAATCAAGTTTATTATTAGAAAAGACTAAATATAACTCTAATTTTATTTTGAAAAAAAAAATTATGAAAAATAATACAAGCAATTTAGGACAACAAAAAAGATAACGGTCACATGTTATTACTATAAAATTATATATGTTACTATGATCAAATTAATGAATATATGCTAATTTTGTTTTAGATACATTTTATGTAGAGGAGAGGGAGAGAAATTCAAATCCTAAACATCTTAATCAAAAACACTATATATACATATATATATATATATATGGGTTGGGTTCAAGTTAAATCTAGTGTAACTCTAAGTAATGTTACACCACCTAATAACTTGTTAATGAATTAATATTTTGAAAATTTCATCATTGGATTACATGTTCTATATGTTCTAAACATGCATTGCTTAGAGTTATACTAGGTGTAATTTGAACCCAACCCTGTATATATACACACACATATAACTATGGTTTTAAAAAGTGGACCGGACCGGCTGGTCTGACCGGTTGAACTAGGAACCGAAGGCCAGTTCGGTCCCCAAAAAAAGGCTAAAAACGGGTCAAACCCGGGAAAAACCGGTCAAAAATCAGTAAAAACCGGAGACAAATCCAGTTTTGCCCCCAGTTCAGTTTTTAAAACCATACATAAATCCATGTATCTAGAGGTTATTGGTGGGCATAAACTAATATTAAAGTAACCGATGAGTTAAAGTAGTATGGTTATAACTTATATCCATAAAAATAATATTATAGTTTATATATACTTATAATTGCGTGTACTGTTAGATTCTAATTATAAAAAGTTTATGTACCAGTTTTTTTTTGTTTTGTTATTTCTATTCTATTTTATTTTTTGAGAAGGATGTCCCAGTTATATATTTTTTTATTTTTTTATTTTTTTTATGGTAAGACTGAGAGTTTTATTAAGAAACACCAAGAAAAGATACATTATGGAGAAGAGTTTGCTCTAAAAAGCAAGGATTCTCTTCCATCCAAGTCAAAAAATCAACAATGCCTAACGCATGTTTTGCTAATAGATGTGCTGGTCTATTACCTTGCCTCTTAACATGAGAAAATTCAACCCGGCCAAAAGACCCCCACGCCATTACCATACCCCTAACTACAAAAGCTATTAAGGATGGTGGTGTAGAGAAACCACGGAAAGCGTTAAAAATCCCCACTGAGTCACCCTCAAGGATGAAGTCTTGAACACCAACGTCCCGAGCAAACTCCAGACCAGCTTCAAACGCCTTGGCTTCCACTTCCATTGCCCCCAAAAGAGCATTGATTTTCTTGCTCAAAGCAACAATGACCTGTCCATAGGAATCCCAAATCAGCACCCCAACACCAGTAGATTTTTGAGCTGAGAAAACCGCTCCATCCACATTGACCTTGTATCTCGGCATTGGAGGAGGAGTCAACCCAGCCACCCGAGGCATTGCTGGTATAAAATCCACATTATTTGCCTCCTGATATTCCTGCAAACACTACTGTGACCACTGAACAAGAATCATGCCACTCTTCTTGTTCCCCCCATGTCGAACCTCATTGCGATTAAACCATATTGACCACGCCAGAGTTACCACTAGTGCTGCATCCCTTTCGTCATGGGAGTCAGACATCAACAATAGCCATAACAGGTCATAGAAGGACTAAACCTAAGCCTGATCAAAATGGAACTTGAGCTTGGTGCACTGCCAGACTTCCCTTGCCCGCTGACATGTCCAGAAGAGATGTCCTGAGGTCTCAGCTTCTTCTTTGCATTCATCACAACAAGCATCCAGTTGAACACCCCTTTGCGATAGGTTCTCCTTTGTTAGCAAGATACCTCGGCAAGCTTTCTAGGCAAAGTGGTGAACCTTGTGAAGAATCTACAAGCTCCATAGTAGCTTCCAAAATCTAGGATTTTTGCTGTTATCCGAGCTGGCCCCTCTATTCTTAGGCTGAGAATCCTCCATTGCCAACCTGTAAGCGCTGCGGACACTAAATAAACCATTAGGAGTGGCAGCCCACACTAGCTTATCTTTAGGCAAGCGTATGCTTAGAGGTATGCTTTTGATCAATTCAGCTTCGTGAGGAAGGAAAATGGCTTCAATGATCTGGGTTTTCCAAGCTGCCTCTTCATGTGAAATTAATTCACTGACCCGAGTTTTAGCATGTAGGAATTACCATGGAGAGGTGACTTTGAAAGTTGAGGGAGATGGGAGCCATTTGTCCTCCCACACCCGAATAGATTCACCATTGCCCACATTCCAACGAATCCCTTTTTGCACCAGATGTTGGGCTGCCGTTATGCTTCTCCAAGTATAGGAGGGATTAGTGCCAAGTGATGCATGAATAAAATTAGTGTGGGAGAAATATTTCGCCTTATATACTCGATATACCAATGACTCGTGTTGTGTCTAAAGTTTCCAACCCTATTTAGCTAGTAATGCAAGATTGAACTGCTTTAATTGGCAGAAGCCCATACCACCTTCTGCCTTAGGCTCACACAATTTATCCCAACTAAGCCATGCCATCTTCCTCTCATCCCTTTTTTGACCCCACAAAAAATTCTGAATCATACTAGTTATATCATCACATAGAGAGTTTGGTATTTTAAAGCATCCCATTGTGTAGGTAGGTATGGCTTGAGCTACAACCTTTATTAGCACCTCCTTGCTTGCCTTCTAGAGTAATTTCTCCTTCCATCCCGTTAATTTTTTACTAAGCTTCTCCTTTATGGCATTGAACATGTTCCTCTTATTTCTTCCTACCAAAGATGGAAGGCCCAGGTACTTCTTATGCTGTCTAATCACTTGTGCCCCAAACCTACTTTTTATCTCCTATTGAATGCCCTCAAGTGTACTCCTGCTAAAAAAGAGCGATTTTTTTGCTCAGTTCAGCTGTTGACCAGAAGCTTGTTCATAAACTGTGAGGATTCTCTGTAGGGAGTTACATTCTTCAAGCGATGCTTTTGCAGAAAATGAGACTATCATCTACAAAGAATAAATGTGATAGTCTAGGGCCACCACGACAAACTACTAAACCTTCCATAACACCATCATCCACCGCCTTCTTAATCAAAGATGAAAGACCTTCCGCACATAACAGAAATAGGTATGGTGATAATGGATCTCCCTGTCATATACTCCTAGTTAGGGTAATATGCCCCCTAGGCTTCCCATTGACCCTTACTGAATATGTAACCGATATAACACACTACATGACAAGCTTCCTCCACTTCTCATCAAAACCTAACTTGCTTATTATTTTCTCCAGCCAAACCCATTCCATTCTATCATATGTCTTACTCATATCTAATTTTAATGCCATATTACCCATCTTCCCCCTTTCTTTTGGATGATATGGTGCATTGCTTCAAAAGCGACCAAAACATTATCAGTAATTAATCTTCCATGCACAAAAGCACTTTGGGTATCACTAATAATGGACAGTAGAAATTTCTTCAATCTATTTGCAATTGCTTTTGATGCAATTTTAAACACCACATTACACAAGCTAATAGGCCTATAATTAGTCACCCTCTTTGGCTCCTTAACCTTTGGTATAAGAACAATATGGGTCTCATTGAAATTTGGGCGGAGATAGACCAAGATTAAGAAAATCTTGGATAGTTTGTGTAACCACATCTCCTACGTTTGGCCAAAAATGCAGATAAAATAAAGGGGGCATATCGTCTGGTCCCGACGCCTTGAAGGGGTACATCTACTTCAAAGTCATTCTAACTTCATCTGCAGTAAAATCCATTGTGAATTTCTGATTCATGATGGGAGTTACCATTGGCTGCATTGCTTCTAATATCTCCGAAAACTCTGTTGAGTTGCTGGAAGTGAAGATATCTTTATAATAATCCACCACCATCTCACCCATTACTTCATCATCCTGCCACAACCCATTTACATCCAGCAGTCCCACCATTTGGTTTTTCTTCTATCTTGATGAAGCTTTAGCATGAAAGAAACCCGTGTTCCTATCTCCAGATTGGTACCAATTAATTCTAGATCGTTGGTGCCACATAACATCTTCTTTCTCATGCCAACAATTTAATTCAACATGAGTGTTTCTCATGTCCTAGATAGTGCTTGGAGAGCTCGCTTGCAGTTCTAGCCATTCTAAATGCTTTTGTAATTCGATAATCTTTTTCCCTACACGACCGAACTCTACCTTGTTCCAAGCATCAAGCTGAGACCTGCAAACATTCAGACAAGCAATCAACGGGAAATTTGTTTGAGAAGCCAAACCTACGGTCCAAGCATCCAAAACCACCTCCTCACACCAAGAGTCCTTGAGCCTCATCGACTTAAATCTGAACAGCTTCTTTGTTTTCTTAGCATTGATTTTCCTTACAAAACACAAAGCCAAAGGAGAATGATCCGAGGCCGAAGAAGTTAGGTGGTGCAGACGTGCCATAGGGAATACATTTACCCAATTTGTTGTAGCAAGAGCTCTGTCCAATCGTTCTCTTATTTGAAACCCATCACTCCTTTCATACAGCCAAGTAAATTTTGGACCAATAAATCAAATGTCCCTAAGACTACACCAATTAACTGCGTCAACAAAATTTGGCATTTGCTGCCTCGGTCTATTGCTGCCACCTTCCTTCTCAGACATCCCTATAAGCTCATTAAAATCCCCAATAACCAACCATGGAAGTGAAGAAGTAGTATGAAAATGCATAAGCTTTGCCCATAATTTCGGTTTCCTCGCAGTTTTGGGTTACCATAAAAGCCAGTTAAGTGCCACCAACCAACCTCAAATCCACCATCCACCTAAGCATCGATATGAGACATAGAAAACGTCTATATGTTCAATTGAACCTCTTCCTTCTATAACATTGCCAATCCACCACTAGAGCCGTTGCTCGAAACAAATAAACCATGTTTAAATCCGCATTTATCACGAACCTTAACCATCCAGTCTTCATTTGATTTTGTCTCCATTAAAAAGACAATGTTGGGTTCTTCTCTTTTAACTGCCTTTTTCAAGGCATTGACTGACCAGGGGTTCCCAAGCCCCCAGCAGTTCCAGCTTAAGAGACTCATTGGTCCCAGCGGGATTGCCCAGCAACCTCTGCCAATCTAAACTCCGATGCCAAAAGCAAACTAAATTGTTTAGTTTCGTCATCAACTTTAATCCTTTTTTCTTTCTCCCTGGACTCCTCTTCCACCCCTGCTTTACTTATATTTATTTTTGGTCCTTCTTTCTCAACAAGATCCTCCTTAGTGAACATTGCGTGAGGTCTACTGACTTGGACCCACGTTCCTTTCTTTTGAGTGCCAATTATCTCAGACTCACATGTTGGGCTTCTTGAGATCTGTTGGGCTTTTGCTTTACTCCCTGAGGCCCCACCTTTCCTAGACTTCTTATTGTTAGGATTAGTGCCCTTAAATCCTATTGTATGATGCTATGTATGATATTATGTATGACATTATGTATGACATAATGTATGACATTATGTATGACATGATGTATGACTTAATATTGTTATTGATAAAGATGTTTTATTATTATCTAAAATAATGGTGACATGAATATTCGGACATTATCATATAGTCCATGAGATGCATAGTATGTGATTTCTGTGAAAAGTCACAGATGATATAAATCACAAATTCTTTGTAAACTCAGAGTTGTAGCTCATAGTCGGTGATGAAATTGAGCGTTTCATCTGCGAAGACTATAACATATTAACTAAGATGATTTGTCTTAATCGTGGAAGTGGAAACTTTTAGTTGATATGTTTTAAGAGTTAAGACATATTGAACTGGACCACTGTGAGATTTATTATTCTCCTAAAGACTGTCAAATGAATAATAAATCTCACTACTTCTATTTACATGAACTCTTAATTCTGAGAGGATAATAGACTTGATCATGAAGTGTAGGTTGCTTTGATATCAGGAGTGAGATCTAAAGTAACAGTCAAAATCTCAGTATGTTGGGCAACCACATTTAGTGTTGATGGAACATATATTCTCAAGATGGAATTCATAGTCTCTTAACGGAGATACAAAATATTCCCTTGAGATAAGTTTAATGGGTTTGTTATTCAGAATGTTAGGCCTAACTACTTTAGTAAATAGTTACTAAAGTATATATTTATGAAATTGGATTTCATAAATATATGATGAATAACTTAAAGGATTAAACCGGGTACTCAAGGATTAAGATGTAGTAATTTACAAAATAGCAGTCTACATTAATGACTTTGTATTACTACGAATATTTTATGAAGGAGTTGCATGTATAATAAAGTCTTGGGATATAATTTATTAATAAGGCCTAGAGTGCAATTATATTTATATAGTGGTATTAAATATAATTAATAGTAACTTTGGACTTGTCAAGAGTTGACAGAAATGCCCAAGGCCCATTGGAGCTAGTGTCTTATTTGTTCCTTTTTGGTCCCACTCCAAGCCACATACTAAAGCCCAATTGGAAAGGCCCAATGGCTAGCCTAATTAGATAATCAGTTATAAGGGGAGAAATATACAGATTTTTGTAAGAATATGAAATGGTATGTGTGTGAGTATTAGATACTCTTTCATTCTCTCTTAAACATACACATATAACTGATTGAGAAACCACACATCTTGGATATCAAGTGGAATTGGTGTGAAGATTAAAAGTATTCCCTAGTACTCTTCATCTTTGGTTTTGAATTTCACCGCATCAAGGTACACTCTCTTATTCTTAATTCTGAAACTTACATAGTGCATGTTATCAATTGCGAATGAAGTAGATCCGTTATTTTTCCGTTGCGTACATGCATATTTCCATCACTTACCCGTGGGCTTGTTAATCCATCCCAGACTGAACAAGTTATCGATCCCACGTGTACACCAATCTGTTGCGAGAGACTATCCTCTTCCCTACTCAAATTTTGAGACCCCGAAAACTTAGCGAGCACATCTGATCCCATTAAACACGCCATTTTTCCATCCTGATTCAAAGATAACTCCATATCCATAGCATTTTATTTTTGAAAAATATTATCCTAGTTGATTGCCTCATCTATCTCCTGAAGTGCCTAAAAATCTGCGTGTGGCTGGACTTGCCTCGAAAAATTCTGTAACCTCTGAAACAACACCACTTCCCATCTTTCCACTAGAATCCTTTGTCGTTGTAGACTCGTGTGGCGTGAATTGTCCCATAATGACCTTCCTTGTATTCTACACCATATTCTTCATTGGCCTTGAATTCGGTTTATTGTAACCTTGGACTTCGACGGCAGTTTTCCTCGACTGATTGATTTGATTCGCCCGTAGCCACGGCCCAAATTGCTGATCGTTACTAGACAGAGTGCCTTTACTTCTGAGCCAAAGCGCACAGTCCTTGTCATTGTGAGTTAAGTGCCCACACCAATAACAGAGATTGGGCAGTCTCTCATACATGAATGACACCCATCCCTCATTGTCATCATCAAAATCAACTCTTCTTCCATGGCAGAGCGATTTAGATACATCAATGGCAACTCTTACACGTAGGAAATTCCCCCCTTTCATCTTTGATGTGTCCCTCGGCTTAGAGACTGTACCAAGGGACTCCTCTAAGCTAAGTGCAACCTCTATTGATAAGTGGGAATAAGGTAGGTTATGAATCTGAATCCAAAAAGAAACTCTATCGAATTTAAGCTCTTCAATGGGAGTAGAAGTTTTGTAGCGTTGAAACACTACAATATGTCTATCAAAAGACCACGATTTCCCCATAAGGACTTTCTCAATATCCTCATTTGATTGAAAAGCAAAGAGTAAACAATTATTCCCTGCGTCACTGACTTCAAAGTTGTCTCTAGTGCGCCATAACGGCCTGAAAGTCTTGGCCACCGCTTCTACATTCAGTGACTGACGAGTAAAGAACTTTGCTGCTAAGACAAACCTCTGGTCTTTCTTATTCTTTTTCAAGTTGAGTTTATCTCCTTCTTTCTCCGATAGAGAAAGTTTCGTCCAACTATTAGCTAGGTCCTCCATACCAGCCTAGAGACTGTATCCCTTACCTCACTAGAATAAGAAGCCAACCCTACTAGTAACCTAGTTACTATAGGGACTCAACGTCCTCCTTGAAAAGGAGGGAAACACAATGCTACAGTATGGAGAGAAGGCGCTGCCAACCCTAACCCTACCGAGAACTCCAATTATATCTTGTTGCTCTTGTTTAATGAATTTTAGTCTTAAAAAAAAAAAAAAAAGAGTCAAGTCAAGTCAAGACAGCCTTTTGTTTACTACTTTGTTTTCCTTGCCTCGCAATTTGTTTTAAGTTGAAATCAGTACTCAGAAGCCCCATCACTTTTGGTAAAAGCAGCAAAGACCAATCTAATCTAAACGGTCCACCATAATAATTATTTTCCTCTAATGAAATTGTAATCAACTGAGATTTCCTAAAGTGGTCCCTCCAAAAACTAAAAAACAAAACAAAGTGAAGAGTACAAAAATTTGGCATGACAGATTCGTTCAAGTAGACTCGACGGAACAAGGTTATTAGGTCGTCAGAGATAAGGCAAGGGGGCAACGGATGAGTGAACCTGCGACGGATAGATTACTCCCTATAGTAGACGGATAGTCTACCAATGTGGACGAATTCGAGTCACATGAATACAAGGTAGACGGGTACTGAAGCCACGTGGTACAAACATGGTTTTGAGTGGGCTCCAAGGAATCCTAAATGGAAATAACTTGCGTCCCACGTTTAACCATAATTAGTAGAATTCTAATAGGAAAAGGATCCCGTAATATACGCACATTTATGATGATCTTCCCCGTAAGGGAACACCTTCCTACGCAAGAAATGGAGGTCAGTTCTAAACTACTATAAAAACCCAAGGCCCTCAGGAAAAAAGGTACGCATAATTTACCCCAACTTTGGCATTCTAGGGTTGGGAGAAGATTTCTAACTTAACTTTCGGAGGGTCTTTAGTCGGTACTACACCAGTGCTCTCCTAAGGTCTTCTTGTTTTATGTTGTGTAGGTGTTGCTTTGAGCTCGTGAGGACCTTGTAGCTTACTGACGATTTTTCGGCATCATTAGTTGGTACCGTCTCTGGGAAAGGAGATAAGCCATATTTACCGCTTCTCGGACAAAAAGTTGCATGGTACTTACTCGATCGATGACAACAACCACTAACAATCAGGGTGACAAACCGCGCACCACTGCTCTGGAAAGACAAGTTCAAACCCTCGCGGCAGCAGTGAAACGCCTCACCAAGTAGAATCATGACCTAGAGAAACAGCTGCACCAGAAGAACGCAGCGCTTAATACCCAAGAGGAAGACTAGGAAGGAACCAGCGCTGAAAGAAGGAATCAAGAAGGGCCGGAAGGCAGCAACTTCCCTAGTAGACAGGAATGACAGGATACCAGCCGTCCAACCGGCACAGATACAGCTCTCCCTCACATAGTCACGGAGATGCAGATGATGAAAGAGCGGATGGACTTCATGATGAATGCCCTCAGAGGACGGGTGTCTAGTGACCTCGACGACTTGGTCCATCAGACTGATTCACCATTCACTGCATCCATCTCGTCGTTCCCCCTACCACCAAAATTTCAAATGCCTCAGGTGGAAAGCTACGACGAATCTAAGGACCCATTAGATCACCTGGAATCCTTCAAGACTTTGATGCACCTGCAAGGAGTGGCAGACGAGATTATGTGTAGGGCCTTCCCCACTACGTTGAAGGGCCTCGCAAGGATTTGGTTCAGCAGGTTGATGCCCAATTCCATCGGTACCTTCAAGGAGTTGAGAGCCCAGTTTGCCTCACACTTTATCGGAGGGCACAGGTATAAGAAATCAACTGCATGCCTAATGAGTATTAAGCAACGGAAGGACGAGACACTGAGGTCTTACATAGCCTGCTTAACAAGGAGGCGCCCTCAATCGATGAGGCTGACGACAAGATACTCGTTGCCGCATTGACGAACGAGCTGCAGAAGGGAAAGTTTCTATTTTCCTTGTATAAGAATGACCCGAAAACCATGTCGGATGTGCTTTACAGGGCTACTAAATATATGAACGTGGAAGATGCCCTATTGGCTCGCGAAGAAAAGCCCAAGAAGAGAGAAAGGCAGGAGGAGTCGCAACTAGATAGGGGGCGAAAGATGGCCAGGACAGGAGATAGGAGAGAGGATAGATGCTCCAAGCCTCCTAAGGGAAGATTCGCAAGCTTCACCCCTCTGAACACCCCAATTGATAAAGTCCTAATGCAGATCAAGGATGAAGGAGCCCTGACATTCCCTGGCAAGTTGAAGGGAGATCCTAGCAAGAGGTCTAGAGACAAGTACTGCCGTTTCCATTGCGATCACGACCACGATACATTCTAATGCTATGACTTAAAGCAGCAAATAGAAGCTCTCATCAGGCAAGGGAAGTTGCAAAGGTTCATCGGAAAGGAAGGTATGGAACGACCCCAAGAACAGCCTGCTCGGAGAGAAAACGAGCGCCCTAGGCCACCCTTGGGAGACATAAGAATGATTATAGGGGGCAGTGCGGCTTCCAGTTCTTCAAAGAAAGCATGCAAGACATACCTATGGATGGTTCAGAACGTTCAGCTGATGGGGTACGTTCCAAAGATGGCGCGAATCGACAACCCCATGATCGGGTTCACGGAAGAAGATGCCCGGCTTCTCCATCACCCACACGACAATGCGCTTGTCGTAAGCATACGTGTAGGAGATTACAACACACATCGAGTCCTTGTAGACAACGGGAGCTCTGCCGATATCCTATACTACCCGGCATTTCAGCAGATAAGGATAGGGAGAGAACGTTTGATTCCAACCAACGCCCCACTCGAAGGATTTTGAGGAACAAGGGTGCACCCTCTAGGAGTAGTCACATTGCCAGTAACGGTCGGTAATTACCCTCAGCAGATCACCAAGGATATCACGTTCCTAGTTGTTGATTGTTCGTCTACGTACAACGCCATATTGGGTCGTCCTACTTTGAATTCATGGAAGGCCGTAACCTCCACTTACCATTTGATGATCAAGTTTCCCATCGAGTACGGAGTGGGAAAAGTAAGAGGGGACTAAGTGGCAGCACACGAATGCTACATCGCCATGTTAGAGATGGACGATCATTTACAGACTATGTGTATAGAAGAACATCGGACGGCAGCAGAACCAGTGGAAGGGTTGGAAGAAGTACTCTTTGGCCAGCCAGCTAGTGAGTCAAGCACTCACGACGTTCTTAAGGGAAAACCAGGACGTGTTCGCCTGGAGTTAGGAAGACATGCCAGGAATTGATCCTTCGATCATAGTCCACAAGTTGAACGTATCGCCTTCATTCTCCCCCGTCCGGCAGAAAAAGCGTGTGTTTGCACAGGAGCGGGACAAAGCCACAGCTGAAAAGGTTGTTGGGAAATTTAGACCCTGGTTGATAAAATTAACAAGTTTTAAACCCAAGTTGTTAATTAGATTAATTATGAATAAACCTTGTTAAAACAAACAAACATCAATATCATGTCACAAATAAATGCAGCGGAAAAAATAAATAAGACAAGATATGATGACACAGGAAAACCAATGAAACAAACTAGTTTCACAATAAAAAACCTGGGGGGAAACCTTCCCGAAAAGCAATCCACTATAATGAAAAGGAGTTTCAGATCTAGTATAAAAATTTTGTCCCTAGACTTTACAATCCCCGTAGATGAACTCACAGCAGAAACCTTCTACCGTTTCAGAACCTCTGAACTCTTCAATATATGAACGCCACCCTTTGATGCACGAATCTCAATACGTGACTAACCAATTGTGTGGATCCCAATACGCAACTTAAATCATCAACTAGAAGAAGATTATTGGCTACAAAGTTCTTCACTTCATCAACAATGAAGATCAAGAAGCACTTGGTTACAAAACCCTAAGGCGCAAAGATGCAGTAGCTTCTTTCAGAGAGAATAAGATATCGGTCACCTTTTTCATATGTTCTCCTTGTATTCTCTTATGTGACGGCCTCTAAAATAAACCTTATATAGGTCTAGGGTTGTGAGAAAAGAAACCCTACACAAACATGTCAGCATGGGCCGAAAAATCATATCTGAAAATCTGAATTCTCGTAACCTCGATCGATCAGGAGGTGTTGAGATTTAAACTTCGACAGATACAGCTATCGAGAAGTTATCGAGGAGCTGTTGAGGAGACAGGAGCTTTCTCGATCGATCCACTAGCTATCGAGAGGTGTCGAGATTGCGATATCTCTCAACTGAAGAGCTCGATAGATAGCCTAACTGTCAAGAGGTGTCGAGCAGCTATCGAGCTATCTGTCCGCAGGTGTCGACCTATCTGTCCAGCTTTAATGAACAGCTTTTCTTCACTTGTTTCTTGGTCCAATCTTCATGGCTTTAATACTAGACTTGAACAACATGTTTCTTGAAATATTAAACACATCCTAGATTTACCCAAATACAAGTAAAGTGCGTTTTGTCAAAGGATTAGCCAATTACATAAAAGAATGACATATGTTCTTAACAAGTGAAACACATATGTCCTAACAGAGGTTAAAAAATTGTAGGAAGCAGACTTCATACGAGAAGTGTACTACCCCGACTGGCTGGCGAATGTGGTGATGGTTAAGAAAGCCAACGAAAAATGGAGGATGTGCGTAGATTTCACGGACCTAAACAGGGCCTACCCCAAGGACAGCTATCCTCTCCCGCGGATTGACACCTTGGTAGACTCAACCGTAAGACACCAGTTGCTAAGCTTCATGGACACTTTCTCTGGTTACAACTAGATCAAACTGAGTGAGTATGATCAGGAGAAGACTTCATTTGTCACCAGCCAAGGTCTCTTTTGTTACAAAGTAATGCCGTTCGGACTCAAGAACGCGGGCGCCACGTACCAAAGGTTGATGAACAGAATGTTCACGCATCAAATTAGAAGGAATGTTCAAGTTTACGTGGACGACATGCTGGTAAAAAGCATACGAGAAGACGACCACTTAAGCAACCTCCAAGAGACCTTCGACACCCTTCGGACGTACAACATGAAACTAAATCCTAACAAGTGTGTGTTTGGGGTAACGACAGGGAAGTTCCTGGGATTCATGATATCCCAAAGAGGTATTGAGGTCAATCCAAAAAAGATACAGGCCATAATGGACTTAGCACCGCTAAAGACGATCAAGGAGGTACAGATCCTGAACGGCAAAGTAGCTGCGTTAAACAGGTTCGTCTCGAGAGCAACGGATAAGTGCCTACCTTTCTTCCGCACTTTGAAGAAGTCGTTTGAGTGGACGACTGAGTGCCAACGAGCGTTTGAAGATCTGAAGGCATATCTTTCTTTTCCACCATTACTAAGCCCGTCTAAGCCAGGGGAAGAACTATTCCTATACCTAGTCGTTTCCCTGGCCGCTGTCAGTGCAGCTTTAGTTAGAGAAGAGGATGGGGCGCAAAAGCTCATATACTTTATGAGCCGAGCACTACGAGGAGCGGAAGAGAGGTACCCCCAGATGGAAAAGCTCGCTTTCATGTTAGTAACTATGGCACGAAAGCTTAAGCCGTATTTCAAGGCACATACTATGGTCGTCCTGACAGATAAACCCCTACGTAGAGCTATGAGTAGCTCTGAAGCTGCGGGACGGATGGCATTACGGACAGTCGAGCTAAGTGAATTTGACATACAGTATCGATCGCGCACGGCTATAAAGGGGCAAGTAATCGCTGACTTCATCGCAGAGTTCACTCTCATGAAAGGCCAGAGGGTAGAAGAGAGCCCATAGTGGAGCATCCATACAGATGGGTCCTCCAATAGGCAAGCAGGTGGAGCTGGTGTAGTACTCCATAGCCCGGAAGGAGATAAGATCGAATGCATGGTCCGTCTTGACTTCCCTAAGACTAATAACGAAGCAGAGTATGAAGCTTTGATAGCAGGACTAGACCTTGCCAAGGCGGAAGGAGCTGAAAACTTAGTCGTATACTGCGATTCCCAAGTAGTAACTAGTTAGGTTAATGGCGACTATGAATGCAAGAATGAACGGATGAAGAAGTATCTCGAGCAGGTGAAGAGTCGAGTTAGCAAACTCAAAGTAAAATTTGTTCAAATCCCAAGGGAGGAAAACGAGCACGCCGACCGACTTGCTAAAGCTGCTTTCGCAGAGCACATGCTCATCCCCGGTTAGGTATTATCCTTCGTTCAAATCTCATCATTAATAGACGAGGCCAGTGTGCAAGAGATAGGTACCGAGAACTATTGGACGACACCAATAGCATCATACCTGAAGGACGGAGTGCTACCAGACGATAAGGAAGCTGCAAGGAAGTTGAAGGATCAAGCAGCTCGCTTCACTCCAATCAAAGACGTTCTATATAAGAGGGGCTTTTCCCAACCGTACCTAAGGTGCCTTGTTCTTGAGGAGGCAGACTATGTCATGCGAGAAGTCCACGAAGGAGTCTGCGAGAACCATTTCGGCCCACGATCGTTAGTGTACAAACTCATCCGGGTGGGATACTATTGGCCCACCATGCAGAAGGATGCTACTGCTTATGTTAAAGTGTGTGACAAGTGCCAAAGGTTTGCCAACCTTATCCGACAGCCGTCAGAAGAGCTCACTCCGATGGGTGCTACAAAAGACGCCTCCTAGAGGAAGCTAGGACCTAACTGGGAAGGACCATACAGAGTTGCATCATGGCATAGGAAGGGAACCTACCACCTGGAGACACTGGATGGACAGAAGTTACATCATCCATGGAACGCAGAGCATCTAAAAAAGTACTACCAGTAGATAGTGGCAAAGGCGACGACACTCCTCATTTCTAGTTTATTTCATTTTAGTTTAATTTTTATCTACAGTTCCTTTTAAGCCCAATGGGCAAGTTTTCTTTTTTATCTTTAAGAACAATTTTTATATGCATGTTTACCACAATAAGAGGAGTTATTCAGAAATGCCGTGTATGCTTTCTACGTTTCAACATATTCAAATGATAAGTTCAAATGGACGAGCTCATCTCAAAGGGATGACTTAAAATGATAAGTCCAATAAAGTGGATGGTTACAAGTCCACAAAGTGGACGGGTTTCGTCCTTAATGGATGACAAAAGTCCAATAAAGTGGACGGTTACAAGTCCATATTGTGGACGGGTTTCGTCCTCAAAGGATGACTAATAAGTCCAATAAAGTGGACGGGTTTCATCCTGAAAGGATGACAAATGATAAGTCCAATAAAGTGGACGGTTACAAGTCCACAAAGTGGACGGGTTTCATCCTCAAAGGATGAAAAATGATAAGTCCAATAAAGTGGACAGTTACAAGTCCACAAAGTGGATGGGTTTTATCCTCAACGGATGACTAATGATGGGTCCAATAAGGTGGACAGATGAAAATCTACAAAAAATACGGGTTTCATTATCAAAAGATGACTAATGGTAAACCCGTCAAGTGGATGGGTTCAAGTCATCAAGTCCACCAAGTAAACGGGTCTCACCCCTAAAGGGTGACTAAGTCCATAAAGTGGACGGATTTAACTACATGAGTTAAAATCACAAGTCCCTAAAAGTAGACGGGTTCAACCTCAAGTCCAAAAATTGGATGGACTCATCTGGAAAGAACTTATATATAACCAAAAAAGGTCCATAAATTGGACAAATTCATCCCGGATGGGTAACTTAAGCCCGTTAGGCTCAAAAACTTTGTGCTTGACCCTCTACAAGGAAGACGGATTCATCTACAGGAATAAAAATAGACGGATAATTTAAAGCAAGTAATCAATATATTATGAAAAGCCCAAAAAGGGAGAAGTCTAGATACAAAAAGCAACGGTTACATCAAATATAAACTGTTTTTCAAAATCTTTACATTTTAGCCCAAAATAATAATAATAATAATAATAATAATACTACTACTAGACGGGAGCATCTTCATCTCTCTCGTCAACCACTTGAACTTCATCAAGTCAATGGGCACTGTCCACGACGGGTTTAATTTGGCTTTCAACTGCAGTCTCTCTGTCACCACGAAGGTCGTCAATAGGAGCATCATCAGCGAATAGTTCATCCATGCTCTTTGAGTGGACAGGCTGCACTGAGGTCTGGGCCTAGGCATTAATAGTGACATGGGATAAGTCCAGGTCTGGAAAAGAAGCTTTGACTTGACGGAGGCAGTCGTCAAAGCCTTCAGCAAAGGAGCCTCCGAGCTCTGCCAGAAGGGCATCGGAGTCACGGTACTCACGTATCGCTTCTTCCTTCGCCTGACGGAGCTGGTCTTTGGTGACACTAATTTCCTTCTCCTTGTCCTCCAAGACCTGCCTCAACAGCTCCATCTGCTTCTCCAGCTCACCCCTAGCTTCCTTTGACAAAGCAAGCTTCTTCTCCTGGACCGTCTTCCAGGCCTTCAACTCAGCCAGCTCGTCCTCCGTCATACTCGCCTTTGCCCTGATACGATCCGGCGTCATCTTGTGGTTTAGGCAACGACCCATCAACCCTTTCATCATTAACATTGCCTAAAGACAGAAGGGCTAGTAACAAGGCAAGCTGAAGGGAAGGAAAAAAGAAAGTGGACAAACGTAATTACTTGAGCAATGCTAAAAAGCCCTGTCTCCCTCATGGCTTCAGTTGCGTGGTATCTCAAGTCCTCATAATTATCAGCTGTAATGATGGACAAGAGCTTCTCCAATGCATACTTAGAATCCTCACGGAGGAGGACGGGTGGTTTTCCAGTGACAGGGACAGAGCCCATCATGAGTCCCTTGCCCTTTCCTGGGCCAAGAGGAATGACCGTCTTCTTGGTCTCAGCCTTCAACCCCACGACGGGTTCGGGGACAGTTTTGGGCTTCTTTGGAAGACGGTCAGTCTTCTCTGGCTACTTCTTCTTAGCAGACGGGTTGGCCGAACCCGTCCCCTTAGGGGGCTAACCCTCCACTTGTTTTTTCAAAGCAGCTTGCTGCTTAATGTAGGCCTTTCTCCTGGCGGCATCCATCTCTGCATAAAGGGGGACGGATGTCAAGAGTTTAATAATGTGAAAACAAAATACGCTGTGGAACTTGAAGATAATGACGAGTGTTGAGTGACGGACTTATGCTGGCGAACCTGAAAATCTTAGCGACGGGCGGCTGCTGTGGGTTCTGGTCCGTCACAATACCAGAAGAGAGTATCTAAGGTGACTAATTTAGCCCACATCCTCTCTGACAACTTGGACTTGTTAAAAAATTTTTCCAAGAAACTCCACTGTTTGAGTGAGACTTGTGGACGGTCCCGAGCTGCAAAAGAAGACGATTAAAGTAACTGGTAAAAAGCTAAACAATTGAGGACCTGAATATGGACGGATGCATACCAGACAGGGGCATTATGCCTCATGTTGTGTCAATGGGCATATGCTCATGGTCATCAGGGTGACACATCCACTTGTCACCTTCCATAAAAAAATACCAACTCTTCCAGTTCCTGTTGGAGTCAGGGGTATCACACATGAGCCTCAGCAACGGGCTCTTGGGCATAAAGCTATACATGCCCCTGGACTGAACAATCTCAGTCGGACGGTAACAATGAAAAAATTCCTCCATCGTCAACCTCCGCACCCTGTTAGGCATGGCCCCATACAAGACCTCCATGCCAAGGAAGAACCTTCAAGCGTTTGGGGAGATTTGGGTGACGGCCAATCCTAGGTAAAGGAGGAGGCGACGGTGGAGTGCACTTAATGGGAATCTGAGCCCTGCCTTCAATATTTACTCATAGATTCCAACACCTTCAACCCCCTCGTAATAGCATTTCTCTGATTGGTAGGGTAGACGAAGGAGTCTGTTGGCAGGTATCTAGAACTTCTCCCTAAGTGTTTTAAAGTGTGTTTGCTTGATTGTAGAAATGAAGTCGTTGACCGTCCATAGGGGAAGCATTATAAACTCTCTAAATCCGTCAGGACCTATGACAGATTGGTTTGGGGGTTCGGCGTCATCTAGGCCGTCAGCGGAATCACCCTCAGACCTATTCGTGTCCAAACCCTCATCCCTTGTAGAAGGAGAGGTGGCCGACAGATTCCTCTAATGACCTGACGGGAACACTTTATCGTAGTCCGCCCCCTCGCGGACACACGATTGATTACTTGACGCACTAGACATTTGTCACCTACATGTGATGGGTAAACCCTAAGACACTGACAGATCTACATAGATGACGGGTGTGCAAAGTCTAGAAAATGACAAGATCAATAGAAGTAGAAGAGTACTTACCAGTTGAAGATGAGTAGCAGGAAAGGTGTAGGTGACGGGTGCACCAGGTAGACGATATGCTTGCTTGTTAAAGGGAGGGTATTGCTCTGATCGTAAGTTTTCTGCGGAAAGTAAAAAATGAGTTGTAAAGAGGTAGATTTATATAGAGAGAACGGCACGGAAGACGAAGGGACGCTTCGAACCAAGAGATTAACCACTGAAGAAACGCCATGTGCCCCTATGGCATTAATGACCCTAGGCCAGCCTGTCAAGCCTATACGCGCTTCTCTGAAGACAAGTCAAACTGTCACTTCATAGGTCTGTCCAGAGGAGGTGACGAACCCTAGGAGTGAGGGGGCAACTGAAGAGTACAAAAATTTGGCATGACGGATCCGTTCAAGTAGACCCGATGGAACAAGGTTATTAAGTTGTCAGAGATAAGGCAAGGGGTCAATGGATGAGTGGAACCTGCGACGGATAAATTACTCCCTATAGTAGATAGATAGTCTACCAATGTGGATGGATTCGAGTCACATGAATACAAGGTAGACGGGTACTGAAGCCACGTGGTACAAACATGGTTTTGAGTGGGCTCCAAGGAATCCTAAATGGAAATAATTTGCGTCCCACGGTTAACCATAATCAATAGAATTCTAATAGGAAAAGGATCCCGTAATATACGCACATTTATGATGATCTTCCCCGTAAAGGAACACCTTCCTATGCAAGAAACGGAGGTCGGTTCTACATTACTATAAAAACCCAAGGCCATCATGCAAAATGGTACGCATAATTTACCCCAACTCTAGTACTCTAGGGTTGTGAGAAGATTTCTAACTTAACCTTCGGAGGGTCTTTGGCCGGTACCGCATCGGTGCTCTCCTAAGGTCTTCTTGTTTTATGTTTGTAAGTGTTGCTTTGAGCACGTGAGAACCTTGTAGCTTACTGACGATTTTTCGGCATCATCACAAAGCAAAGCAACAGAATTCCTAACACGGTAGGTAGCACCGTAGCATAGTTACTACAAATACAAGATGAAAAAGGAGTAAAGAAATAAAAAGGTAGTCTTTACCTCTATACTTTTAAATTTGGACTATACTTTTTTTTTTCCTTTGGGAAGGATTTTGGACAAATATTTTACTCATTCATTAATTTGTAAATCCTTTAATCAAGGAGCATTAGGTGGTCAAATGTCTCTACATTTTACAATATCTCATATGATTCTCAAATGGATCGGATATCAAATTAGATTAGATAAGTGTGTATTGCACATTTGCACGGAAGTTTGTTAGATCTCACATTGAAAAGTTTAATAGGTATGCGGAGTATGGGCTATATAAACAATTATGAAAACAGATTGAAAATTTTTCATCTTGGATTGCTCTGTTTTAAAAGCCTTAAAACTCAAATCTCCATACTCCTTAGCGCAAAATTTCAAATATGACATAGCTACTATATAAGCACTGTGTAAATTAAAATTGGTGTACATGTATTAAACCAATATACCTCCTAATTAAAGATAGTTTGTTTAGGACCATTCTATTTGCCATAACTTATTGAAGTGATCAATTGTGAGTGATAGATAATAATCACTTTCATATTGATCCATTAATTTTTTTCACCACCACTCACATTCGACTATATCAAATTTGTGTCAAAAATCGTGACATAAAAGATAGATGTTTTTAAACTTTCTCAATTAAAGAGAAGTATGAAATAACAGTCAAGTTATTTTTGTTGCTATTCACAAAAAAATCTAATACAACAAACAAACAAACCCAACCCTCCTTACTTGTTGTAGTTCTCAAGCAATCCCCTACTCGCACATAATCCTCACTCCCTCTACATTGATGGCCACGTCCAAGGCTTGAAGCAAGGGAAGGAGATTGAAATCTAAGATTAAAACGGTTGTTTCAACAGTACTGGGTCAAAGCAATATGAAGATTTCTCAGTCAAGGGTGGCGGCTCCAATGGCTTATCCAAGTATTGGTTAGCGTATAGAACTTTTATGGTCTGACGCTTCTTTTAAGAGGGCACAACAATTTAATTTTGTCTTGTTTTGTTTTGTTTTTTTAAGAGAGTTTTAACCGATGATAACTCTTTATCATTAGGTCAAGATACCAATCAGTATTTTATGTAGGCATGGATTGAACCCCAGATATCTTATTTAACAATTAGAGATTTTATCAATTGATAACTGAAACCCACTTTATTTTTGTTTTTAATATTTGATAATTACTCATTGAATATGATTTAATAGGAATATGATGGTGTGTATTAATATTGGTTTTTTAATTTGTAAAAAATTGATGTGGCACGTTGGTATAGGAAGGTGTAAATTGTGACTTTTACGTTAGATCATTATTGAAATTAGGTGCACATATATAATGTTACATGTCCTTTAAAACCACTAACCATCGATTTTTAACACTTATTTTATTTGATCTATTATTGTAAGGTTGAATATAATCAACCATTCTGTTGGTTTTATTCCGTGCTAAATTTGCTTGTATTTTAGCAATTAGTAACCTTGTATTTAGGTGGGAATCATGTAAGGGTAGCGTGTGAGAGAAGTGTGAAGAAATGCTCAAGATTGTGCAAGGATGCAGAGACTCACGGCTGGAACTCGCGGGTGACTCTCGACTGGCAAGCCGCCAACTGCAGCACGAGTATGCAGAGAAGATGAACAGTCACGCCAGCTGGAGCACTACAGGACAAAAAGTCCAGCCTGGCCGTTCTGTTAGCTCGCGGCTTGAACTTGCGACTCAGTCAAGTCGCGAGGCCAAGCCGCCAGCTAGCTCTGTTTTGAAAAACCTAACTCTTCGCATTCTACTCTCACCCCAGTATAAATACCCCTTATACCCACGAAATGTAGAGAGCTTCTAGAGAAAATTTTGAGAGAAAAACCCTAGAGAAAAACAAGATTGACTCATCCCCAATCTTCACATAAAGACTCTTCAAATTCCTCTACTCTCACCCTCTCCATTGTTACATCCTTGAGAGGTACATTACCAAAACCTTTTCTCACCATACTCATATCTATGAGAAGGCCATTTGGTGCTTTGGGAAGCAGTTAAGAAGGGACCAATTTCTTATTGGTTGATGCTATGATCAAGTAGCGGAATCCGGTAAGCTAGAAAAGACAAAGGTTCGGCGCAACCTCATTGGAGCAAGAAGCTTGGAGGGCTTAGGTACACTGGGTAGATTAGGCTTGGAGGGTCTATTGCTGTTCATGTATCTCAACTACATTTTCTAGTGGATTACTGACCGCTTGGAGGGCGGCGGAGAGGTTTTACGCCGAGGGCTTTGGTTTCCTCTTCGATAACACATCGTTGTGTTGTCTTTGTGTTTGCATCTCTCTTCCCTTAATCTTTACCATTTAATTTCTGTTGTGGATGTGATTTTAATTGGTTTAGATTGTTTATTAATTCTGTGTTTAGCTTATGTTCATGTTCCGCACCATATATTGTTTGACATTGAGCTTGAATTGGTAATTTGTAATTTGGGGGTCTAAACGTTCAAGGGTGTTTTATACACATTTTGAACATTCAATTGGTAACAGAGCGGGTGCACTCTTTGTGGTTTAAACACCTTAGTGCGATCCTTGACCCCGTATTGAGATGGAGCGGTCTCAATCTTTAAATGTTCCACCATTTTTTGATGGTAACAACTATGCATTTTGGAAAGTCCGGATGAGGGCATTTTTGTGTTCAATTGATGATGCTGTTTGGGATGTCGTAGAAGTAGGATGGACTAGGTCGGAGGCCGCTAAATCCACTTAGGATAAGGTAGCCCTTGCGGCAGCTAACGCTAATAGTAAAGTTTTGAATGCAATTTTCTGTGGTGTGTCTCCAGATGAGTTTCACAGGATATCTCATGTTGATGTTGCCAAGGAGGCATGGGAAATATTGGAGACCACTTATGAAGGAACAAAGAAAGTGAAAGACACCAAGCTGCAGATGTTGACCACCCGGTTTGAGGAGCTCAAAATGAGTGAGGACGAGTCCTTTGACTCCTTCTATAGTATGCTGAATGAGGTAGTCATTGGCAAGTTCAACTTGGGTGAGAAAACGGAGGACTCAAAAATAGTGAGGAAAATCCTTCGGTCATTACCGGAAAGCTTCCGTGCCAAGGTGACAACGATTGAAGAGAGTAAGGACCTTGATGATATCAAAGTACAAGAACTGATTGGCTCACTTCAGACTTATGAATTGTCATTGCCCACACAAAGGAAGAGCAAATATCTTGCTCTTAAAACAATTAATGAAAGGGTGGAAGTTCATGACTCATCGGAGGAGGATGTTGTAGATAAAGATGTGGCATACCTTGTAAAAAATTTCTGAAAATTCTTGAAATTCAAGAACAATGGAAAATTTGGTGATAAAGGGAAATTCCTAAGTTCTGGGAAGGAGAAAAAGGAATTCAAAAAGAGAGATGGAAAGGAATTCCAATCTACACAAGGAATCACTTGTTTCGAGTGCAATGGGCATGGACATTTCAGGAAAGAATGTCCCAATTATTTGAAATCAAAGGGCAAGGTATATGCCACAACTCTTAGTGACTCCGATTCATCTAATTCTGATTCTGAGGAAAGCTGTGATGGAGAAGGGAATTACTCCACTTTTATGACTATTGCTCATGTTGAGTCTTCAGAGGACTTGAATTCGCTTGTACAAGAGCTTGGGGAGCATAGTGATGAGGAATCAATGGGAATTGTAGAAGAATCGGATGGTGAAGAAGATAAGATTGCAGTGGGTCTTCAATAAAACTACAATTCACTCCTTGAGAAATCAGGAGAATATGCACGTGTGGCCAAATCAGCCGTGAAAAAGATGAAGAAGGCATAGGAGGACTATAGAAGTCTCCTAGTGCGACATAAGGAGGCCAAATGTGAGATAGAGACGCTGAATGGAGAGCTGACCGAAGCCTACAGAAAGATAAAATTTCTTGAGCATGAGGTGGTTCAAGCAAATGCTAAAGTAGACCGAGTCTCCTCTCAGAAGCTTGATGAAATGCTTGCTCATCAAAAACCATTTTCCGACAAAGGTGGATTGGGATACACCAGAGAGAGTAGTTCGGCTGAAAATAAATATAAGGAAATGAAGTTTGTGAAAGCCAAAGAATCGAAGGGGGCTGCCACAAATCCTGAGAAAGTAAAGCCGGAGAAGAAGAAGGATGTGACTGTCCAACAGTTTATGACTAAACCTCCTAAACAATTAGTAGTCAAACCTAAGGACAAAGGGAACTCACTCCCAAAGTCACAAAGAGGTCCGAGAACCCAACACTTCTGCCATCACTGTGGACTTCAAGGTCACACCAGATCCAATTGCCATAAGCTGCAAGCATTGAAGAATTCAGGTGCTCAAAGGCCAAGAGGACCAAGAAATGACAAAAGAAATTGGGTTGTTGAGCAATCAAGAGACCGAGGTGATTCCGGTGTGATGGATGTGATGAAGATGATTGGTGCATTCACCACTTGCTTGGAAAGCTTCCCTAGAAGGTTTGAAATTCCTAACTCTCGTACCCAATCCTATAAGGATATCACCCCAAACGCACGTGACGTGTGGGTGAAGAGGGGTACTCATGCATAAGCATTACAAAATGTCCATGCATTAATACTTCCAATGTTTTGTGACTATGCTTGGTTGTGTATTGCTGCTAGCTTGAGTTGAAAACTGTTTTGATTATTTGTTTTTGCTTTAAATGTTTTTACATTGTTGTTTTTTATCAATCTTTTCCTTCTTGTGTGTCAAAAATCCAAAAACCACATAAAAAGTAGAAAATCCAAAAATTTGATCGACATTGTTGAGTTTTGTCTCAAAATATGTTTTACCTTGTACCTTTGTGCAAATGGCTTTGTGCATCTATGAGCATAGTTTGTTTCCTATGCACTCATATCATTGTGTGAGAAATTTTGAAATCTATGTGACTGCTGTAAATAGATCTTTAAACTTGTCATGAATGACTAGTGAATGTTTTTGTTGATCTTGAGACTTACATAGACTTGTGCCTATATATCTTCCCACTCTTTTATTTTACTGTTTTTGCTAAAAGAGCTCATCAAATGTAAATCTCCAAATGAAAAGAGATATTGAGCTGTAAAAGCCTGTCGCACATACTAGTATTTGACTAGGAAAAAGGGAAAGCGACCAAAAATAAAATTGTATGATGCCCAAAAAGCCAAAGGCTAACTCATCAAAGTGAAATATCTAAAATTTCAGGCATCGATCTCACAATGAGATGTGTTGATTCAAAAAGATCAAATGATATGTTGAACATGGAGCCAAATGAAAAGCTTCAAAGATATTGTATTCAAGTTTATGTGGGACGTCATATATGCATATTTCTATAATTGAGATGGGTCACATCATCTAGTGCTAGTTGTGTATGCCTTGATTGAATTGATCATTGAAGCTTCACATTAGACTAAGGACTATCTCATTTTTGATATTCACACACAACACACATGTCTATGTTCAATGAATGTCATATTCATTCATGTGATTGTACTTGATTAAATGTGTTTTCACATGCTCAATCTTTGTTAATCAAACACAAAAAGATTTTTGAGTGTTTTTAGTTGTTTTTGGAAAGTATTTTGTTCTTAAAAATTTGTCAAAATCTTCAAAAAACAGTGTTGCCCTGTTTTGGCGACTCAGTCGCGGGTTAGTCCAGTCGCATGCCCTAGTCGCGAGCCCACTCGGAGATTTTTCGCGGCTCACTGGCGGGTCAATGTCCCAGTCGCGAAAAATACTTAGAATATTTTTCAAAATTTGGGTTTTTATGCTCAATGTGGCGACTTGTTCGCAGGTGGAAGGTCCAATCGCGAGGGGTACACAGAGATTTTTACGACTCACCTCGCGATTCTCTCGTGGGTAGACTTTCTAATCGCAAAAAACACTTAGAAAAATTTTCAAGTATCTTGTTTTGAAAGTGTTTTGCGGCTGGCTCTGGTGACTTGCACGCGACTTGACTCAGTCGCAAAAAACGCGTGTTTTGCGTTTTAAAGTCAGTTTTATTTTAAAACTTTTCAGTTTTTCCCTCAAACTTTTTGATTGTTCATTGTCTTCTCTCTCACAAACCCACCGTGTTACTCACATAAACCTCCATTTTTGCATCTTTTCAACTTCAGATCTCCAAGAAAAAGGTATGGGTTTTTCTATCCTCACTCTATATTTCATGTTTTTAGCCCTGTTTTCTTGGATTTGTGTGTTATTGTTGTGTTTTGAGTTATATGGGTTTCGAACATGGGTATGTTCCTTTTGCTGGTTTTGGGGGTTTGGGATCTGTTGATTTTGGCTTTAAGATGTTAAATATGTTTGATATCATGTTTGGTGCCTCTATTTTGAATATTTTGACTAATCTGTGTTGTTTGGTAAATCTCATACCCACTATGTTATGACTCATTGTCATTTTTTTGGGTTCGCTGTGATATACTCTTTGTGTGAGTATGGCTGGTTCAATATGGTTGAGTTTTTATGGTGGAGTTATAATGTTTCTGACCTTATGTTGCTATTGACTATGGATACCATGTGTCTTGCTTCTGCTCTGTGGTTATTGTCTGCTTTGCTTTGATTTGAGCATTTCATACTCATCAAGATATGTCTCATAGACATATGCTTTCTTTTGAATGAATGTGGTATACACTGCCTCAATAATGCTGATTATTGCATGTTGTAGTCTATGCTTGGGAATGTTCCTAGAGTGTTCTTGTCTGAGTTGTTATGTTGACAGGTTGTTCTATTTTGCAATATTTTTATACTAACATGTTACTAATGTTCTGAGTGTCCATCTATTGTGCTCTGTTTTGTGGCATTTTCTGCTGTGTCTACAGATGGCTCCTTCTCCTACAAAGAAGAAAACTACTGCCAAGAAGAGTGATAAAAGGCTAAAAAAGGACAACACCAAGTTCAGATCTCTTCAACATTTTGAAAGATATAGAGATTTCTACTTGAGGGCAACCATCATTCAGAAGAGGTTTGTAGACTTGGTGGATTTGAAGGACACCTTCATTCCAAGCTATTTTGAGGGCAGAGGTTAGGAAAGGTTGCTAAGTGACTTGCATGGAGTGTGTGAACCTCTTATTAGAGAATTTTACGCAAATGCTATGCTGAGAGAAGATGAGTTAAACTGTTGTATTAGAGGAAATGAATTCAATATAGATGTAGGTGATGTAGATAAGGTGCTAGGTCTTGAAGGACTAGATGACCATGACTTCACCAACTACAAGGACAGGATGCTATCCATAGAAATTGTCCAATCTCACATTGGTGGAGCAAGAGAGGGGAGATGCCTCAACACTACTGCCTTCCTAGCTGACATGAGGTGTCTAACCACCATTATGATGTTCAACTTGTACCCAGTTAGGAAGCTGACCACAATCAATAATGCCAGAGCTATATTTCTCATGGAGCTCAAGGAAAACACCTTCATAGACATCAGCTCTCACATTTTTGACACCATTGTAGATGAGACTAGAACAACCTCTAGGGCCAAGCTGATTTTTCCCAGCCTTCTTATGAGGCTTTTTAGACTAAAAGGAGTTGCCATCCCTCAAGATATCAATCTCATGCCTACACCCTCAGTCATCAACAAACTGACCATCACAAGGATACAAGTTCGTCTCCCAGGTGATGAAGAGGAAGGTGACCAAGCTGAAGCTGAACCCATGGAGACTGAGACAGTGGCTGCAGGACAAACTTCAACACCCAGAAGCCGAGGCAAGAGGAGCAGAGCTTCAACCTCATCAGAGGCACCTCCAGATGCATTCCAGATTATCCTGGAGAGGATTGATGGACTCAAAGAGGTCCAAAATGAGCATACTGACAGGATGGCAGCAATTCAGGATCAGCTCAACATACTTTTAGCTAAATTTGACAGCATTAACACCCAGCAGTGACCCTTTGGCCATTACGGTCAAAAAGGGGGAGAATTTTTTAGGGGCAACTCTTGAGGGGGAGTGCCATTTTGAGGGGGAGCATGCCATGAACAGTGTTTATTCAATTTATGTTTCAGTTTTACTTTATGTTTCCTTTATGTTTGGATAATGCTCTCATTATGGGTTTGATACACTGTGGTTAAAGTTTTGGTTTACAAGTTTAAAACTCATAGTGTGAAACTTTGGTTTATTAATGCTTAAGATGTTTTTCTATTTATTTACCGTACATGTATTTGTACCTTTTCTTTGTAGCATTGTACTTGTTGTTAAATGTTATGCATTTTCTTTAAGTACTTTCACTCTTGTGCCCTCTGTTGGATTTTTTATCCTTAATGCAATTACCTTGAGTTGTTGCATTGGTTGAGTGTTGGACATGCAAGTGATTTGCATTGAGCTTATTAGCTTGGATGTCCGGATGTTCATTTCAAGTGTGAATGAATATTGTGGTCACTATTTATAGTGATTGTTCCTTTTTGGTCAAGCCATGGTTTATTGCTTATATTCCATTTTGCTTGATCGCTTTGTGCTTGCTCCATATGCATTACAAGTTTTCTGCATACAATGATCATATTGTGTTGTTGTATTTCAGGAGTTACTTGTTCTTATGGTTCAAGAGCTACACAGATTCTAGAGTTAGGTGTGAGTGAGTTATGTTCAACTATTCCCAACTCACATGTTAAGTCTAGAGTTTGTTTTAGGGGTTTTGTCACGGAATAGCCAAAGGGGGAGATTGTAAGGTTGAATTTAATCAACCATTTTGTTGGCTTTATTCCGTGCCAAATTTGCTTGTATTTTAGCAATTAGTAACCCTGTATTTAGGTGGGAATCATGTAAGGGTAGTGTGTGAGAGAAGTGTGAAGAAATGCTCAAGATTGTGCAAGGATGCAGAGACTCGCGGCTGGGACTCGCGGGTGACTCGCGACTGGCAAGCCGTCAACTGCAACACACGAGTGAAGCGTGCAGTGAAGATGAACAGTCACGCCAGCTGGAGCACTACAGGACAAAAAGTCCAGCCTGGCCGTTCTGTTAGCTCGCGGCTTGAACTTGCGACTCAGTCAAGTCGCGAGGCCAAGCTGCCAGCCAGCTCTGTTTTGAAAAACCTGACTCTTCGCATTCCACTCTCACCCCAGTATAAATACCCCTTATACCCACGAAATGTAGAGAGCTTCTAGAGAGAATTTTGAGAGAGAAACCCTAGAGAAAAACAAGATTGACTCATCCCCAATCTTCACATAGAGACTCTTCAAATTCCTCTACTCTCACCCTCTCCATTGTTACATCCTTGAGAGGTACTTTACCAAAACATTTTCTCACCATACCCATATCTGTGAGAAGGCCATTTGGTGCTTTGGGAAGCAGTTAAGAAGGGACCAATTTCTTATTGGTTGATGCTATGGTCAAGTAGCGGAATCCGGTAAGCTAGAAAAGACAAAGGTTTGGCGCAACCTTGTTGGAGCAAGAAGCTTGGAGGGCTTAGGTACACTAGGTAGATTAGGCTTGGAGGGTCTATTGCTGTTCATGTATCTCAACTACATTTTCTAGTGGATTATTGACTGCTTGGATGGCGGTAGAGAGGTTTTACACCGAGGGCTTCGGTTTCCTCTTCGATAACACATCGTTGTGTTGTCTTTGTGTTTGCATCTCTCTTCCCTTAATCTTTACCATTTAATTTCTGCTGTGGATGTGATTTTAATTGGTTTAGATTGTTTATTAATTCTGTGTTTAGCTTATGTTCATGTTCCGCACATATATTGTTTGACATTAAGCTTGAATTGGTAATTTGTAATTTGGGGGTCTAAACGTTCAAGGGTGTTTTATACACATTTTGAACATTCAATTATCGACCCTTATTTATTAGTGGAATGTGCCAATGTGGTCTTAGAATGTTACATCAAGTACACTATCAAATGTTTTCTATCTTTTACTTAAAAAAAAAAAACATAATCAAATGTAACTTTTTTTTTTAAACATTTCATAGTAAAGAAAAAAAAGATTTTAATCCACTTAATTGTATGCTTTATTCTTTTATGGAAAATGTTTATTTCCAAATTAGTTTGGAGGAATCTTTCTCCAACCCCTATGAGACAGTTGAAAAGACAATTCATGTGTAGTTTTAGACTTTTAGTCGTGTGAACTTTCTAATAAGTCATGTGAGTTATTTAAATAATATACATAGATAATAATATAAATTGAAACATAGTCAGCTGTGGAATATTTTTTCAAACTAGTTAAGAGGTGAACTTTTTCATAATTTTTGTATTACCTAATAAGCTTCTTCTTCTTTTTTCCCTTTAAATAACATAACATTTTAAAAATGCAATATGGATTATCGTTAGCCTCTCTCCTCTCAGTCATAGGGGATGATGATGAAAGAAAAAAGTTTGACTCCAAACTAGTTTGGAATTATCTTTTTCAATTCATTACGTGATGATTTATAAAACCATCTATTTGTATTATTTAAATAAGTTACACCATTTATTTAAAAAGTTATGTAACTAAAACTACACATGAATATAATATTTTTAATCATCATATAATAAGTTGTAATAAGATAACTCCAAACCAGTTTGAAGTGAAACTTTTTGGCCTTAAAAACAATAATTTGCCCTTATCATCTTTGATGTCTTCAGATTCTATCTTAGAAAAAGACTTTAGAAGTTAAACTTTTTGGACTTGAAAACAATAATTCGCTCTTATCATCTTTGATGATTTCAGATTCTATCGTAAAAAATACTTTAGATTTTCGCATGGCAATAGTGGGATAAAGCAAAAGTGGTAAGCAATAACCAATAGGCAATGGCCAAGCCCACGTGATCACCTCTGTTTTGCTTTCTATAATTATATCTCCTCTTCACATAATAGTGGGATAAAACAATACTTTTGCATATTCACGCTTCTTTTTCTCTTCACATAAAATACTCTTCATTTTACCTTTCACTTTTCCATTATTACTTTTCAACTTTCATTGGCCATCAATCATGTTGCTTTAGTTTTGGCCAATCACTCAATAGAATAGAGGGGACTGCAAAGTTACTATCATTCAACCCAAGAATGGCGATCTGCTGGACAACGGAAATCATGCTAATAAACAACCTTCGAAGTTGTTGCATTTAAAAATAGAGTAAAAATATGGTCTTATAACATCAATTGACAAGGGAATTGGCCAAGATGAGTATTTGCCCATTTTGCTCAAAATAAGTAGAAAAATGCTTCTGTTTTGAAACTATTTAGCCATATGTCCTTGTTTTAAACTCGATTTTCTAAAAATCGAGTTTCAATGAAAAACTCGATTTTCTATAGGCAAAAATCTTTAAAAAAAAAAATTACATGGAACTTGAGTTCCATGTAACATTTTGCAAGTAACTCGATTTTCATTAAATCGAGTTTTTCATTGAAACTCGATTTTTTAAAAATTGAGTTTCAAAACAAGAGAATTTTGCTAGATAGTTTCAGAACAGAAATATTTTGCTACTTGTTTTGGGCGAAAGAAGCAAATGCCTATTTTGGCCCAAGGGAATTTAATAGCAATTCTCGAATTTTCTTACAAAGTTATTTTCTCGTGTTTCCACTTACCATGCCGTTTCTCACTGACAGAACGTCAAGCTTTATTTTTTTGAGAACAATATCAATAAAACTCTTTGAGTAAGGAATTCTTTAGGTGCACATAGTCTTCTCGTTCCACGCACATTAGATGCACATAGTCTTCTCGTTCTATGCAAATTATGCCACATTCTTTGCAAAGAATATAAATCATATCAATGGATACTTCATATTGATATATATATATATTTATATATATTTTAAAATGTTTATATATTTGTTCATAAAATTAATTAATTTAATATGAAAATCTTAGAGATTTCCAGATTGGAATATACATGACTATTGCTCTTCTGACTGTAGGCAAAAAACAAAGACTTGGTTAAGCAATTGAGTTCACCGTCTCCTACTGCTAATTCAAGGGAATTGCATTTTCCACCAAATGGTTGGGAGCAGTTCAAAGCGTGCTTATGAAAATAACACTTGTGTTCGATTGGCGAAGTCCTTCATTCAATGAGCTTTATTTTTCTGTCAGTCTGATCTTCGCTGTTTGGAATATGGTCTAGAAGAAAGAAGAGAAAATGTTAGCTGGAACAATTGCATTTATACTTGCATTGAAAATAATATTTTGAACCCTTGGTTGATTTTGAGTGGAATTTAATCAACTTTGGCAAATTAAACAATTATGCAATTTCAATATTATTGGACATACTGGTTAATTACCACATATTATAAACCTCACTAAACAAAAAGCACAAAGTAGTTAAGTAAAGAAAACAAACATTTAATGATGAAGTGGAAAACCTATGAATGCATTTAAAGGAAAAAGTACAACTAGGTTAGTCCTAACTCCAAAAAGGAATTTCACTAGTCTCTACCCCATAGAATCGAAGTTATACAAACTTAAGAGCATTTGTAGCAGTGGAGCTAAATAGCTATAATGCTATTTTAGCTCCACCAAAATACCAAAAAGGGTCACGCAGCAATGGAGGCATAGCTATAATTTTTAGCTGAACTACTACAGTGCACATCTATCTATAGATGTGCACTGTAGCAAACATCTAAAAAAAAAATTAATTTTTTATTCACCCCTCCGGATTAAAATAATACTGGTTTGTTTATTTTTTTCATTCTTTTATTCTCATCTCACCGTCCTCTCTCTCACTCTTAAGCTCCCATCTGAGAAATTTCTCTCAAGCTCTCATCTCTCAAGCTCTCACCTCTCTGAAACTCACAAGGTCACTCTCACCATCTCACCTGAAACTCACCATCTCTCAAGCTCAAGGTCTCAGACCGACGCCGTCCTAGCCGAAGCTCAACCCACCGCCGTCCCAGCCGCTAATCGCCTCAGACCCACCAGTCGTCCCAGCTGCCGATTGCCTTAGACCTCGCCATCCCAGCCGATCCACTTCAAGTCAGTGAATGTTTTCTTTTTCTTTTTTTTTTGATGAATTAGTGAATTTTTTCATTTGGGTGTTCGTTGTTTTGGCTTAATTTTTCTGGGTTTATGTCATCATTTATGGTGTTATTTTGTGGTGAAAAATGGTGTGTTGTCAGCAAAATTAAAAAAACCTTTGTATACACTTGGTGTTATGTGAAAAATATAGTTATGTGAAAAATATAGCTATGTGATATGGTGTGTTGGCAGTTGGCACTATGTAGGATTGTTTGCAATGATGTTGAACTGTGTGAGGTATGTGATTTTTGATTTGGCACTATGGGATTTTTTTGCTGTTTTTGCTGGGTATAACATCTGAATGGACAGATATGTGATATGGTGTGTTGGCAGTTGGCACTATGTAAGATTGTTTGCAATGATGCTGAACTGTGTGAGGTATGTGATTTTTGATTTGACATTATGGGATTTTTTTGCTGTTTTTGCTGGGTATAACATTTGAATGGACATAATGTATTTGTATTGAAATGGACAGAATGTATTTGTATTGGAATGTATTGGGAATTTTCTGTTTGCAGGAATTTGTTGTGTGGTTTTCTTGTAATAGAAGTTCTTGTGGTCTCTGTAATTTGTGCAGGGAAGTTTACATTTTTTGTGGTCTCTGTAATTTGTGCAGGGAAATTTACATTTTTTGTTGTCTCTGTAATTTGTTGTGTTGCACAAAACCACAAAGAGAAGCACACAAAAAGGATTTCTTGTGGTCATTTTAATGAGATTAAGCTACATGTCAAATTAAGTATTTATGCATAATCATGTACTATTGTTATAATTCTAAGTGTTTTAAGTTTTGATATAAATGTTAGTTTGGGAATTTTCTATGTGCAGGGAAGTTTATATTTTTTTTTCTAATTTTATGGAGTCATGTAGGGACACAAAGTTACGTAGAGACCTAACACTTATCACGGGTATCATGAACGGGGATATAGAAATTGACTCACAATTTTTGGGAACGTCTCAAAATATTCCTGTGTTAGTTTCTGATTCTTCACCTCCACCTCCACCACAAGTTGAAAATGCCTCTTCTACAAAAGGAAAACGGGGCTCTAACTTTAGTGTAGAGGAAGATAAACTCTTAGTGGCAGCATGGCTCAATACTAGTGTTGATGCCATAAACAGTAATGAACAAACACAAAATACCTTTCATCATACATTGAGAGGCACGGACGCAATAGAGACCGAGAAATTCATTTTCAACTCCAGTCGGACCTTATTGAACATTTATGGCAATTGCAAGGCGAGTCGTAGGAACTTTCTTTTTTGTATGTTGAGAAGCATAAGTCATAGGAACTTGTGCGAGTGTGTGAGTTTTATTGTAATTTGGTTTGAGTTATGTATGTGAGTAAATCTATGGACTACATTGTTCCTGCTATAATATGTGTTCTATTTTATATGTATTCTTATAAAGTTCCTCCATTTCATAGTTCACATTGTTCCAAGATTGCTTCTGGACAATTGAGACGATAATAGGCTATCATGATAATTAAGAAATTTTTTTAGTAAAAAAAAATGTATGAGTATAATTTGGGGTTAAAAAAATCACTTGTTAACACTAGACGATTATTTGCTATCATGTGGTGGTGGCGGCAGCAGTGGCAGCGGCGGCGGCGGCGGCGGTAACGGTGGTGGTTGCAGGTGGTTGTGATTGTTGTTTATTGTATAGGATATATTATTTTATTGTAGTGGATATATTATTTTATTGTAATGGATATATTATTTTATTGTGATGTTTATATTATTTTATTATGTTAAAAGCTAAAATAGATTCACTGCTGCAGCATGTATGTAGGTAAAATAGATAAAGTAACTTTTGGTGGAGCTAAAAAGCTAAATTTTTAGCTCCACTGCTGTGGATGCTCTAATCAAACCCTTGATCCTAGTCTCTACCCCATAAAAAACATAAAAAATGTGACCGGCCAATATCAACAACAAGCCACTTTAACTGTTCTAATTAAAAACCCTTCCACGAATCGCTTCCCTAACTCCAAGAACTACCTTGAAGATTTGATTTTTGTACAACATATTGGAAAGAGGTTTTGTGGCTTTATCTTTGATAATCAATTGAAAAACCATATTAATATTTACTTTTTGAACAACGATTTATTGTGAAATAGAGGTTTTTTTGTTTTTTGTTTTAAATTTTTTCAAAACAATAGCACAAGCCATTACTTTTGAAAACTGTACATTTTTAGACCCCTTAAAATACAAGTTGATTAACCTAGATATTTAGCCAAGTGATTACTTAGGTAAATTATTCAAAACTAGGTTAACACAAGTATATCATATCATGTAAACAATGCGGAAAATAAAGAACACAACGATATGATAACCCAGGAAAACCAAACCAATAAAAAACCTGGGGAGGATTTAACTTAGCTATCTTTAAGGTAAAACAGATCCACTATGAAACAATTGAAGTTTTACAATAGCGACTTAGACCACTAACATCCTATTGCTACCTTGAGTAGAAAACTGACTACCATGACCACGTGACAGCTCCGAGTCCATAGACTACTTCTTTCTTGGATTCACAGCAACCATAAGTACCCCCACTTGTGTTTTTCTTTAAGCTCTTTATGCAGCAACTGAAACAATCACCAAGATCTTGACATCAATCTTGATCTTGATAACCCTAAGTATGTATGAAGGCAAACACCTCTAGATCTCACAAGAGATTCACACACACAGCATAAACAACAACATGAAAACGTGGCTAGGGTTTTTCCTTTTATACTTAAGGCAAAACATAAAACCCTACATGTCATATGGGCTTGGGCTTAAGTTGGAAAATTCTGCAGAAAAACAATATGCACGAGCTTCGATCGATCGAGTCTAATTTTCGATCGATCAATCTTTGCAGATTTACACAATAAATCCTACAATACACTCGATTCCAACTTTACACATAGACACACTTTGAGCAGCATAAATCTAGTTAGATAACAGTATATAATGACATAATTAACCAATTACACAAGTCAATTTTACCAAATTAAGCCCAATTGAAAAAAATCCTCAATTTCATGTAGTTTTAAGCCCTAGAATTTCAAAATTTTCCCAAATCACAAATTTAATCAAATTAAAGTATGGGAATTATGTTTACAGCATCTAAAAACAAAAACCCAGTGATTAAATTTGAAAGAAACCAATTGAAACATCAAAAACCCCAAATTCCTATAGGTCTGAAAATTACACCTAAAATGCATGAAAAATGCATGAAATATGTGAATAAAATGAAAAAGAAGGGGTAAAAAGGACATATCGGCACTTGAAGACAAAAACCTTTTAGAAAAATTAGGAAGAAAATGACAAAAATTGGTTTGAGGTGGATCGGTCGAAGAGAGAGAGAGCAAAAAACTTTTTGAAAAGTTGAAAAAGTGAAGAACACGTGAGAGAAAAAGCTTTTTAAAAAACCATCAGACAGAATTTCGATCGGTCGAAAATTAGGTTCGATCGATCGAAAATTAATTTCGATCGATCCAGAACTAATCGAGCACCGATCGAGCCAGGCAGATTGTAACCAAAATATTTATCGCATTTTCAATCGGTCGAGCAACATTTTTGATCAATCGAAAATCTGGAAAAAGCAGTTTTTTTGAAAAACAGAGCATTTTAATGCAGAAACTCCTCAAATCACATTGTTTTATGAATGAAATGCATGAGTATGAGATGAAAAGTTTTTCAAAAACCCTTGAATTTAACCCAGATCTTCCAAAAACAAGATTTTCAATAAATTTGTCCTCAAGTCTCAAACTTTAAACACATTTTGCATTAAAATCAAGAAACTTTTAATCTTGGATGGCCACAACAAGATCACACACAATATCATGTACTAAGTTTAGCAAAGAATAACTTGTGTAGTGTGTGCAACTAGAATAGCTTGAGATACATGTGAGGTGTTAAGTAAATAGTAATCAATTACAATTTCTACAAAATTCATCACATAAATTTGAAAGTGACTATCACCTAAAGAGTTACATCATATAACTCTCACATCTCCTGGAAAACAAGCTTGCAATAATGTAAGTTTCTTGATTTTCCTCATAATGTTCACACCAATTTTATTTCAATTTGAATTTTATTATAAGCCGAGGCTACAACTTATGTTCTTTTTGTGCATGTGCTACACTTTCTCGAGCACAAAATCATATGATATGCACTATGGTCTTCATGATTGGCTAGTAAACAGTGGTGAGATGGTTATTTATGCCTTTCTTTTAGAATTTTTTAGTCCTTACAATCAAAAGCATGTGACTTCAAGATTAAGATTGTGGGAGGACTTTCGTCTCGGCCCCTAATTAGGTATTGATCACCTGATGGGTACACCTTTCCTTAGGCTCAAAGCTTATAAGGCAAGGGTGGGAGGTGTCTCTCCCCGATGTGGGATTGAACAAACCCTTGAGGATAGGCACAAAGCCGTTTCTAGAGAGGACAATACCTGATTGGGGGCCGAGACGAAAGTCATCCCATAAAGATCATGTGATAAAAAACTATAAACAACTCCCACACAACATGCACTACAAGGCTCAAACTAGTAAAGTGCAATAAAATAAGCTCATCCAAGCTAAACACGATACATAAACATGTTATGTAAAGATAATATGGCCAACCTTGATTTCAAATCCAAGAAAAATAATGCAAAACACATTTTTCTTTCCCTTTTCCTCTTTTTTTTTTGTGTTTTTTTTTTAAATATTTTGAACATAATAACAAAACCAACCTAGCATGAAATGCATGGATGTTATGCAGTGCAAATCCTAGAAACAAAGAAAACAAAAACAACAAAGAAGAAAGGTCACAAAGAATAGAGAGATGAAGCTCAAGGACCATGTCAGAAAGACTTAATTAGATCGAGCCTTTTGCATCTAAAACTTTTTAGATGCAACTTTTGCATTGGAGTTATTATTCATATTAGAATGATGAGCAACTCCAAGATTGGAATAAAGGTTTAAAGCCCTTACCAACTTACCAATAAGTACCATGGGATCTTATGCTTAAGGCACAGGTACTTTTGGCTTATTTGCTCGCTTAGTAGCTTGCAACTTGAAACAGTTTGGACGAATGTGCCCAGACTTTCCACAAAAATGACAAACCCATGCAGGTCTATCATGCAACTTATCCTTAGGAAGGGTGAAATTCATAAACTTAGACTCTTTAAGATCAACCCTAATCTTCCTAAGAGGTGTAACTTCTACTAGTTTGACAATCTCACTCACGGAAGGCTCAGAAGAAGAAACAAAGTTTGTGGAATGAGACTTAGGAACAAAGATGCTCTCTTCAAAATCTAGACCAATTTTGTCTAAGGGAGACCTCTGAATACTCAACATGTGTTCAAGTTTGGAACTAGCAGACCTATTTGTTTGTTCTCTAGCAACAAATAATTCAAGTTCCAAATTCTTCACTTTATCAAGCAATAACATGTTCTCAGTCTTCACCTTATCAAGCAATTTATTAGCATCAAACAATTTCAAGAGAATATTTTTCTTATCAAGTTCAAGAGAAGCAATTTTTTGTAAACCTAAATCAACATTCATAACATCCTTTGCAGCAACCTTGCAAAATTTATTATAAGCTTCTTGCAAATCAGCATTCTCAGAGAGTTCCCCATCAGAAGGGTTCTCATCAATCACAACACTTTCATCCACTACAGCAGTAGTTGTGAAAGCAATGAAGTTTCCATCCTCATCACTACCAAACTCATAATCAGAAACTTCATTATCACTAAGGGTTACAGCCATAACTTTACCCTTTGATCTCAAGAATGTAGGACATTCTGATTTCATATGATCATACCCTTGACAACTAAAACATTGTTAACCCATAGAATTATTAGAGGTTTGACCTACTTTCTCTTTAGGTTTTTCAATATTGTTCACTTTAGTGGGATCATTCCTTCTAAAATTTCTAGGTTCAACATTGTTTTTACCTCTTGGCCTTCTGTTGTTGTTCCTAAGAAAGTTCCTAAAGTTCTTGGCAAGATATGCAATCTTTGTAGCAGAGAGTTCATCACCAAATCCATTTCCATCAACATTATCAACTGACTTAAGAGCCATTGATTTGGATTTGTTTGTCTTGGGTAGGTCTAATTCATAGGACTAAAGAGATCCTACAAGTTCATCAACAGGGATGGAGTTCACATCCTTGCTTTCAGTAATGGCAGTCACTTTGGGTCTAAAGTCCTCGGTCAAGGATCTAAGAATCTTCCTAACAATCTTAGGTTGATCATAGATTTCACCCAAATTATAAGCAGAGTTAACAATATCATTCAGTTTAGCATAGAATTCATCAAAACATTCATTATCAGACATTCTAATACTTTCAAACCTAGTAGTTAACTGCTACAGTTTGTTAATCTTAACTGCCATTGTGCCTTCATGCACAGTTTAGAGAATATTCTAAGCAGTATGAGCAATCTCAACATTAGAGATTCTCTTGAATTCCTCTATAGAAACAGCATTATAAATAGCATTCATGGCTTTGCTATTAAAAGCAGCTGCTTCTTTCTCAGAAGTTTGCCACTCACTAATTGGAGTAGTGGGCCTCTCTCATCCGTATTCAACGGAATTCCAAACTCTCTCATCAATAGATTTCAGGAATGTTTTCATTCTTACTTTCCAATAGGCATAGTTGTTCCCATCAAAATGAGGTGGGATCACAAGAGAGTGACCATGTTCCATGACAATAGGGGTCAAGGATTAACTCTTAGATCAAAGGATCTAAATACTAGAGCTTACCCGCTCTGATACCACTTGTATGTTTTTAGACCCCTTAAAACACAAGTTGTTTAACCTAGATATTTAGCCAAGTGATTACTTAGGTAAATTATTCAAAATTAGGTTAACACAAGTATATCATATCATGTAAACAATGCGGAGAATAAAGAATACAACGATATGATAACCCAGGAAAACCAAACCAGTAAAAAACCTGGGGAGGATTTAACCTAGCTATCCTGAAGGTAAAACAGATCCACTATGAAAGAATTGAAGTTTTACAATAGTGACTTAGACCACTAACATCCTATTACTACCTCGAGTAGAAAACTTACTACCATGACCACGTGACAGCTCCGAGTCCACGGACTACTTCTTTCTTGGATTCACAGCAACCACAAGTACCCCCACTTGTGTTTTTCTTTAAGCTCTTTATGCAGCAACTGAAACGATCACCAAGCTCTCAACAACAATCTTGATCTTGATAACCCTAAGTATGTATGAAGGCAAACACCTCTAGATCTCACAAGAGATTCACACACACAGCATAAACAACAACATGAAAACGTGGCTAGGGTTTTTCCTTTTATACTTAAGGCAAAACATAAAACCCTACACATCATATGGGCTTGGGCTTAAGTTGGAAAATTCTTCAGAAAAACAATCTGCACGAGCTTCAATTGATCGAGTCAAATTTTCGATTGATCGAGCTTTACAGATTTACACAATAAATCCTGCAGTACACTCGATTCCAACTTTACACATAGACACACTTTGAGCAACATAAATCTAGACTAAATGTTTTGATCATGGTTTGCCAACATATACAAATTAAAGTTCTAATACATTAGTTCCTAATTTTTTAGAACCTAACAAAAACCTCTCTTTTGAATTGAGTTTAGTGTGCCTTCAAATAGTTATGAATGTAGCTCACATTTATCAAGGTAATTAGTAGCCAAGTAAATTAAATAAATTAAAAAAAGGATTATTGTGTCTCGATTCAACAAGCCTAAGTTGTGAGTGTGTTGAGAGACATATCTCAGTCAATCAAAATACGATCAAAAGAAAGTTGAAATTCTAGAAACTACCTTCTCTTAAGTTTCATTTTGGGCACTTGATCTTGTTGTGAATGTAGGTTGTCAAGTCAAACTACATTAATTATCACTTCTGCTTTGTCTCTCTTTTCTCTCTTTAACTCAAATTCTCCTAACACTAATCTCTCTCTCTCTCTCTCTCTCTCTTCCTCTCTCTCTCTCTCATGCACACACATTTACAATAAATAGGGAGATATGCACTATGCACTTTAGGAGATTTGAAAATTTACCCTTATTTAAAGGAGGGATAGAGCCATAGAGGTACCACTCGAACTAATTTAGAAAGGTATTGGTAGATGACTATATGCATGTGTAAGGATAAAATCTATGTTCGGTTCCTTAACTACCATGTCTTAGATTTCCTAGTTAAATTTAACCATGTAGTTGCATTAACCAATGCTACACAAATAGCATTGTGTTTCCACAAAACCAATTAAATCCAACTATGTAGTTTATTGACCAATGCAATCACATAATTGAATTTAATTATAAAGAACAAAATTTAGCTATAAAATTGGTTGTAACTTAAGGTTACAACTTTACTCAATAAAATAAATATTACTACATATTTTGAAAATCTAACCATTGAATTGTGTTAGGTTCTAAAAGTTTAGAACAATTGGCAAATTGTGAATACAAACTTGTCTAGATACAGATCTTAGAGTCTATAGGTATTATTAGACAATGCTCAAGGTGATTCAAGTTAAGATTCAAGAACAAGTAAGCTGCAAAAAGAAGATTTCATAATTTCCCTAATTCGACCGATCGAGAGACATGCTTGACCGATCGAGAGTCGTATTTGCAGAATTTTAATTAAGCCCAAATAGTAGTTCAAGCCCATTAAGAGTTAGGGTTTCAGATCTACTTCTTCTAGTATATAAAGGAAACCCTAAGCACATTTTTAATAAGGCTTTTCAGAGAGATTAGAGTGCATCTTGTGCCTCTTTTGTATCTAGGGTTTTGTACCCAAAAGCTCTTTAAAGTCTTCTACCAGTATTATTCCTTGAAGAATCTCAAGATCCGGTGTTGTAGAAGTTGCTACATACAAGATCAACGTCTAAGGAGATCTAAAACCTTTGAGTGGAGTCTCAAAGTCACAAGCAGGTGAGCTTGTGTTGTTGCAAATGCCTAATAGAGAAGGAGCCCGTGGATTCGGAGCTTGCACGTGGTCGTATCAGTAAGTTCTACATGTGGTAGCAATAAGATGTTAGTGATCTAAGTCTTATTGTAAACTTCGATTCTCTATAGTGGATTTGCTTTTTACCTTGAGGATAGCTAGGCTAAATCCTCCCCAGGTTTTTACCGATTTAGTTTTCCTAGGTCATTATATTGTTCTGTTCTTTATATTTTCTGCTGCTTTGGATGATATGATTGTTTTGTTTTAACCTAGATCTGAATAATAAACTTAAGTATTCACTTGGTTAACTAATTAGGTTAAACAATCTAGTTTACAGGGATCTAAAAAACCTAACAAATTGCATGTTCTTTACACTCTTAATACACATGTCAAATTTTGTGTCAATTGGATATTATTTACTATATAATTTATAAGCTTATATTTTATACATAATTTTAAACTACAAAAACTTGCACTTTAAACAATTTATAGATTGATAGGTCACAAACTGATTGACCCCTTGTGATTGAAATTAATTAATTAATTAGTCAAGTTATTAATTAATCAATTTATCATGCAAAACGCGTGGTAGCACAAACAAATCACCAAACAACTAAATATGCAGTGGAAAATAAATGACACGGTGATTTGTTTACGAATGAGGAAAACCTAACGGCGAAAACCCCACTGGGTGATTTTCAGGTCACCACTTCCGAAACTTCACTATTATCACAACAAGCGGTTACAAGTAAAGGAATCCCAAGTACCTTTCCAATCTACAGTTGAATCCTTACCCCAATACCCAATTGGACTTGTTCTGTAGTGACAGTTCCCCTTTTTGATGCATGGCTCCCAAGTACGTGACTAACCAATGCGCGGATCCCAGTACACGACTTCAATCACCAACTATGAAGGTTGTTGGCTGCAAAGTTCTTCAGTTCATCCACACGATGAAGATCAAGAAAATGCTTGGTTACAAAACCCTACGGTGCACACACACAGCAACTTCTTCAAGAGAAAGAGATGAACTAGGGCAAGAATTTTGTCTCCGGTTACAAATTGCTTAAACAGAGTTTGCTCAATGCTTGTGCAACTTGTGTACTTTGAAGGCCCTTAAAACAATCCTTTTATATGTCTAGGGTTAGGAGAAAAGAAAGCCCAAAAACACATTCACGGATCCCAAGAAAAACAGATCAAAAATTTTGTTTTCATAAACTTCGACAGATAAAAGCTGTCGAGCATCTATCGAGCTAGCTGTCAAGCCACGGGGCTGAAACAACTTCTTAAATCTCAACACATGCTAGCTGTCAAACTTTAATAACTTTGCACTTTTAGCTTGTTTTCTTGGACAGACTTGAAAGTTTCAACACTTGATCTTGAAACATAGTTTCTTGAAGTAATAAACACATCCTAGATCTACCCAAATACAAGTAAAGTGCGTTTTGTCAAAGGATAAGCCAATTACATAACATCATGACATATGTTCCTAACAAGTGAAACACATATGTCCTAACAATCTCCCCCTTTGGCAATCCGTGACAAAACCACAACAAACAAATAAACATATGAGAGAAGTCATAAATCACTCAACTCATATTCACTTGTTGAATACAGTAAAATCTATCCTAACACAAACTCTTGAAAAATTTTGCAAGAAGAGAGTTTATGGCAAGTAGACTTTGACAACCTGTATTTTTGAAACACTTTAAACAAAACTCATCAAGGCATCTTAGTGTGAAGTAGAAATAATAGATTGCATACAAGATATAAGAAACATGTGTATAAAGAGAGAAAAGAAACAATACATGTAAGAGGTAGGTGAAAGAAACAACATACATCAACATATAGAGAGAAATAAGTACAATGTATGTCATAAATGTGGTCACAAGACCTAATGTACAAGAACAATGTATCTATAAAAGAAAGAAAAGAAAAGATACATAATATCCTCACTATATCTCTCAGCACTCAACAACACTCCCCCTAACTAAAATTTCCTATACTAACTCTCCCCCTAAGTATGACTACTCTCATATCCCAAAATTACTTCCCCTTTTTGTCACGAGTGACAAAGGGTAAGAGTGTCAAGTAGACATCTCACCAGAAGAGCTAGCATCTCCATCATCATCATCAGAAGCATCATCGTTATCACCATCATCAACCTCAAACTCAGAATCCACTAGAGGTGGTGGAGGAGAAGCCTCTGGAGCAAAACCACCCATAGTCGTCTGTCGTCGTGCAATACGACCAACACGAATGTTCACTTGATACATCTTCGTAGAAAGTGTATCAAGGTGAGCATCCATGCGCTGCAGCTACGCCATGATGTCTCCTAGAGTCACATCACCTAAAGAAGAGGAGGGAGCAGATGTGGATAGAGTAGAATGGGAGGGAGGAGCTGCTAAATCTGACTGCCGAGACTGAAACTGCGTCTCGCTACGTTTAACGGTAGCGTAGTCTATGGCATACATGACAGAAAAATGGTCGGAAGAGGGAAAAGGAACAAAAAAATGGCATAGAATCTGCGTGATAGCCGAAGGGAAAATGAACTTATCACGGGTAGTCGTATCCCTATACACATCTAAGATAGAAAGAATGAAATGTGAAGGAAAATCTATAGTGAGGTGCTCTAACAAAGAAAGCAAAAATCGAGCACGAGGCTCTGTGATAGAGTTATAGTGAGAGAGTGGGTGTAAAACAAAAGTCATCACCATGTTCATGAATCTAGGACCTTTAGCAAAGGCCTTACATGGTGTAAACTGATGCTCACCCCAATCAAAAGGGCGCTCACAAAACGCAGAAATCATCTCGTCTTTGGACACAGTCCGTAGACGCTCACAACCAGGGTAGTCAGGAGACTCTACCCTAGGGACATGAAGCACATCTGCAACAAGCTGCAGTGTGACAGTGATGCGCGTACCTCGAACGCAAGTAGAAAAGAAAGGTACTGAAAAATCGAAACCATGCATGTTAGAGTAAAACTCCTAGATCAGCACGGTCGGACAAGTGACCGGGACGTCACACAGTGACTCCCATCCCCGACTGTGAATGACAATGGAAAGTTCAGTGTCGGCGAAGTCTGCCAAAATGACTTGGCGTTCCGAATGAACACCTCGTCGAGAAAAGTTCTCCGAGAAGTCCTTTCGGGCATCCTCATCACGGAACCGAATATGAGACGGAGTAGGATCAGAAGAAGACGATGCCCTAAAATGCAAAGGGTTCTCGGACGGAGCTAACTTATACTTAGATGCCATAGACACGACTAACGTACAGAAAGAGAGGGAGGGAAAGAAAGACAATCAGAAAAGCTCCAAAACAATTCAAATATAACAAGTATATTAAAAATGGAGTACGTATGCATGGGAAATGCATGAACATGTGACATGCATAAGTAATTGCATCATAGGCTCAGCCCAATCCAATCCTACCAGCACACAATCAATTGCACACATCTAAAATGCATGATAATACCGTTATTATGCTAATGTGATGCAATGCATGAGATTTTAAACTCATTTAAGTGAAAAACCATCCCAAAATTTCAACAATAACTCATCAATTTTGAAAAACCCCAAAATTTTTCAAGAACCCCAAAACCTAGGTTTCAAAACATGAAATGCATGAAAATGAAGGAGATTAGAAGCTTACCAAGTGAAGAAAATCTTGAGAAAGCTTGAAGAAACCTTGAGGAAGAGGTTTGGAGAGAGAAAGATGGTGCTTGGGAGATGAACAGGTGTGGACAGGTCGAGAGAGATCAAAGAAATGAGAACCGGATCGCGAAGAAGGAATATATAGATCCTCAATAATTCTAGACAGATAGAGGTGTCGAGAGGTGTCGAGACATCTGTCGAGGAAGGTGTTGAGAAAATGGTCTTCGACAGATACAGGTATCGAGGAGGTGTCGAGGAACAAACCATTAGATACCAAAATAGAAGCTCGATTGATCCACCAGCTGTCGAGAAGCTATCGAGAGTCCAGGAGATTTCTCGTTCGATCCACCAGCTATCGAGATTGCGATAAGAAAAGACCATAAGAAGCTCGACAGACAGCATGGTGTCAAAGAGGTGTCGAGGAGGTGTTGAGCAAGCTTTTCAAAACAGTTTTTCGAGAAGAGAAAAACACAGATATGAATGCAATCAAGCATGCAACTCAACCAATGATCCAATCAACATATTATACTTTCAAAATCATCTCTCAACAAAGAGTTTAAGCTCATGGATCCCAAACACACACACACACACACTAAACAAGTCTAACCGATTTTATTTTTCAATAACAATTTAAGACAGTTTAGTGAGCATACAATAACATATGTAAAACCTTGTGATGGCCAAATCACATTGTACATGCACATGTATCAAGAGTAGCAAAGAAAATTGCGTGTTGTGTGTGAAAAACATCGCAAGATTGCAAATGTGTCAACATGTTATGACAATTTGAGACATGAGAAAATCACTTTAACTCACACACAATCATAACTGTTTGATGGGGATTATCACCTTCGAGGTACATCCTATAATTCCCACATCTCCTAGAATACACGCTTGCAATCATATTTAAAGCATTTTTGATCTTTTTGCTTTTTATTTTTCTTTGCATATTTTTATTTTAGCAAATCATGCATGGACATATAAGAGATAGAAAAGAAATACCCAATTATGTTAAGCATTTGACATTGCACTTTTGCTATGCCGAAGCATACAGGTGTCATATTATGATTGGCGGGCAATAGTGGTGAGATGGTTATTTATGCCTTTCTCTTAGGATTTTCTAATCCTTCCCCGTCAAAAAGAGTGATACGAGTGTTAAGTACAAGAGAACACTTAATCTTACTCATCACAAACAAGAGCCACAAATCTCACTTGCCTAGTTGTGCATAGAGATGCTCATCTAAGCTACAAGAGATACAAAGTTTAGAAAATTTTGTTTCAATGGCCATCCAAGGTACGCAAGTACCAATGTACACAAAACATACACTGTTTTTGTATTTTTCTGATTTTTCAAAATTTTTTTATTTTTATATGAAAAACAAAATAAAGCAAAACTGAAAAATAACTAAACAAAACATGTTAAACAAAGCAAAGCATAAAAACTAGACTGACTCAAAACTTGAAAGCAAAACACACAAGTAATGCAAACAATAACAAGAAGAGAGAGAAGAAAGTGATAGAATCACTTGGAGCCCTTTTCTTTCCACACCCTGGAAGAACCTTTCATTTGATTAAACCCTTGAACAGGCGGTGAGGGGGAAGAATTGAAACCGTTCAAGTTTGAAAGGAACATGAGGGCTTTAAGAAGATCTCCAAGGGGAGCAAGAGAGGATTGAAGCTGATTCTGGCTTCCAGATGCTATCATGTCGTTGCTCTGTTGAGTGGCTAGCCACTTATAGCAATTTGGTAGAGTATGACCGGCAACTCCACAATGATGACAAAGATGCTGCTTCTTCTATTTAGGCTTCTGAGAGCTAGCCTTTTTAGCCCTAGGGTTCTTAACTTCCTTCTTATCTTGCTTAGGGGGTGCTCCTAAGATAGATTTACCTTTATCTAAGTTCTCACTAGCTAAATCAGTTTTAATATTATTGTTCTCAATTTCAACATTATTGCTAAGAGGAACAAAAACAGTAGCACTAGTAGAAGCAATATTAGAGGAAGAGAGACCATACCCCAAACCTGTTCGATCAGAAGCAGATTTTTGAAGATTGAGCATCTCATCAAGCTTTACACTTGAAGTCCTCTCCAATTGAGCTCTGACTTGAAACAGCTCTGCTTCAATCTTCTTGGACTTCTCAGCCAAGAAATTGTTCTCGAATCTCAGTACTCCAATAGTCTGATTAGCCTCATCAAACTTTGTGGATAACTCTTTACGATCAAGTTCCACATCACTGAGCTTCTTGGTGGCCAACCTATAAAGTTTCTCATGCTTCTCAGAAAGCTTATACAGTTTCTCATAGGCTGTATGGATGTCATCTTGATCATCCATCTTCTCAAACTTGGATTCCTCCAGTTCCTCTTCTTCAATCACATCTTCAACAATCCCATCAGTAGGATTAACAATGGCAGTGAAGGCATTCAAGATTCCGTCATCCTCATTGTCGAAATCATCCTCAGGCTCAATGTCGCTCAAAGTAGCAGCAAGTGCCTTGCTCTTCCTAATGCTCTTGAGATATGTAAGACACTCATTTTTCATGTGACTGAAGCCTTGACACCCAAAGCACTTTGGTCCTGCGGGAACAGTGTACTGACCGCCATCCCTTGCATCCTTCTTCCCTTTGTCATAACTCTTGAACTGAGAAGAACTAGATTACCTACGGTCCTTGTCGAAGCCCTTTCCATTGGCATTTTTCATAAACTTCTTGAACTGCCTAGTGATGTAGGACTTCATTTTAGAATCTTCATCATCGGAAGACTCATCGATGTCACTGCTCTTGACTTTCAATGCCATGCTCTTATTCTTTCCCGACTTACCAATCCTAGTCAACCCTAGCTCGTAGGTCTACAAGTTTCCAACCAGCTCAGTCAAAGGAATCTTGTCAATATCCTTTGATTCCTCGATTGCCGTAATCTTGGTATGGAATCTCTCAGGCAGAGATCCGAGCACTTTTCTCATAATCTTGGGTTCAGGAATGGTTTCCCCAAGATTGAAGGCTGAGTTCACTATGTCCTTAAGCTTGGCATAGAACTCATCGAACGACTCATCCTCCTCCATCTTAATCTCTTCAAAGCTTGTAGTTAGCCTTTGTAGTTTCGAATCCTTAACAGCCTTGGTTCCCTCATAGGTTGTCTGGAGGATGATCCATGCCTCCTTAGCAGTTTCAGTAGAGGATATCTTCTTAAACTCCTCATTGGTGACTGCACAGAATAAAACATTCAATGCCCTGCTGTTGAAGTTTGCCGCCTTGATCTTGGCTTCATCCCAATCGGCTGGCGCTTCCTTTGGCTTGGTCTAGCCTATCTCAACAGCTTGCCACACCTTCTCATCTAAAGACTGCAAGAAAGCTCTCATGCGTACTTTCCAGTATGCATAGTTAGTGCCATCAAATAAAAGAGGTATAATTAATGACTGCCCTCTATCCATGACAAACAGGGGTCAATAGATCAACACAGCAAAGATTAATACCTAATCAGAGTGTGCCTGCTCTTATACCATTTGATAGGCCACAAACGGATTGACCACTTGTGATTGAAATTAATTAATTAATTAGTCAAGTTATTAATTAATCAATTTATCATGCAAAGCGCGTGGTAGCACAAACAAATCACCAAACAACTAAATATGCAGTGGAAAATAAATGACATGGTGATTTGTTTACGAATAGGGAAAACCTAACGACAAAAACCCCACCGGGTGATTTTCAGGTCACCACTCTTAAAACTCCACTATTACCACAACAAGCGGTTACAAGTAAAGGAATTCCAAGTACCTTACCAACATACAGTTGAACCCTTACCCCAATACCCAATTGGACTTATTCTGTAGTGACAGTTCCCCTTTCTAATGCACGGCTCCCAAATACGTGACTAACCAATGCGCGGATCCCAGTACACGACTTCAATCACTAACTATGAAGGTTGTTGGCTGCAAAGTTCTTCAATTCATCCACACGATGAATATCAAGAAGATGTTTGGTTACAAAACCCTACGGTGCACATACACAGCAACTTCTTCAAGAGAAAGAGATGAACTAGGGCAAGAACTTTGTCTCCGGTTACAAATTGCTTGAACAGAGTTTGCTCAATGCTTGTGCAACTTGTGTACTTTGACAGCCCTTAAGACAATCCTTTTATATGTCTAGGGTTAGGAGAAAAGAAGGCCTAAAGACACATTCACGGATCCCAAGAAAAACAGATCATAAATTTTGTTTTCATAAAGCTCGACAGATAGAAGCTGTCGAGCATCTATCTAGCTAGCTGTCGAGCCACGGGGCTGAAACAGCTTCTTAAACCTCGACACATGCTAGCTGTCAAGCTTTAATAACTCTGCACTTTCAGCTTGTTTTCTTGGACAAACTTGAAGGCTTCAACACTTGATCTTGAAATATAGTTTCTTTAAGTATTAAACACATCCTAGATCTACCCAAATACAAGTAAAGTGTGTTTTGTCAAAAGATAAGCCAATTACATAACATCATGACATATGTTCCTAACAAGTGAAACACATATGTCCTAACATTAATGACATAGCTATTGATCTTTAGATTTCTTGAAATTTTGTAAGCATGAATGATATAAAAATAAAATGTAATCTAATGGTGAATTTGTCAAAATTTATCTCGATTAAAAAGATATTGAGTAAGGTTGTAACCTAAGGCTACAACCAATTTTATAACTAAATTTTGTCCAATAATAAAACCCAAGGTATTACATCCAAGTAAATGTATCTACGTTTTACCCGCTATGTAGAATGCCTGTACCCGCTATGTATAATGCCTGTTCGGGAAAAGTTTCACAAGCCATATTCTATTTTGAGTGCCATGCTTTATTTGATGTTTAGGATGGCTCAATTTTTCAAATGAAAAGGCCTAGAGGATTGGTTAGTTGGCTTCTATGTGGGACACATATGCTCCGAATACGTCAATGAAAATCATATTAAAATTGTTTCTACACTCTGTTCATATATATTACAAAATTCGTGTAAGAATAATTTTTCTGATATCCATAAACTAATCAATAGATATAATAAATAAATAAAAATCGTAATTATTTTAGGTTGAACTATTAATTTGGTACTATAGGGTGACGTTCAATTTGATCCTCAACTATTGATTATGTCAAAGTAGTCCACCAATCTTTAATTGTGCCAAGTCAATCTCTTAACCTTGTAAGATTAAGTGATGAATTTTATTCTTGAATCTACTCCCCGTTTTAAGTTAAATGAATTTAGTTAATATGGCTAATATGATCCAAGTATGAAATTGACTTGATTTTGTAATTCAATAGACCAAATTGAAACAATTAATAGTTAAGGGGTCAAATTATACTTTATCCAATAATTTATAGACAACATTAATAATTTAATTTTTTTTTTTTCACACTAAAATCTCAAGTGAAAGTGATTTTATACAGGTTGAAATAATAGTTCAATGGTTATTGTATCATTTATGGTATCCCATATATTTGGTTCGAGCCCACCTTTTCTTCCCCCTAAAAGCGAAATTATATGATGAACACTATTCAGAATTTTGAAATAAAAACTTTTAATTATAGCAATCACATTGAATTCTCTAAAATAGCACAAGAGTCCAATTAAGAACATGACTTCCCTCCACATTAGTCAAAGTAAAATTTTGCTAAGGTGCTTCCCAAAAATAAAGAACAATGTATCTTATCCAAATGAATATTTTATTCATATTTGGAAAAGTGGGTGTGGGTGTTTTGAAAATGATGTCGCATAACCTGAAGAAAGCACACAAGCTTACTCAAGCTTAAGATACTCTTTTTTATGGAATAAAAATTTAATTGTTAGTTTCTAGTAGTAAATCTCAAATCTACAAAGGGTTCATTTGAATCCAAAAGGTGATAGGTTTGAAATCCATCAGAGAAAATAATAGACAAATTCTGTATTTTATTAATCTCATGAAAAATTGAATTGCCTTTGGAGGCTACAATGCATTTAAATAGAAAAAAGAAAACTTAGAGTGGCTATAAAACCTAAGACGACTAGGAAACCCTGGGGTGGCTAGGAAAGCGTATAAAACCCTAATTCAACTCAACAACATTAAAAGGACCTAAAAATAAGAAAAAATAAATACCCTAAACCTAAAATAATGAAAATTACATAAAAATACCAAAATTAATAAATTACAAAAGTTAAATAATAAATTCTGTCCTACATTAGAAAAGTGAAGAAAAGGTTGGTGTTTTAAAAAGTGGAGGAAATAATAATAACAATTGAAAAAAAGAAGAATGAAAAAAATAATATTTAACTTAAATGGATTTTAAAAAATTAATTAAAATATAAATTAGTAAAAAATATAAATATACATATTAAATTAGTAAAAATATAAAAATTGACTAAAATAGTCCAAATAAATATAAAGATCTATCTTTCAAATATATTTTTCATATCATAACTTTCATAAGAAAAATAAGAAATAATAATTCCTAAGCAAACACAAATTGGTTTTGAGTTTTTTTAGTGAGAGATATGAAATATTTCGATATAAATCAATATCGATGTACCATTTCAAATATATATATATATGTGTGTGTGTGTGTGTTTTGTTAAAGCTCAATATTTTTTTATGCAAGCTTATGTCTAAATTATCTTAAGCCATACCTAAGCTCATTTGATAATCTCATAATCTGTTTTTATGAGACCCAATAAAAAGGTTAATAGAGACAATAAATAGTCAAGTATTATTCGTATGAAAACTAAAAAAGAAGAAGTGAAGCTTTAAGCCTTCAACAGTGGAGGACATTGGTGACCGCTCATTTGAATCTAATAGTACAAAATCAAAACTCAAGAAAATGTTAACTACTTGACAGTAGACATTGAGCAAACCATAGAGAGAAGAAAAATACGAAGAAAGTAAGAAACAACAGAAAGCAGAGTGAGAGAGAGAAGAAGAAGAAGAAGAAGAAGAAGAAGACACAGCAGAAATAACGACAGAGAGGGAGACAAAGAAGAAGAAGTGGTTAAAGTTTCAAAAACGGCCACGAGGTGCTGTACTCTATAAGCCAAGTATAGGGTTTTTTTTTTTTTTTTTTAATTTATTTATTTTTTATTTTAAGCTCTGATCTAAACCATTAGAACCATCCACAGTTCTCAAACCCGGGTAGTTTGACCTCAGTTCATAAGGTTCACTGATTTTTTTTACATAGGCCGGTTTTTGAGATTAAAAAACCTCTTTAGTGAACAATTCATGGTTACTCGGGCTGGACCGTACAGTTCATGGTAACTGCTGACATTTGAATTTGGACAAGGAACTGAATATTAAATTTAATAAAATTAGTCAAATGACAATAGCCAAAGTATCGTATATTAGCCAAGAGTTTATACCTCAATTAGCACCTCTAAGTGTTTTTAACAGAGACATCAAAGATTTAAATTTGTCAACCCTCAATTATCGATGTATCTCAAAGGATTTTATATTAATTTATTGATCAATGGTGTTAAAACATTGACCAAGATAATCTTCTGAGTGATTTTGGTCCTTGAAATTTCAAGCAAGCACCATTGTATACTAGCATGTAATCCATGCAAACGTATAGATGCATTTAAAATTAAGCAAATTTTTTATTATAAAAGTATAAATAATTAGTCAATTTTTTTAAAAAGAAAATGTAATTAGTTACATATTAAAATTTTTGCCTAAATTTAATACTACTTATGATCTTTTTTTTTTTTTTTTTATATATAATAAGATAGAATGTGTGGTGATTTTTATTGAGTACTATCTTGTAACTCCATGCGTATGCATGAATACACTTAAAGATATATAATAAGATGCATAATATAATTCCTATATATATAATTTAAATACTATTGATAGTCATTTTTATATTTTGTTAACTCTTTAAAATATTTTGTAAGGATATTATTAGGTATAAAATGTAAATTGTCCATGTTTTTTTTTTTTTTTTTAACGATTCTTTTATTTTAGACTCTTTGATTTTTGTACTTAATAACTCACTTGGATGAATACTTATGATGTGGTCTCACATTTGATTCTAAAATTACGAAATAAAACTCTTTAAGAATAAATAATTTAGGACACATGGCGCAAAATTGGAACTCTAATTTGGAATTCTAATTTGAGTTTTCTCAGCTTCACCTATTATTATATATATAGATATGTGATTGTTTTTTTTTTTAAATTTTATAGTTCATTAATATTATATTCTTAGTATTTTTCATTCATTAACTCACTTGGCACAAAGATTAAAAAATTTAAGTGGATAATTATAATGTGGTTATCACATAAATTTAGACACATAGCACAAAATTATATTCTAATTTTAAATTTTAATTGAACTTTCTCTAAATTTTATCTATCTATCTATTTATCTATCTATCTATATATATATATATATATATAGAGAGAGAGAGAGAGAGAGAGAGAGAGAGAGAAAGATTGGGATCTTTTTTATATGTTGATATGTGAGAGTCCAAAATGAGGTTAGAATATCTCCTGAGGAAGGACAACTGATTGGACAACTACTTTTATGAAAAGCTTGTGAATATATATTGGATATAACTGATTGTCATATATGTTGAGACTAAGGTTGTTCATCAAACCGCACAAACCACAAAAATCGCACCAAAATTACTCGCAAAATGATATAACTGTACCGCACCGCAAGTAACAGTGCACCATACCACATGGTGCGGTGCGGTTTGTGGTTTTATAATAAAAAAACAGCACAAACCGCATCACACTGTAGACACTCGATTTTGCACCCATGATTTAATCAAGGAAAATGACTAGAGTGACCATCCATGTACCCCAAAAATTATGATTGCATTACATATATTAATTCATTCATTTCATATCATAAAAATGATCTTGAGGTTCTAATGGTCGTGACGGTATGCCCGGTTTCCAAATCGGACCGTCGAATCGAAAGATATCGCATGATCAAGTTTGCACGGTTAGCATGCATTGTATGGGGTGAAGCTGATCACGTGTGATTAATTGAAATTAATTTTGATTGGTTGATGATTAAAATTAATTAAATGAATTTATGTGATTGGTGGAGTATTTTTCTTAAAGTGAGATTTGTTGCATGGGATTAAAACAAATAAGCTGATAATATTTAAAGACTGTAGATAATTCACGTTCTAAGGCACTTTTGGCATAGTAGAACTCAAAATTCGGACTAGGCTATTTCTGGCAAAGTTGTAGAGAATCGAATTTCCCTTCAACTATCAAAAGTTTAGCGTAATCCAAATTTTGAGTAAAGATGCTGAAAAATCAACTTACTCTTATCCAAATCTCATTTTTTTTAGGATTTTCCCCCATACGTTTTTTGCTTATTTTTTAAGCTGATTGGACTTAATTTTTAAGCAAATCTAGCTTATTTTCTAAGCAACTAACACCTCTATAAATAGGGGATGCCTCCCAACATTCAGGGACACCCTTTTTGACACTCTTTTACGCTCAAAAGACATTTTCTCACACTCTCAAATTTCTCATCTTTCTAATTCTCATTCTGATATTCTCTCAAGCTAGGGTTTTTAGGTTTCAAAGATAATTGCATAAATTTCTTTGAACCCTAAAATATCCTCTCAAGAAGAAGAGTGCTCCATGCAAGAGGTTGTTTCTTATTAACCCTTTTTCTTATGATTCTTTTGTTGTGATGATGCATGTTTATTTATTTTAGTATAGTTGTTTCAAATATTCATAACATGAGTTGTTAATTTATTTTGTTGAAACATGTTCTTGATTCTTTTTATTATTGTTATGATCTCTTTCATAGTTTCAAAATCTGCATGTTATCAATTCTTTTTCTAAAATAAAAACGGATCTACATCTTCATTAGATGCATATCTGAATTTTTCTCAAACTAAAAACGGATCTGCATCTTCCTTAGATGTAGATCCAAATTTTCTTCAAATTAAAAACGAATTTGCATCTTCATTAGATGTAGATCTGAATTTTTCTGAAATTAAAAAATGATCTGCATCTTCCTTAAATGCAGATTTGAAATTTTTTAAAATAAAAACTTATTTGTATCTTCATTAGATACAGATCTGATTTTTTAACATAGCAGATTTTGAAAATAAAAAAGGATCATGAATGGTTGTGTTTGTTTTATTTAATACATGTAGCATGAATTTATTTTATGAATGAAATTCTCTTCTCAAAAAATCTTTTGCATATTTTTTTGAACATATAAAAACGAATCTGATTTTTTTTAATACACTAAAATTCTCTTCTCAAAAAATCTTTTGCATATTTTTTTGAACATATAAAAACAAATCTGATTTTTTTTAATACATATATTTGATTTTTTTTATCACACAACAGATCTGATCTTTTACAAATCAAAAAACCATTTTTTTTTAAGTTCTCAAAAACAGATCTGATATTTTTTTCAAATTAAAAGACTTTGTTTTAATTAAATAAAAACATTTCTGAATTTTCTCTCCAAAAACCATTTTTTTCACAACAAAACAGATTTGATTTTTTTTTTTAATATAAACCAAATCATTTTTTTAGTCAGAAAACAGATCTGAATTTTTAACAAAGAAGATGATGAATTCATAAATAAACTTATGTGATTTAATTTTTGTTTCACATGTACAACATGTCATTCATAGCATGTATAAAGGGGTACATTGGTCATGAGAATCTAGAAGACCTGACTCTGTCTAGGCGGAATGGGTGCCTAACACCTTCCCATTCTGTAACCTAGCCTCCAAATTTAGGTCTTTGGATAAGTAGATCTAAGTCTTGTCTTTATTTTTATTTTGGGTAGTTTGTAACTAGGACCCAAAGTCATGTAATTTTTCAAATTTTCAAATATGTATTTTTTTTATTAAATCAATGATAAAGGAACAATTCAATCATGTATTTATATTTAGTATTTTTCTTTTTCTTTTTTTATTAAAAAAATAAGTGGCGACTCCATACTACTTACCCAAAAAGAGAGGTGCCTTAAAAAGCACTGAAAAATCTCTCTTTTTTTTAGAGGCATCTTTGGCGATCTCTCACACACACTGCACCCTCTTTATATATTAATATATTTATTTATTTTTAATATTAAATATATTATTAATATTTTAATAACCCTAGTTTTCCAAAAAAAAAAAAAAAATAGTTTGATAACCCTAGCAAGTGTTGACTAGGAAAGCCAACCCAAAATAAAGAAAAACTAGCTCAATAGTTTAAAACTTGGCCCAAAATAAAGGGAAAAATTAGTTTGGGCTAGGTAGGAAAAGCCCAAAATTTTAAAAATATATCGACTTCAAGTCATTCAAATCGCATCAAATATATTGCACTGCACATATAACCGCAAAAATGAGGTTTGGTGTAGTTATAGTGTTGACTAAATTCTAAACTGCATCGCACCGCACATGTGACCGCAAAAATAAGGTGTTGTGCAGTTATGGTTTTAGGTAAACAGCACCACAAAGTGTGGTGCAAAAAATAGCCTAAAACCGCACACACTGCATCGCGAACACCCCTAGTTGAGACCATCACTTGACGTTCTGCCCTCCTACTCGTGGGTTGCCAAAAACTCAGCGGTTCGTGATAAGTTTAGAAATCCTTTGGTGTCCATCCAATTGTGAAGGTAGACACCTTTTAATTGAGAACAATTGACCATTTTCATGAGAAATTAAGAACTTGAGCCATTATGATTTCGTATACAAACTAAGATTACCTGAAAGTTTGTAATACTCCACTAATTTGCTCATTGGTGTTTATTAGGTAGATTTGTACTATATAAGGATCATAAGTATATCTAATTGTAATACTGAAATTACGCTAATTTGCACATTGAATGTTTATTAGAAAGATTTGAACTTACAAAATGCTTACGAGTATACTCAATTGTAACTTGACTTAGGTGATAATATCAATTAAAATTTAACATTGCTATGGGCACGAATTGAAATTCTCAATAATTTTTTTCAGATGTAAATTAAAATTTTTTGTTCAAATGTAACCATGCCGAGATACAAATTCTTAACTTTTTGTTACAACAATACACTGTTCCTGTAGTATTTACCCACTATTTGGTGAGTGAAAATATTTGAATCAATACACATAAAAACTAGTTGAAGAGAATAATAAATACTACAAATTTTCAATAATATGGGCATGAATTGAAAGTTATTAAATTTTCCTATAATACTTATCACACAACTCCTTTTTTAATTGTCAATTGAATGAGTTTGGATTATGAACAGTGTTCTAGAACAATTGACACCACCTTATATTTTCACAAGATTTCATAACATAATTATAATAATTAATCTGCTTAATAGTACAACCTAGATTGAGAACTTTATTTATGTATCTAAAAATAAGTAAAAGAAAAGAAAAAACCCATTTCCTAAACTTCACTGGTGTTTATGAAAATGTCTTGTGAGATGTGATACTATCTATCTCAAAACTTGAACATGTTAACCCAGTCCCAGTACTATCCGATGTCATCCCGTGTTCATTGTGAACATTAGTAGCCCAAAGACCATCATTTGTAACATCAATACAAAATGATAATGTATCCAAGTAAATATGCTCACCACCAGTATTGATACTCTCTTTCTCAGCGTCCGCATGCTCTTGCAGCTCCAATGCCAACTTGAGCTTTTCCATCACATCAACCATTGTGGGCCGTTGGATGCCTTGATCACGCGTGCAACTCTCTGCAATATTTATGAACACTTTGAAACACAGTGGAGCTATCTTCCCCTTCAAATATGGATCAATGATTTCATTGATTGTCCCTCTCTCAATGCACTTTCGAGCCCAATGGGCTAGGTTCCATTCTTCTTCCTCTAGTTTTTGATTTAGTGCCTTTCGGGCACATAATACCTCCAACAACACCACACCAAATGAGTACACATCAGACTTGTCTGAAAGCTTTTGACAACGTGCGTATTTGGGATCCAAATAGCCCCAGGTACCTTTAACCATGGTACTAACTGCAGTATTATTTTGATCCATTTTAGACAATCCAAAATCTGAAACCTTGGCAACCCATTTGTCGTCCAATAGAATGTTGGTGGTCTTTACATCTCGATGGATAATAGTATGCTTCACACGTCTATGAAGGTAGTCTAATCCACGTGCCGCTCCAATGCATATGTCGAGCCGCCTTTTCCATGGGAGTGTGTCATTGTTTGTGTCATAAAGGTGTTCACGGAGAGTTCCATTAGTCATATAATCATAGACAATAATCATCTCACCATTCTCGTTGCAATATCCGATAAGAGAGACGAGATGAACGTATCGGAGCTGAGAGAGCATCTCAATCTCAGTTCAGAACTCGTGGGCACCTTGTTGCGACTCAGGGTTCAAGCGCTTGATTGCGACGGTCATGGTTTCCTCATCATCAATTTGACCCTTATATACGTTGCCAAAGCCACCTTTCCCTATAATCAAATCTTCATGGAAGTTGTTGGTTGCAATATTGATGGCACTGTTCTTTCCTCAGTGAGGATGTCTTTTTCCCTGTTTGCTTTCCTCTGTATGTGTTGTGCCTCAGCCAGCACAAGCACCCGCACCTTGATAGTGGATAGTAAGAAACATAGCTTTTCGACTTCTTTAGTTTCCGAAAAACCATGCAACCCATAAGAAAGAGTACGACCAAGAAACCGGTACCAATTCCAATGGCAATGATTGTTCTTTTAACAGCCGTTACTGGGCTATTAACCCCCAATTCAAGATCGGGTTTAGTAAGACTGCCATCACGATTGTTCAATTTGAACACTTCTATCCCGTTTAAAATGGCATCTTGGAAATTAGAGTCTGATCTAGGGTGTAGATCAATGGAGAGAATATGCTGCTTCTCCCCATCAAGTCCCTTCTTTCGGATCATTACTACGTAGTCTTTGTAAATAGGCGTTTCTCTTTCATCAGTCCACAACAATACACAGCATTTTCTTCAGCAAGCTGATAATCTATATAGATGAGAAACCGCTTTTCGCCAAGGTAGTTTACTTCTCGGTCAATTTCACAGAAATGGAGCCTCACCAGGTAATTGAATCCCGAATCAACAGGTAATCCCCAGGTCATATTAGACTGCGTGTTCCTGGTGGAGTTTAGACCCATTGTCCTTGCAGACTGATAGACTTCATCTGGTGCAGTGTAATTTTTTATTATCAAGTATTTGGGTTTGAAAGTTGAATTAGGAGGAATTACGCCACCACTCTTGAAATATTTGACATCCGGGTACCACACTCTAAAGAAACCAGTGTCTTTTATTGGTGGAACCAAACTCCCGCCCACGTTTAATCGAAAAACCTTCTCGAGTGCCATGTTGTAGTTTATGTAGAACTGAAGACTTTGGCCGACATAAACAGGGACTTTCTCATCACTTCGATCTTCTAGACTGTAGTAGTAGAGGTCTTTAGGCATGGACACAATCTCAATTCCTTTAATGAAAGCATAGAAATTCATAGAAGTGGTTGAAAAAGGAATGAAGGTTAAATTTAATTTTTGATTCTCTTCGACGTTGATGCAGAACTCTTTTACAATCTGTTTTTGAATAGAATCAGCATAGATAGTGGAAGCAGTGAAGACTGTGAAGTTTCTAAGTAAGGTGAACGAACCTGCTTTGACAGTGAAAAAGGAAAAAGGCGTCTCAAAACCTGAGTATAAAGAAGGGTAAAAGTGCAAACGAACGAATTTCGGGCCAACAGTGACCGGAAATATGTACGTGAATTGAGAATAAGATATACGTGCAGTGGTGTAGGGGGCTAGAGTATCGATTCCTTCTGAGGCTTGAGAGTTCTTAGATTTGAGATTAAGTTCTTCTTTGGGAAAGAACTTGGACTGAAAGTCCCCAGTCCAGTCGCGCCCATACATATCCTTGGATTTGCCCGAAGTGGCACTGCCACAGTCGAGGGTAATATCTTCAACAGGGACATAACGAGTAGGGGTTGAAGAAGCTAGTGTGATATGATAAAGAAGGAAGAATAAGCAGAAGACGGAAACGATAGGTGTGAGCTTCGAGAGGTCGTTCCTCATGGTGGGAGCAATAGAGACCATTCACCGCAACCAGTTGAGGAAAATAAAACGAAAGTCAGAGCAAAAGCTCCTACTGTTCCAACAAGATTAATGTACTCTCTACAACCACTTTAAAAACTTGGTGTGATGTCGAAAGTTATAAAAGATTTGAGTATGTCTTCTTCGTTACCAATTAATTTTGAGATAAAATGGCACAGTTCACGATTTCACAAATAATATCATAGTCAAAGTCATGAATTTGAGTCACAGGAGTGCACTTCTTTTTTCTTTTTTTCTTTTTTTTTTTTCAAAGTGAGTAAGAGGCGAGCGGAGGGTTCGACAAGTTGTTCCTGGGGGTACTCTAGCTAGTTTACAAATCCAATTCATAGCTGTGGTTGGAAGAACTGGTGCTTGCCTTTTTGAGTCAGTCATAAAAATAAAGTGATTTCTTTTTCTTTTTTTTTGGGTTAAAAAGTGATTTCTTTATTTGTTTATTTATTTTCAATCTTTTCCTCAATTCTAATCAGACACGGTGTTCCAAAGAATGGGATCCTTTTTTTTTTTCTTTTTTTTTTTTTGCTAAATAAGAATGGGATCTTGTTTTTTTGCTAACCAGAATGGGATCTTGTTGAAATTGAATGCAGCCACAGCCCGTGTATATATTAGATACTTTAGATAGAATATACAACATTTTAAAAGAGAGATCCACCAATTATTACACTAAAAAGTAGTTTAAAACTTTGAAATTATAAATTTTGTAGGGGGAATAACCATCCATCTATCTGATCAATAATCTAAGCTAACACAATATCTCTATATATTAAAAAAATTCAAAAAGTTAGTTATGACTTTAAAAAAAAATGTTAAAAATACTCCTAATCTAATTAGATAATTTTTATTTTATTTTTTTAAAAAATAGGGTTAAAATTGTAATTCAAAAAAAAAAAAGAAAAAAAAAACTTACTAGAAAAAATATTTTTCCTAAAAATTAGCACACTTTCTATTTAAATATATATCATACACGCTTGATACATTTTTTTCTTAAAAACTAGCACACACACTAAATCCAACAGTTTACTCAATTTCAAATCCTAAATTTTAGTTTCTTAAAAATCCCTTATGGTGTAATCTCACTAATAATAGATAAATTTAAATTGAAAATTACATTAAACTCAAAATAAAAAAAGAGTCTCATGATCACACTTGCGAAGCACATGTGATGAGACTAGTCTATATATACTATAAACTGAAACCTATTGACCAGTAGTTAACTTTTTGTAGCCTCCACAAATTTACATATCATTATCAATTTATTAAAATTTTAAAAATTTTAATTTAGTGTATTTTGAGAAACACGTTTAGGGTCTTTAGGTTTTTTAGAGAAACACGTTTATGGTGCTTGTGTTCCTCTTAAAAACCTAAAACCTATTCAACGCACCTCACCCAAAAACCCTCCACATCACTAATTTTTCTTAAAAAAATTTAAAAATAAGTCCTATTAGGACTCAAGATTCTTAGAATACTAAGATCATTATTTTATTTATATGATTTTTTATTCAAATTTCATTTAAAAACTCCAAAAAAACCCTACGTGAACCACACATGCAACCAGCAGCTGTATCTCCATCTGAAGCAGCATATCTAAAGCAACATTATCGCTCAAAGTTTGTCCTTTGATGATCGCTCCACTCATGTGCTTGCACAGACATACAACCTAACTTCTGATATATGAGAGCTTCTTTTAACGCACTCATAGACCAAACTAGACGTGGTAACTCATGATATTGATAGTTATCTTTATATATATCCTTTTGGAGCAACATTATTGACATGCTATTGGAAACTCAAATACTGATAGTTCTCTTCAAGAAGATTATGGTTTTGATCATAGGGATTTGTTATTAGTGCAGTGAAGGTTGATCTCTATTGAGTAGTCACATTTTTTTTTTCAATAAATTTTAGGATTATAATCTTCTATTGTGTAGTCACGTATTTTTGTTTTGTTTCAATAAATTCTAGGATTATAATCTTCTGATTCTTTATGCCTTTTGGAACTTTTAACATGAGAAATTTTCAGTTTATCACTAGTCATGGATTATTCTTTTGAGGTTATCTTCACCTGCAACCATCGGCTCCACAAATTTACACCTCATTATAATTTATTTTATTTTTTTAATTTCTTTAATTAGACTACAATATTAGGAGTTATTAAAGAGACTCATGTTAGGATTAGGATTTGTTAGAGAGACTCATGTTAGGATTAGGATTTGTTAGAGAGACTCACGTTAGAATTATGTTTTTTTGTTGTTTGTGTTATTGGTTTAGGATTGTCTTTTTTTTCTTTTTCTTTTTTGGTTTAATAAATTTGAATTTAGGATGTACATGATGATATATATATATATATATATATATATATTTATATATATATATATATATATCATGCGTGAATGTATTGGTTGGTGTAAGGTTTGGTTTGAATTTTGGGTTTTCTGCTACTGCAATTCACTCGAAATTTTTACTGTATTTGAAAAAATGAAGTTCTTTTTAGGGTTTAATCTAATGTAGAATTGTAGATTCTCACATTGTTTAGCTAGGGTTACATTGCAATGATGATAAGTATATGTGAATGTATGTATGTGTGCTTTGGGCTAGCTTTAGTTTGATGATTTAACTTATGTTTGTTCCTCTTCTTGGCATTTGTGAATTAAATATTTGAAGAAAAAAAAAGTTTTGTAGCTGATACTGGATTATCATGTGATTTTGTTTATGTGCATCTATATTTTTGTATTATAGCAGGGTTTCATTGATTTTTGTTGATAAGTTTTGGCTTTGGGAGAAAAAAATTCTATTATAACAGTGTTCTTTTTCTTAGACTTCAAATCCTACATGAAGCAAAATTCTCTAAATGACCAAGAAAACAAACACATCTTTGATATCACTCTCTTGCTACCACAATATCCGTGGCTCCACTATTGCTATAGCTATAGCTATTTTCACCAGGGGTAACCAATCTTTTTGTTATATTTCTCTACTGTGAAGTCATATATTCTGTTATTTTGTTTCAATAATTTCTAGGCTTTGAATCATCTAATTTATTATTATTATTTTTGGACTTTTGGAAATTTTAAAATCTGATTCTTTGATTTCTCACTTTTTTTTTTTTTTTTGCAAGATCTGAAATTGGCTAACAGATTTCAACAACTATATCCACAAATTATTCTTTTGAAGGTAACTCATCTTTCTCTATATTTCTTTGTTGTGTAATCACTTAGACATAAATATATATATATTTATTTATTTATTTATTTTTGTTTCAATAATTTTTAGGCTCAGAATATTCAGTTTCTTTAATTTTTTTGGCTTTTTGAAAGTTTTAACATTTAAATTTTAGGGTTCATCTTTTGCTATAATTGAATCTATCAACTATATAGTCATGGATTAGTCTTTTGAGGGTAGCTATATCTTTCTCTTATATTCCTCTGTTGTGTGATCAAATATTTTCATTATGCTTTAATAATTTTAGCTTTGAATCTTATACATAACACATAATACATTTATGCAAGTTTTCCTGTGTATTGCATGAGTTAACGACTAGTATATGTAAAAGCAGAAACTAAGAGAAAATTAGGCCCTAAAATTAAGGATGTTCTGCAATGTAGGAAAAAAAAGATTCATTTAAGAGAAATGATATATTCACAATAATTTTAAACATCTGCCACGTTACAAGGAAAAAAAAACACTTAAAAAGCAGACAACTGTAAAAATAAAACCCTGAAACGCCATCTCTTTAAAAATTAAAAGAAATAAAAAAATAAAAAAAACACCTGAAACGCCACACTCCTAAACAATCGGCACACCCCAAAGCGAAAACGATGTTCATTCCGTAAAAACAAAGCAACTATAGAAAAACTCTTCCTCCTTTCAATGTTTACTCAGACATCTTTAATTCTTGCAATTCCCGTATGTTTCGTTTGTTCTTTGTATATACCCAAGGCCCAAGAATATGTTTTTGAAGTTCGAAGTCTCTGCCGTTGCTTTTCCTATTTGAATTAGCATCTCTAATTTGTATTATTTCTATACTTCGAAATTTTGTTATACTTCATCGGCTAGGGTTCTTCCGATTTACCTCTGGAATATTTGTAGTAAAAGTCATATTCTCTTGGATGATTGATTTTTCAATGCTTCTATGAGCGTCCATGTATGAAATTAAAGCAAAAAATCTATAAACTCTTGAACATTTGTGGTAAAAAATGTAATGTTTTTCGTTAGATGGTCTATTTGTCAATATTGAATTGAGCGTTTATATGAACGTTTAAAGCCTACTGGAATTTACGATTTTTTTTTTTTTTTCTGTGTAATTATGTTATTTCTTTATTTTCACTATTTGAATTTCATTAAAGTTGTTTTTTTTTTGTTAAAATCAAATAGCCAGCATAATATTGTTAACATTGTGTTATTGTATATGTAAGGATTATTTACTAAATATGGTTGTGTGGTGTACACATTAATGTTTCCATTGATGCCTTTAGGTTTCAATTAGTTTTGTTTTGCATATTTTAGTGTATATATATATATATTTATATAGGGCTGAGTTCAAGTTACACCTGGTGTAACTCTAAGCAATGTTACACCACCCAATAACTTGTTATTGAATTAATATTTTGAAAATCCAACCATTGAATTACATGTTCTATATGTTCTTAACATGAATGCCAATTTTCATATCAATCGGATGTTATTTACCATTTAATCCATAAACTCATATTTTATGCATTATTTTAAACTACAAAAACTTGAATTTTAACAATTGATTGATGGTATGACTAGTTATCTTTGATCACCTTGAAATTTTGCAAGTATGGAGAATATATGAAGATAATGTAATCTAACGGTGAATTTGTCAATATTCGCATCCAATTAAAAAATATTGAGTGGTATAACATTGCTTAGAGTTACACCAGGTATAACTTGAACCTAACCCATATATATATATATATATATATATATATATAGATTCAATTACATTTTTATTCTGGATTAAATTGACCTGTAAACTTCCCATGAATTCCCCCCCCCCTTCCAGTAGCTAAATAGATGGTTAGAGTTCTCTTTTTATTTTTTGTTCACTATGTTTTGCAATCAATTTGGATTATTTGTGTTGTGCAATTTTACTATTCAATTTAGCTCAATGACTATATTGTGTTGGCTTATTTCTGTTGTGCAATTTTCCCTGCCCTTTTCCGGTAGCCAAATGTTTTTGTTACATATATATTGTGGTTTAGTTTTGCTCAAGTGAGTTAATCTCGTACCGGGGGCTGTATCGGTTTGATCAGTAGAACGATATATTTCGGTACCAATCATTACCGGTGTACTGTTTCGGGTTTACCGTTATTTTTTATATTTATAAATATATATATACATACATATATGTATGTGTGTGTGTGTGTGTGTGTGTGTGTGTGTGTGTGTGTATTATAATAAATATAAAAGTTTATCATAAAACATTACCTCAATTCAGAACAAATTATTCATGATTTTAGACTTTAGCATCAATTAAAAAAAAAAAAAACACAATATAAAAAATAGAAAGCTTAATTGTTCGTTGCATACTAAGAAAACAAATAATACTAATAAGTTAATGCAAATAAGTTACCATTCTATCCTAACAAAAATTCAAAAATTACAAAATAAAAAATAAAAAAAATAAAAAATAAAAAACTTTTTTTCTGTACGGACCGGTACGGTATCGACCACCTTGGTTTTGCTAGGTGTTTATAATTTGTGCTCCAAATGATTATAATGATAAAACTTTTCTTCTTCATGCATATGCAGTACCACCTTTTTTTTTTTTTTTTTAGAATCAAGACTTTGATAAGTAGCAATGGTGTGCGATGGGACATCTTCCATCCACACTTGAAAACCAGTGACATGTCAAGCTAGGTTGTGGGCTACACAATTTCCTTCTCTACGAAGGTGTGGAAACCTAATACAATGAAATAAATTTGCAAAACATTTAACATCTTGACTAAATAAACTAAAGGATGCCAAAGAGTACGAGTTTGCCTCCAAAGCATTTATAACAATCTCTGAATCTCCCTTTAGGATTACATCATTCAAACTCATATCAACAGCTAATTGTAGAATCTTCGATGTAGCCAAAGTTTCAAGCTCCATGACAGTTAGGGGGAGAGGGGTGATTTCGACCATGTGCCAAGCCCTTCCTTGGCAATCTCGAATAATCACTCCAATCCCTACCCTATCTTCTTCTTTAAACATTGCATCGATGTAATTTGTGCCTGAACCCTCCACAGTTGCATCAATAGTCGATCTCCAAAACAACACTAATCCACCTCCCAAATTTGACCTTGGGGCAACGAATATATTCTCACAGCTTATCTTCCTCAACCTATCTTTTAGCCTAGCTTCATCTGCCTATGTTTCGACTAAAAACACGAAAGAGGATCTTTTGCCCGCACCAAATCTGCAAGCTCATTCTCTGTACATGGGTTCCCAAGCCCACGATAGTCCCACACAAGGCAACTCATGACGATTGGCGAGGCTGATGCACAGCCTCCACCATTAACTTTGATGAGCTTTCATCAACTTTCATCATCTGGGATGAGGAGCACGGGTTACCAAGAGATATTCCCATAGTAAAAACCTCAGCTGACTTGCACGTGATCAGGGAATTAAAATGGGCTAGACCTGTTTTAGTAGGAATTAAATTCTCATTGACAACTAACCCCAATTTTCCTTTCATACCTGAATCCCCATTAAAACGTGCAAAATCTGCATCAATTTCCTTTATTTGAATTTCAAATAAAATATCAGATGTAACCCCCAAAGGAATTAAATAATTAGCCAAACTCGTAACTCCTTCATTATAGCCCGTATTCATTGATTCCTGAATTTCAGCTGAAGACAACTGGCTCGGATTAGAGTCCTGGTTTGCTGGGATAGCTGAATCCGAGTGTAACAATTCCTTCATAACCGTTTCATCATTAACGTGACTTACACCCTCATTAATGATTGCTACTCCTTCAGTTTCCCTGCTCGCCTGATCATTCTCCGATCTACCTTCACCGACTTCAGACTCAATTTTCTCCGATCTGCCCTCACCGGCTTCAGACTCAAATCCTTCCGACTCCATTCTTTCCGAATAAAAAGCTTTCCTCGTGAAAGGATGCTTGCATTCATAGAAACTCGGCCCATAAATAACTTCCTTCTCTGATAATGAAAATTTGCTCCACTGTCTAGCCAATTCTTCCATAGTACAAGATAGAGTGAAAAGTAAAATCAAGAACAGAAAAATTATTTCCCTGAACCCCTAAAAAAATAAAACCACTAGCTCGAAAGGTAAACTTGTTACCTAACACACTCTCCTTCTAAAGAAAGGACAGAGCACTTCTATTGTCGAAGAAAAAGGGACAATACCACCTTGGTATTATAGGGTTCAAGTTGTCAACAACATAAGTCACTACCATTTAAATTATTATCTACATCATTTTGCAGTTGTTAGCAAATTTAGGTCTTCAAGGATTTTTAAATTCTTTAACCTAATTTCCCCTTTGCCGCTTTTATTTTTAAATGAATCTCTTTTTTATTTGTTAATGCTTGATTAAAAAAAGAACAAAAACAATATAAAAAGATTTTTAAATGCGTACTTTTTGTGTAAAAAAAAAATCGTTAAAATAATTTTTGGGACTTCATTATGTTATAATAGAAAAAAATAAATAAAAAATTTGGATAATGCACTGCGACAAAGAAATAATAGGCGATAGAAATAGTCCTACCTAAGCTAGGAAATACAGGAAAATGGTCATGTCAATAGGATTCTCACCACATCATTGAAGGGGGATAAAGCAAAAGTGGCAGGCATCATTATTCATCAGGCAATGGCCAAACACTATTGATTATTTATTTACGTTTCTTTTTCTCATCTACAATTTTGTCTTCATTTTTTTTAGCAATCATTTTTTTTCATTATTAACTTTCATTTTCGTGTTACTTTAGTTTTGGCCAATCACTCAGCAGTGGGCATCACCGCATCATTGAATCCAAAAATGGCGACCTGGACTACGTGAATCATGCTAACCTTCGAAATTGTTGCATAAAAAATAAAGTAAAATTCAGATCTTATATCCTCAATTGATAAATGAATTGCATAACAATTCTCAAATTTTCTTACATTGTATTCTCTCGTGTTTCCGTGTCGTTGTTCGTTGGCAGAATATGAGAACATCAACTTCTTTGTTTATTTATAGAACCATATGGTGAAAAGTATGAGATGTAAAATAGGTCTCATGTTGGTATAGGCAATAATAGGAATCTCAGAGGATGATAAAAATGAAGCACATCCTATGTGCATTAAGGAGGACTTTTCATCACTAATGTTATTGTGACTAAACAATTGTTTATTCAGACCAAATTCAAGTTCAAGGTTTCTTAAGCTAAAGATATACATCTCTTTGGTTCTTATAGTTTGGTAAGAAAAAAAGGGTAGAAGCTAGGAAGTACAATAATAACGAAAAAACATAAGCAGCAAAAAAAAAAAAAAAAAAAAAGAAAAAAAAAAAAAAGAAAGAAGAAGGCATAAAACCTATATTTTTTTTGAGAAGGCATAAAACCTATAATAATTAATAAATATTATTAGCTCATTTTGAGTGAATTAGTCATATTAATAAGTAAAAATTAGTCATATCATTACAATCGTGCACTTTTGACGTAGTGGTCACTACATAAGTATAAGTGCTTGTGAAGTGTAGAGGACAAGGGCCGGGGTTTAAGTTTCCAGAAGGGAGCTTTACACATATACACTTAGATTATTCTAAAGTAGAATTTTTATCTTATTTAAAAAAAAGTAAAAATTAATAATAGATTTGAAAAAATATATATATTATAAAAAATAAAATAAATATTATTTAAGTGATATTTAAATATAAAAAAATCTCTTTAAATTTTTTTGCCTTAGCCTCAAACAGTAAAACTATTTTGGGCCGGTCCTGCATGGTGTATAAAGTTCTTTGACGGCCTAAGTTTTCCCTACAAGCACAGTCCACAATTACCTGCTAAAGCTTAGATTGAGGAAACAAATATATATATGATAGTCATATTATTGAGAGACAATTTTTTCCACGTCACATGTATTAACCTTATTATACTTCACCTAGTCCGTCAGCTAAAAAAATACACAGAATTACAAATATCCTTAACAAATTATTTTGGGCCTATTGCACTTCACTAGATAATTGGGCCGAAAGCTCACCATTACATCGCCGAAGCAAAAGCCCAAGATCTGTCCCTATCTAAATGGTTAGTTTGAATCCTTTTATTGGTCGTCCAGTTTCGTCAAAGTCGGGTTATTGATGGACGGTCCTAAGCATAGACTAACCTTAGTGGTCGACTATAAAAGTTATATTTGCCTCATAAGAAAATGTAATCAAATTAGGCTTTTTTTTTTTTTTTTTGGGGTGAAAGTAATCAAATAAGAAGTCCTAGCATGGTAGGTAGGCTACTTAGGTTTGACCCTTCATAGAGAACACACAAATTTCCAAAGAGGGAGACCTATTATGAAAGTTAAAAGTAATATAAAATCTTGAAACAATAAATTCCTTTTATATAATGTCACGTAAACAATAATTTTTCACCACTCTTAAGATGACAACTTGTTATTGATTTTCACATTAATATATCACTAACATCACTTTATTATTTATTATTACAAACTTATTGCTCACAATTGGAATTAAAAAAAAAGCTGAAAAATAATATGTAAATTTTTTTTTGTTTTGTTTTGTATTTTGTTTATTTGCTTTTGTTTTTTTGGCTTCTAACTATAACATAACTGAACTACCGACACTCTTATGTTTGGCTCAATCAACCTCCTATAATAATGAGTTAATTAAGTTTATGATTACAAAAGACTAAACATAACTCTAATTTTATTTTGGAATAAAACATTATGAGAAATAATACAAGCAATTTAGGACAACAAAAAAGATAAACGGTCACATGTTACTACTCCTATAAAATTATATATGTTATTATGATTGCATTAATGAATATATGCTAATTTTTATTTTTTAGATATGTATGGGAGAGGGAGAGGAATTCAAATCTTGAACATCTTCATAAAAAACACACCCAAAAAAAAGAAATATAACCATGTATCTAGAGGTCATTGGTGGGCATAAACTAATCTTAAACTAACTGATCAGTTAAAGTAGTAAGGTTATAACTTATATCCATAAAAATAAAAAAAATTAAAAATTAAAAAAAAATTAAAAAAATTATAGTTATATACTTATAATTGCGTGTACTATTAGATTCCAGTTATAAAAATTTTGTCCCAGTTTTTTTTTGTTTTGTTATTATTATTCTCTTTTTTTTTTCTTTTTTTTTTTTCTTTTTTTTTTGAGAAGGATGTCCCAGTTATATCTTATTGCTCTTGTTTAATGAATTTTAGTTTAAAAAAAAAAACAAAAAACAAAAAAAAAAAAAAAAAACAAAACGAAAAAGTCAAGTCAAGACAGCCTTTTGTTTACTACTTTGTCTTCCTTGCCTTGCATTTCATTTCAGTTAAATTCAGTACTCAGAAGCCCCATCACTTTTGGTAAACGCAACAAATTAAGACCAATCTAATCTAAGCGGTCCACCATAATGGTTATTTTCCTCTAATGAAATTGTAATCAACTGAGATTTCCTAAAGCGGTCCCTCCAAAAACAAAAAAAAAAAAAAACAAAACAAAGCAAAGCAAAAGAATTCCTAACACGGTAGGTAGCACCGTAGCATAGTTACTACAAATACAAGATGAAAAGGAGTAAAGAAATAAAAAGGTAGTCTTTATCTCTATACTTTTAAATTTGGACTATACTTTATTTTTTCCTTTGCGAAGGATTTTGGACAAATATTTTACACATTTTCATTAATTTGTAAATCCTTTAATCAAGGAGCATTAGGTGATCAAATGTCTCTACATTTTACAATATCTTAGATGATTCTCAAATGTATCGGATATCAAATTAGATTAGATAAGTGTGTATTGCACGGAAGTTTGTTAGATCTCACATTGAAAAGTTTAGTGGGTATGTGGAGTATGGGCTATATAAACAATTATGAAAACAGATTGAAAATTGTTCATCTTGGATTGCTCTGTTTTAAAAGCCTTAAAACTCAAATCTCCATACTCGTTAGTGCAAAATTTCAAATATGACATAGCTACTATATAAGCACTGTTCAAATTAAAATTGGTATACAGGTATTAAACCAGTATACTACCTAATTAAAGATAGTTTGTTTAGGACCATTCTATTCACCATAACTTATTAAAGTGGTCAATTATGAGTAATAGACAATAATCACTTTCATAATGATCTATTAATTTTTTTCACTATCACTCACATTCGACTATATCAAATTTGTGTCAAAAATTGTGACATAAAAGATAGATGTTCTTAAACTTTCTTCATTAAAGAGAAGTATGAAATAACAGTTAAAGTTATTTTTGCTGCTATTCACAAAAAAATCTAATACAAGAAAAAAACAAACCCAACCCTCCTTCCTTGTTGTAGTTCTCAAGCAATCCCCTACTCCACATAATCCTCACTCCCTCTACATTGATGGCCACGTACAACGCTTGAAGCAAGGGAAGGAGATTGAAATCTAATATTAAAACGGTTGTTTCAACAGTATTGGATCAAAGCAGTATGAAGATTTCTCAGTCAAGGGTGGCGGCTCCAACAGCCTATCCAAGTATTGGTTAGCGTATAGAACTTTTATGGTCTGACGCTTCTTTTAAGAGGGCACAACAATTTTCTTTTTTTGTTTTGTTTTGTTTTGTTTTTTTTAAGAGAGTTTCGATTTATGAAATCCGCTTATGATAATAACTTTTTATTATTAGAACAAGACGTCAATCAGTTTTTAATGTAGACAGAAATTGAACTCCAATTTTCTTATTCAACAATTAGAGATTTTATCAGTTGAGTACTTGAGTTAACTAAAATCTACTTTGTTTTTGTTTTTAATATTTGATAAATACTCATTGAATATGATTTAATGGGAATATGATAGTGTGTATTAATATTGGTTTTTTAATTTGAAAAATTTTGATGTGGCACGTTGGTATAAGAAGGTGTAAATTGTGACTTTTACATTAGATCATTATTGAAATTAGGTGCACATATATAATGTTACATGTCCTTTAAAATCACTTACCATCGACTTTTAACACTTATTTTATTTGATAAATTATCGACCCTTATTTATTAGTGGAAAGTGCCAATGTGGTCTTAGAATGTTACATCGTGTACACTATCAAATGTTTTCTATCTTTTACTTAAAAAAAAAAAAAAAACATAATCAAATGTAACTTTTTTTAAAAAATTTCAAAGTAAAGCAAAAAAGATTTTAATACACATAATTGTATGCTTTATTCTTTTATGGAAAATGTTTATTTCCAAACTAGTTTGGATGAATCTTTCTCCAACCCCTATATGACGGTTGAAAAGACAATTCATATGTAGTTTTAGACTTTTAGTCGCATGAACTTTCTAATGATTCATGTGAGTTATCTAAATAATATACATGGATAATGTTATGAATTAATACGTAGTCGGTTGGAGAATATTCTTTCAAACTGGTTAAGAGGTAAATTTTTTTGTAATTTTTGTATTACCTTATAAGCTTTTTTTTTCCTTAAAAAAATCTAACATTTTAAAAATACAATATGGATTATCGTTAGCCTCTCCCCTCTCTATCATAGGGGATGATGATGAAAGGAAAAAAGTTTGACTCTAAACTAGTTTGGAATTATCTTTTTCAATTTATTATGTGATGATTTATAAAACTATTTATTTGTATTATCTAAATAAATTACACGACTCATTTAAAAAGTAATATAACTAAAATTATATATGAATATAATATTTTTAATCATCATATAATAAGTTGTAGCAAGATCACTCTAAACCAGTTTGGAGTGAAACTTTTTGGACTTAAAAACAATAATTTGCCCTTATCATCTTTGATGTCTTCAGATTTTATCTTAAAAAAAAGACTTTAGAAGTTAAACTTTTTCGACTTGAAAACAATAATTCGCTCAGATTCTATAGTAAAAAAAGACTTTAGATTGTCGCCGTGGCAATAGTAGGATAAAGCAAAAGTGGTAGGCAATAACCAATAGAAAATGGCCAAGCCCACGTGATCACCTCTGTTTTGCTTTCTATAATTATGTCTCCTCTTCACATAATAGTGGGATAAAACAATACTTTTGCATATTCACGCTTCTTTTTCTCTTCACATAAAATACTCTCCATTTTACCTTTCACTTTTCCATTATTAATTGCTTTTCAATTTTCATTGGCCATCAATCATGTTGCTTTAGTTTTGGCCAATCACTCAATAGAGGGGACTGCAAAGTTACTATCATTCAACCCAAGAATAGCGATCTGCTGGACAACGTGAATCATGCTAATAAACATCCTTCGAAGCTGTTGCGTTTAAAGATGAGTAAAAATATGGTCTTATAACATCAATTGACAAGGGAATTTAATAGCAATTCTTGAATTTTCTTACTAAGTATTTTTCTCGTGTTTCCACTTACCATACCGTTTCTCATTGACAGAACGTCACACTTTATTTTTTAAAGAACGATATCAATAAAACTCTTTGAATATGGACTATTCTTTAGGTGCACATAGTCTTCTCGTTCCGTGCACATTAGGTGTACAATACTTTTATATATATAAGCAACTTGCATGATGCATTTATAATGAAAAATCAATGCTAAAAAGGTGTTTATATATATATATATATAAACTTATATTAATCACTAATAAATGAAGAATAATTAAGTATTTGTCTTTACACAATCAAACGCATTAACAAATTGTTGTAGAGTATCCCTGGGGTGCCTGCTCTTAAAGACAATATAATCCAACAACATGGAGGTTAGAAGTTACTTCAAATTCTGTTGAATCTGAACTTTGTGAAGGTTTAATGAGATTACATGAAAGTAGAAGGGTCTATGTAATTGTCACTTACCATACTGGGTTTCTTGATGGATCCTAATTGCATAGCATTTTTATATTCATATGTATATATTTGTCCGTATGTGTATGCAAATTATGCCGCATTCTCTGCAAAGAATATAAATCATATCAATGGATACTTCATATTGATATATATATATATATTTTAAAATGTGTATATATTTGTTCATAAAATTAATTAATTTAATATGAAAATCTTAGAGATTGGAATATACATGACTATTGCTCTTCTGACTATAGGCAAAAAACAAAGACTTGGTTAAGCAATTGAGTTCACCGTCTTCTACTGCTAATTCAAGGGAATTGCATTTTCCACAAAATGGTTGGGGGCAGTTCAAAGCGTGCTTAAGAAAATAACACTTGTGTTCGATTGGCGAAGTCCTTCATTCAATGAGCTTTATTTTTCTGTCAGTCTAATCTTCGCTGTTTGGAATATGGTTATAGAAGAAAGAAGAGAAAACGTTAGTTGAAACAATTGCATTTATACTTGCATCGAAAATAATATTTTGAACCCTTGGTTGATTTTAAGTGGAATTTAATGAACTTTGACAAATTAAACACTTACGCAATTTCAATTATTATTGGACATACAGGTTAATTACCACATATTATAAACCTCACTAAACAAAAAGCACAAAGTAGTAAAGTAAAGAACACAAACAATTAATGAAGTGGAAAACCTATGAATGCATTTAAAGAAAAAAGTACAACTAGGTTAGTCCTAACTGCAAATAGGAATTTCACTAGTCTCTACTCTCTACCCCATAGAATCGAAGTTGTACAAACTTAATCCAACCCTTGATCCTAGTCTCTACCCCAGAAAAAACATAAAAAATGTGACCCCAATATCAACAACAAGCCACTTTAACTGTTCTAATTAAAAACCCTTCCACGAATTGCTTCCCTAACTCCAAGAACCACCTTGAAGATTTGATCTTTGTACAACATATTGAAAAGAGGTTTGTGGCTTTAGCTTTGATAATCAATTGGAAAACCATCATAATATTTACTTTTTGAACAACTATTTATCGTGAGATAGAGGGTTTTTTATTTTTTTATTTTTTTATTTTATCAAAACAATAGCGGAAGCCATTACTTTTGAAAACCTCTCTTTTGAATTGAGTTTAGTGTGCCTTCAAATAGTTATGCATGTAGCTCACATTTATCAAGGTAATTAATAGCCAACTAAATTAAATAAGGGTCATGCTAACGGATGCTCTTAGAACAATGATTAACAATTATTCTAGAAAAGTTTTGATACCACTTTTATGGAAAATAGAAAAAACTGTTAAAACATTAATTGCTTTTTTTTTTTTCATAAAAACTTTCTGTAAGGTTGAATTTAATCAACCATTCTGTTGGCTTTATTTCGTGCCAAATTTGCTTGTAATTCAGCATTTAGAAACCCTGTATTTAGGTGGGAATCATGTAAGGGTAGTGTGTGAGAGAGTGTGAAGAAAAACTCAGAAGTGTGCATTCTGCAGGGACTCGCGATTGGATCTCGCGGGTGGCTCGCGGCTGTCAAGTCGCCAAAGCAGGCACACGTGTGAAGCATACAGGAGAGTTGAAGAGTCATGCCAACTGTTACACTATAGGACAAAAGTCCCAGGCTGGCCAGGTCATTAGCTCGCGACTCAGTCCAGTCGCGAGGCCAAGTTGCTAGACCACTCTGTTTGGGAAAAACTGACTTTTCGCATTCCAAACACACACCAATATAAATACCCCTTATACCCACGTATTGTAGGGAGCTTTCAGAGAGAATTTTGAGAGAGAAACCCTAGAGAAAAACAAGATTGACTCATCCACAATCTTCATCTTTGTTTCTCCAAATTCCTTTACTCACACCTTCTCTATTGTTACATCCTTGAGAGGTACAATAGCCAAAACCTTTTCTCACCATACCCATATCTGTGAGAAGGCTATTTGGTGCTTGGGAAGCAGTTAGGAAGGGATCAATTGATTTTGGTTGATGCTATGGGCTATAGCGGAATCCGGTAAACTAGAGAAGACAAAGGTTCGGCGTAACCTCGTTGGAGAAAAAGCTTGGAGGGCTTAGGTACACTGGGTAGATTAGGCTTGGAGGGTCTTCTGCTGTTCATGTATCCCAACTTGATTCTCTAGTGGATTATTGACCGCTTGGAGGGCGACGGAGAGGTTTTACACCAAGGACTTCGGTTTCCTCTTCGATAACACATCCCTGTGTTGTTTTTGTGTTTGCATCTCTCTTCCCTTAATCTTTGCCATTTAATTTCTGCTGTGGTTGTGATTTTATTTGGTTTAGATTGTTTTATCAATTCTGTTTTAGCTTATCTTCATATTCCGCACATACATTGTTTGATAATAAGCTTGAATGGGTAATTTGTAAATTGGGGTTCTAAACGTTCACAGGTGTTTTATACACTATTTGAACATTCAATTAGTATCAGAGCGGGTACACTTGTTGTGGTTTAAATACCTAAGTGTGATCCTTGACCCCTTGTGTTTATTTGCCATGAATAGTGCTTTGTATGCCTCTATGCATGTTTTGGATGTTGATGAATGTAACATGCCACGTGTTTGTGAAAATGCCTCTATGAGTGATAATCCTCATGATTGTGATGCTATGTTACATGAATCCTTGGATGTTGTTGATATTCCTAACATCAAACTCTTGAAGAAAAAGGCTAAGAAGTTTAATAAGGATTTGAGCAAGTTATTTTGTGAAAGGATGATTTGATTGCTAAGCTCAATGAATCCAACAAATTGGTTGAAAGATATAAGAAACTTGCTGAAAATTCTCTTGAAAAGCTGAAAGAGTTTGAATGCTTGAATATGGACTTGGATGCTAAACTTGTTTGTCTAACAAACCTGTTGATGAGCTAAAATGTGAGAATGAATCTCTGAAAATGCATGCCAAGTGTTTGATTGCTGAACCTATTGCTAAAAAGGATGAAAATATATGTTGCAATCATGTTGTGGTACCCGATTTTGTGCATATTGTGTGTTCTACCTCAAAGGACAAATCGGTGTACATTCCTCCACATAAAAGAAATCAAAAGGTGGAAAGAAAGGTTGTTAAGTCAAAGCCTCTGTTTAGGTCTAAATCTAAGGTTTTGAATGGATCTAAGTTTGTTCCAACTTGCTACCATTGCGGTGTGATCGGTCACATAAGACCTCAATGCTCCAAGTTGAAGAGAGAACAAAACAATGTTGCTAGATCCCTTCCTAAAAAGCCTAGTAGACCTAAACGCATTATTTGTCACCATTGTGGTGCCTTTGGTCATCTAAGACCTCAATGCTCTAAGTTTCATGCTTTTAAAAGAATCAAAAGAAAAGAGAAACTTGAGCTTCTTGGAAGTTGTGCTAAAAAGGGTAAACCAGATTTGAGTGATAATAACATGTTGTTAAAGAAAGTGTTTAATGCTCCTAACTCCTTGTCTATGTGCATCTCCGGTTCTCATTCTTTCAACCCTCGTCTCACTTCTCATGAGACACTCATTCCAAACAATTGTTCCGTTTGGATGAGGAAGGGTTCCTATGGTTGACCTTTTACTCTTTTGGTCCTTGATCTAATTCTTTCGATTTTTGTAGGACCCTTCATGCATTGAATGTCATATCTTCATGCATTTTGTGCATCTTGCATTTCTTTATATGCATTGTTTCTGTTTTGATCTTACTTTTATGTTTTAGTTTTATGTGAGTAAAAATCCAAAACCACATAAAAAGTGAAAAATTCAAAAAGTTTGATCATATATGTTTGAGCACATATCACATGTGAGTTTTGCCTTGTACCTTCATACAAATGGCTTTGTGCATTTACGAGCTTAGCTTGTTCCTTATGCACTTATATCTTTGTGGGAAAAATCTTGACATCTATGTGTGATTGTTGTAAATCGATCTTCAAGCTTGTCATGAATGATTAGTCAATAGTCATGTTGGTTTTGATACATGCGTAGACTTGTGCCTATATATCTTCTCACTCTTTTATATTTTTACTTAAAGAGCTCAACCAATGTAAATCTCAAAATGAAAATGAGATAATGAGCTGCAAAAGCCGTTGCACATACTAGTATTTGATTAGAAAAAAGGGAAAGCGACTTGTATTGAAAATGTATGATGTCCAAAAAGCCAAAGGCTTGTTCATCAAATTGAAATATAAAAAATTTTAGGCATCGATCTCAAAATGAGATGTATTGATTCAAAATGATCAAATATTATGAATTGTAAAGAAGCCAAATGAAAAGTTTCAAAGATATGTAATCATTTTTTTGTGGGAGGTCATATATGTTCATTTCTATAATTGAGATAGACCACTTGACTTAGTACTAGTTGTGTATGACTTGATTGAATTGATCATTGAAGCTTCACTCAAGACTAAGGACTATTCCACATTTGATACACACACACAACACACATGCCTAATGTTCAATGAATGCCTTATTCCTTTGTTCGATTGTACTTGTTTAAATGTGATGTGTGTGTGTTCAACTATATATGGATCAATCCAAAAATATTTTTGATCATTTTATATGTATTTGGAAGTGATTTTTATCACTCGTATTCATGTTTAGTGCTTACTTTGTTTTTCATTGTTTAAACATGTTTTGTGTTGAAAAACAAGTGTCATAGTTTTTTGCGACTCATCTCCCGACTCGCTAGTCTCACAACGCAAGTCGCGAGTTCATTCAGAAGCTTTCGCGACTCATCTCGTGACTCGCGAAAATTTTTGCAACTCGCTTCGCAACTCGCCCAGTCGCGAAACGCCCAGAAACAGCTTTTTAAAGGGCTTTTCGTGGGAAACCTGTTTTAAACCTCTCTCATCCTCTTTTAAACCCCTCTTTCAATATTTTTACATCAAAACCCAATCAATTTAAATGGTTTTTCATTCCATTAACATCTCTAAGGTAATTTTAAACTCTTTTCATTGATTTGGATCCTTAGATTATGTTTTAGAGAGTTTTGTGCTTTAGGTTGAGATTTTCATCATAGGGGTTGGGAAAACTTATTTTTGTGTCAAATTTTTGTATGGGGTTGATTTCTTTTGATGATTTTCTTTGGATGTTGGCCCCTTGTGGCAAAAAGAACATGTATTAAAGGTGGATTTCATGATGTTCATGCATTGTTTCACATTGTTGTTCATAGTATGCATGCTAGGTGTTTGATAAAATGTCTCTTAGGCATTTTCTCACTTGTTTGGACTCCAATGAGTACCAAATTTTGGGGTTTCTCATGTTTCCTCATTAGGAATATGTTTGGATCATTGGTTGTGTATTTAACACACCTTGCCCCACATGTGCATTTTTCATGCTTTGTTCATGCATTGCACTTACCACCTCTTGCACACACCTTTGCTACCCTTGTCATGCATTGGTCTATACCTTGTTCATCCTAGCATGTCATGTTTACCTTATGCTTTGTAGCATTTTTTTTTGTCTTAGGTTTGAGCTTCATTTTCTCATTCATCTCGCACCCCTCATGCATCATTATCATTGGTCGTACCTTCATCTCTTGCCCTCTTTTCTCCTTGACCCTTTGTCTATTCATGACAAAAAGGGGGAGAGTATATTCTAGAGAGTATATCGGAGAGTTTTGTCATTTCTATATGACTCTTGTGCACATTCTTAGGGGGAGAAATTCTATTTCTCATGCACATTTGTAGGGGGAGATATTCCATAGGGGAGATGCATATACCAAGGGGGAGAAGACATTGTGTTAATAAGAAAACTCTATTCTGTTTTTTTTCTTGTTGGCTTTAAGGTGCTTTGAGTTATGCTTTGTTGTTCTCACCGCATCATGTTTTTGTGTTGGACATGCATTCATCCTTATGCTATTGTGCTTCTTTGAATGCATGTTCGGATGATCATTTGCTTTGCTATGTGATCATTGTAGTCATTTCTATATGACTGTTTTGATGTATGATCAAGTTGCTCACATGTTTCACTTTATGTTTACTTGATCGCAATTTACTTGTTACATTATAATTGTCCTTTTATTACTTGTTTTACCTTGAGGGTCTAATGTGTTTTGTGCAAGTGTTTCAAGTTACAGGTATATATGTTCCAAGTTCATCACAACTCCTATGATTCATGATAGGGGGAGTGATAGGAGAAAGAGAGAAAGAGCTTTGTGTTATATTAACTATGTTTTTCCTTTGCTCATAGTTCATAATTATGCTTAGCTATCTAAAATACTTTATAGTTGTACCCATGCTTTGTAGCCTAGTACTTGTTGTTAATGTTATGCATTTCTATAAGTACTTTCACTCTTGTGCCCTTTGTTGGATTTTATATTCTTAATGCAATTACCTTGAGTTGTTGCATTGGTTAAGTGTTGGACATGCAAATGATACTTTGCATTGAGCTTATTAGCTTGCATGTCCGGATGTTCATTCCTTATGTGAATGAGCATTGTGGTCACTATTTATGGTGATTGTTCATTTTTGGTCAAATCATGGTTTATTGCTTAATTCCATTTTGCTTGATCGCATTGTGCTTGCTCCATATGCATTACAAGTTTTCTGCATACAATGATCATATTGTGTTGTTGTTTTTCAGGAGATACTTGTACTTATGGTTCAAGAGGTACACAGATTCTAGAGTTAGGTGTGAGTGAGTTTTGTTCAATTGTTCCCAACTCACATGTTAAGTCTAGAGTTTGTTTTAGGGTTTTGTCACGGAATAGCCAAAGGGGGAGATTGTAAGGTTGAATTTAATCAACCATTCTGTTGGCTTTATTCTGTCCCAAATTTGCTTGTAATTCAGCATTTAGAAACCCTGTATTTAGGTGGGAATCATGTAAGGGTAGTGTGTGAGAGAGTGTGAAGAAAAGCTCAGAAGTGTGCATTCTACAGGGACTTGCGATTGGATCTCGCGGGTGGCTCACGGCTGTTAAGTCGCCAAAGCAGGCACACGTGTGAAGTATGCAGGGGAGCTGAAGAGTCATGCCAGCTGTTACACTACAGGACAAAAGTCCTAGGCTGGTCGGGTCGTTAGCTCGCGACTTGAACTCGCAACTTAGTCCAGTCGCGAGGCCAAGTCGCCAGACCACTCTGTTTGGGAAAAACTGACATTTCACATTCCAAACACACACCAGTATAAATACCCCTTATACCCACGTATTGTAGAGAGCTTCCAAAGAGAATTTTGAGAGAGAAACCCTAGAGAAAAACAAGATTGACTCATCCACAAACTTCATCTTTGTTTCTCCAAATTCCTCTACTCTCACCCTCTCCATTGTTAAATCCTTAAGAGGTACATTAGCCAAAACCTTTTCTCACCATACCCATATCTGTGAGAAGGCTATTTGGTGTTTGGGAAGCAGTTAGGAAGGGACAAAGGTTCAGCGTAACCTCGTTGGAGCAAGAAGTTTGGAGGGCTTAGGTACACTGGGTAGTAGGGATGGCAATTTTTTCTCGACCCGCGGGTACCCGGCCTGGCCTGACCCTAATGGGCTGGGTTTTACCCGGTCCGATTAGGAATAGGGTCGGGTATGGGTTAAAAAAAAAACCCGAAGCAGGTCTGGGTCGGGTCCGGGTTTTATCAAAAAAATCTGAAACCCAACCCGAAACCCGGCTCGGATAAAACCTGGTTACCCTGAAATTACAAAAATACCCCTATATATATATATATAGCTATAATCTAACCCTAAATCCCTTATTTCTTCAGCAGCAACTCACGCCTCCCTCAGTCCTCACCCTCACTCCGACACTCCCTCAGCTCAGTCCCTCATTTCAGCTTATGCAGTCAGCCACTCACGCCTCCCTCAATCTTCACCCTCACTCCGACACTCCCTCAGCTCAGTACCTCATTTCAGCTCACGCAGTCAGCCAGTCACACCTCGCCTCCTCACCCTCATTGCCTCACAAAAGCACATGGCCTCACAGCCCTCACTCACTCCCAGTCAATGCCTCACGTACACGGCCTCACTCACTCTCAGTCACTGCCTCACGCACACGCCCTCACTCACTCAGTCACGCCACGCCTTGCCTCCTCACCCTCACGGCCTCACAAAAGCACACAGCCATTTGCTGCAGCCATGCTCTTCCTCAGGACCTCAGGTACACCTTAAGCTTTTTCTATAACTGATTAACTGTGTGGATTCTGTGGGCTATAGTGACCACTGTCCGATTTGTAAAGTGTTGACTAATGATCTCACTCTGTTGAGTCTGTTCCCCTGATTCAAGTCTCAAAGCATATATGTGAATTTTTTATTATATATCTTATATGATCTCACTCTTTGATGATAAAGAGGCAAAATGTATGATTTATCTAGGTTTTTGTTTTCAAATTTTGGATTTTTATTTTCAGTGTTTCATTAAAATTTGTTTGGAGGTTTTGATTTTGTGGTGGTTCATTGAATTTGTTGTGATGATAATAATGTTTATTTGGGTTTGGGTGGGTGAGGGTTTGGTTTATGGGTTAAGGTGTTTGTGCTTTTTACTGCATTGATTTATAAAGATGTTTTCCCGCGTTTGGCTAAACGTGAAACATCTTATACTTGTTTGCCACATGATTTTGATTGGGAGTTAGCCAAAGATATTTGTGGGAGGTTGGAGTTGTTTCATAGTGTGACTGGGTTTATTCTGGTTGTAAGTACCCCACAACTAATATGTATTTTACTTTGGTGTGTGAGTTGAAAATTGCATTGAATGAATGTAGTTTGTCTTCAAATGAGATGATAAGTACGATGGCAGAAAGCATGCTTGCTAAATTTAATTCTTATTGGGCTAATGTTAGTGTTGTTATGGCTGTTGCTGCTATCTTAGATCCAAGATATAAGATGAAGTTATTGGAGTTTTATTATCCTAACATTTATGGTGATAATTCTGATTCAGAGATTGAAAAAATTAAGAATCTTTGTTATGATTTGCTTGATGAGTATGGAGATATAGATGAGTTCCCTGTAGATAATGAAGGAAATTCTCATATTCCTGTAAGTACTTCAAGCCGTGTGGCACAAATGAAGTTCAGGTTGAGTAGGGCAATGTCATCTTTTGATTTATTTGTCAACAATAGTTCAACTAGTTCCAAGAAACATGGGAATGCTAGAATGGAATTTGATCATTTCATTGATGAGGGAGTGTTGAAGAGGAGTGAAGATTTTGATATTTTGGGATGGTGGAAAAGTAATGGTCTCAAGTATCCTACTTTACAAAGGATTGCAAAAGATATTTTAGCCATTCATGTCACAACTGTTGCTTCAGAATCTGCCTTTAGCACTAGTGGGAGACTTTTAAGTCCACACCGTAGTAGGCTACATCCCAAGACTATAGAGGCAATGATGTGTGCTCAGAATTGGTTATGGAGTGAAATCAACGGTTAGCAATTGTCTAATTTCTATTTATAAAATCAAAATTGTATTTTTATATTTGCTAGTTACAATTTGATGAAGTTTATTCCATTTTTAAATTCATTGTTGTTGTAGGTTCTTCAACTATGTCTGGAGATTGTACACTTCAAACAATTCTTGATGATGGGGAGCCTAATGAAGAGGATGGGAGTTATGTCACAATTGTGGAGGATTAGACATTTTGTATTAATTTAGTAGCCTTTTAAATTTCGTAGACTTGTTGGATTAATTTGTTAGTTTGTAATTATTCTAATTTCTAAACCTGTGGGATTTATTTTGTAGCTTTTTAATTTCTTGGACTTGTGATATTTATTTCTTGGACTTGTTGGATTTATTTTATTTTTGTGTTTAGGTGGTGATTTTAGCTATGATTTTGTTGATTAAGGATTAAATGGTTATCTTAGCTAGGTGATATATTGATTTAAAATCTTAGTTATGATTTATTAATTTATATATGTTGATTTATTGATTTATAATTAACCTATGATTTGGAATTTTGGATTGATTGGGCTGCCATATAACGAGGCCTAAATGCCAAATTTTGGCATTTGGGCCACGTTATATGGCTTGAATGGGCTTGAATGCCAAATTTTGGCATTTGGGCCACGTTTTACCATTCTGGGGCTTCAAATTTTTTTTTTTTGGTTGGGCCACTATTTAGGCCGCCGCTTGGGCCCAAACTAAATGGGGCCCGACAGGGCGAGTCTGGGCCCCGAGAAAAAAATCCGATTAATAATCGGACCAGGTCCGGATCGCGGGTCTAGACCCGTGGGTCGGGTCCAGGTATGCAAAAACCTGGCCCGAACCCAACCCGTTGCCATTCCTACTGGGTAGATTAGGTTTGGAGGGTCTTCTTCTGTTCATGTATCCCAATTTGATTCTCTAGTAGTTTATTGACCGCTTGGAGGGCGGCAGAGAGGTTTTACGCCGAGAACTTCGGTTTCCTCTTTGATAACACATCGCTGTGTTGTCTTTGTGTTTGCATCTCTCTTCACTTAATCTTTTCCATTTAATTTCTGATGTGGTTGTGATTTTATTTGGTTTAGATTGTTTTATCAATTCTATTTTAGATGATCTTCATATTCCACACATACATTGTTTGATAATAAACTTGAATTGGTAATTTGTAAATTGGGGGTCTAAACGTTCATAGGTGTTTTATACACTATTTGAACATTCACTTTCTTTAAATGGATTACTAATCATTGTCCTGAGGGCATTCGTTAGCATTTCCCATTAAATAAATAAAAAAGAATTTTTGTGTCTCAATTCAACGAGCCTAAGTTGTGAGTGTATTGAGAGACATATCTCAGTCAATCAAAACACGATCAAAAGAAAGTTGAAATTCTAGAAACTGCCTTCTCTTAAGTTTCACCTTGGGCACTTGATCTTGTTGTGAATGCAGGTTATCAAGTCAAACTACATTAATTCCCACTTCTGCTTTGTCTCTCTTTTCTCTCTTTAACTCAAATTCTCCTAACACTAACCTCTCTCTCTCATACACACACATTTACAATAAATAGGGAGATATGCATTGTGCGCTTTAGGAGATTTCAATATTTACCCTTATTTAAAGGAGGGATAGAGCCATATAGATACCACTCGAACTAATTTAGAAAGGTATTGATAGATGACTATATGCATGTGTAAGGATAAAATCTATGTACGGTTCCTTAACTACCATGTTTTAGATTTCCTAATTAAATTTAATCATTTAGTTGCATTAATCAATGCAACACAAATTGCATTGTCTTTCCACAAAGCCAATTAGATCTAACTATGTAGTTTATTGACCAATATAATCACATGGTTAAATTTAATTATAAAACCCAAGGTATTACATCCAAGCAAATGTATCTACATTTTACCTGCTATGTACAATGCCTGTTCGGGAAAAGTTTCACAAGCCATATACTATTTTGAGTGCCATGCTTTATTTGATGTTTAGGATGGTTCAATTTTGCAAAAGAAAAAGCTTAGAGGATTGGTTGTGGGACACATATGCTCCGAATACGTCAATCAAAATCACATTATGATGTAGGATAAAATCTACAATTTAATTATTGTAATTTATTAATTTTGGTGTTTAATTTGTAATTTTTATTATTTTAGGTTTACGGTTATTATTTCTGAAAGTTCAAATAGTGTGTAAAACACTTATGAACGTTTAGACCCCCAAATATAAAATTACCAACACAAGCTTATACACAAACAATATATGTGCGGAAAGATGAATATAAGCTAAAATAGAATTGGTAAAACACTTTAAACTAAAATTAATCACAACCACAGCAGTAATTAAAAGGTAAAGAGTAAGGGAAGAGAGATGTAAACACAAAGATAACACGGCGATGTGTTCTCGAAGAGGAAACCGAAGTACTCGGCAAAAAACCTCTCCGCCGCCCTCTAAGCGGTCTATAATCCACTAGAGAATGAAGTTGGGATACATGAATAGCAGAAGACCCTCCAAGCCTAATCTACCCAGTGCACCTAAGCCCTCCAAGCTTCTTGCTCCAAAAGGGTTACACCGAACCTTGTCTTCTCTAACTTACCGGATCCCGCAATAGCCCATTGCATCAACCAAAATGAATTGGTCCATTCTGAACTGCTTCCCAAGTACCAAAATACCTCCTCACTGATATGGGTATGGTAAAATAAGGATTTGGCTAAATGTACCTCTCAAGGATATGTCAATGGAGAGGGTGAGAGTAGAAGAATTTGGAGAATTAAAGGATGAAGATTGTGGATGAGTCAATCTTGTTTTTCTCTAGGGTTTCTCTCTCAAAATTCTCTCTGGAAGCTCTCTACATTTCGTGGGTATAAGGGTATTTATAGTAGGGTGTATGAGGAATGCGAAAAGTCATGTTTCAACCAAACAGGGCATTCTAGTGACTTGACCTCGCGACTGGAACGAGTCGCGAGTTTGAGTCGCGAACTAATTGCCTAGCCAGATAGGAAGTTTTGTCTTGTAGTGCTACAGCTGGCGTGACCCTTCAACTCCCCTGCATGCTTCACACGTGTGCCACCTTTGGCGACTTGCCAGTCACGAGCTAGTCGCGAGGCCCTTCTTGAGTGCACACATTTGAGTTTTCTTCACTCTCTCTCACACACTATTCTTACATGAATCCCACCTAAATACAAGGTATCTAATTGCTAAATTACAAGCAAATTTGGCACGGAATAAAGCCAACACATGATTGAATAAATACAACCTTACAATTTCCATGTTTTTAGGTGCTTTTTAATGCTTTTTAGGTCAAATTCGATTCTTGTTATGCTTTTTAGGTGCTTTTTAATGCTTTTTAGACCCCGGTTAATAGAATTAACAAGTTTTAAACCTAAGTTGTTAATTAGATTTATTATGAATAAAACTTGTTAAAACAAGCAAACATCAATATCATGTCAAAATCATGTAGTGGAAAAATAAATAAGACAAGATATGATGACCCAGGAAAACCAATGAAACAAACTAGTTTCACAGTAAAAAACCTGGGGGGAAACCTTCCCAAAAAGCAATCCACTATAGTAAAGAGAAGTTTCAGATCTAGTACAAAACTTTTGTCCCTAGACTCTACCATCCCCGTAGATGAACTCAGAGCAGAAACCTTCTACTGCTTCAGAAGCTCTGAACTCTTCAATATATGAACGCCACCCTTTTTAATGCACGAATCCCAGTACGTGACTAACCAATTACGCGGATCCCAGTACGCGACTTAAGCACCAACTAGAAGAAAATTGTTGGCTGCAAAGTTCTTCACTTCATCAACAATGAAGATCAAGAAGCACTTGGTTACAAAACCCTAAGGCGCAAAAGACCCAATAGCTTCTTTCAGAGAGAATAAGGCATCGGTCACCTTTTGCATATGTTCCCCTTGTATTCTCTTATGTGATGGCCTCTAAAATAAGCCTTATATATGTCTAGGGTTGTGAGAAAATAAACTCTACACAAATACATAAGCATGTGCTGAAAATCAGATCTGGAAATCTAAATTTCGTAAAGCTCGATCGATCGAGAGGTGTCGAGCAACTATCGAGCTTTAAAAAAGCAGCACTTCTTCACTTGTTTCTTGGACAGATTTGCATGGCTTCAATACTAGACTTGAACTCTTTTTCCTTGAAGTATTAAATACATCCTAGATCTACCCAATTACAAGTAAAGTGCATTTTGTCAAAAGATTAGCCAATTACATAAAATATGTTCTTAACATATTTTCTTGTCTGTCAAGTTTTACGGAGTCTTTAAATAGGCCCTTAAGGCTATACACGTTTTTTAAACAATTATTCAATCTAGTGACGGAACTACTCAAGGGTAGAGGGGGCCATGCCCCCCCCCCCCCAACCTTTGAAAAAAAAATATACTAGTATGTATATTATTTTAATTCTGGCTCTTAAATTTATACTTGGCCCCCCTTCCCCAAAAAATTTACAAACTGACCCAAGAAATCTAACAAATAGATAATAAGAAAAATCTATAAAAAAAAATGCACATATCCAGATAATAAGAAAATCTTTTGACAAATCATAAATCTGGTCTAAGAAAAAACAATAACTACAAATCAATTACAAATCTTAGCAAAAAAAAAAAAAAAAAAAAAAAATCACAAAAGCCCAATAACTTTTACCCAATTTCTCCCTCTCACTTGAGAGCTCTATGCCCCTCTCAAATGACTCCACCCTCATAGCCATAGAGACAACTCCTATGCCACATATTGATCGCTTCATCCACACATTAGTTAGACCTTGAAAATATTAAGACGTGTCAATTGACTTGCTAAACTCTTAATTATAAAATCCTATTATTAAATATATTTTTTTTCAAATAAAAAATACAAATAATAATTAATAAATTAATGCTAATATGAAACTTTGTCAACCTCTAATATTGATATTCCAATTTTTTAAAATCTTTGAACAAAGAACTTCGCTCCCCCTCCCCCTAAGTTTGAATCCTAGTTCTATCGCTGATTCAACAAAAAAATTTAGACTTTTGTCTTTCTATTCTTTGGTGGATTTTAGACCCTTTCTCCTTGTGGATTCAAGGACCCTTGTAGATTCAAGGAACCCTCGTGGATTCGAGGTCATTTTCAGAAGCAAACGTGTTTTGTTTCTTGTTTTCTAGAGGTAGACGTGTTTTGCTTTTTGACGTTTCCGCATCTCGCATCATATTAAAATTGATTCTACACTCTTTTCAAATATATTACTAAATTCGTGTAAGAATAATTTTTCTGATATTCATAAACTAATCAATAGATATAATTAAAAAAAATTTGTAATTATTTTAGGTTAAACTATTAATTTGTACTATAGGGTAACGTTCAATTGGATCCTCAACTGTAAGGTTGAATTTAATCAACCATTTCGTTGGCTTTATTCCGTGCCAATTTGCTTGTAATTCAGCATTTAGAAATCCTGTATTTAGGTGGAAATCATGTAAGGGTAGTGTGTGAGAGAGTGTGAAGAAAAGCTCAAGAGTGTGCACTTAAGCAGAGTCTCGCGACTAGCTCACGATTGGCAAGTCGCCAAAAGAGGCACACGTGTGTGCAGAGGAGCTGAAGAGTTACGCCAGCTGGAGCACTACAGGATAAAACTTCTAGTCTGGCCAGACAGTTAGCTTGCGACTCAGTCAAGTTGCAAGGCCAAGTCGCCAGACCACTCTGTTTGGGAAAAACTGACATTTCGCATTCCAAACACACACCAGTATAAATACCCTTTATACCCACGAATTGTAGAGAGCTTCAAGAGAGAATTTTGAGAGAGAAACCCTAGAGAAAAACAAGATTGACTCATCCACAATCTTCATCCTTTGATTCTCCAAATTCCTCTACTCTCATCCTCTCCATTATTATATCCTTGAGAGGTACATTTAGCCAAATCCTTATCTCACCATACCCATATCTGTGAGAAGGTTATTTGGTGCTAGGGAAGCAGTTAGGAAGGGACCAATTGATATTGGTTGATGCTATGGGCTATAGCGGGATCCAATAAGTTAGAGAAGACAAAGGTTCGGCGAAATTTCGCTGGAGCAAGAAGCTTGGAGGGCTTAGGTACATTGGGTAGATTAGGCTTAGAGGGTCTTCTGATGTTCATGTATCCAAACTTTAATCTCTAGTGGATTATTGACCGCTTGGAGGGCGGCAGAGAGGTTTTACGCCGAGGACTTTGGTTTACTTTTCAAGAACACATCGCTGTGTTGTCTTTGTGTTTGCATCTCTCTTCCCTTAATCTTTGCCATTTAATTTCTGCTGTGGTTGTGATTTTATTTGGTTTACATTGTTTTATCAATTCTATTTTAGCTTATTTTCATATTCCGCACATACATTGTTTGATAATAAGCTTGAATTGGTAATTTGTAATTTGGGGGTCTAAACGTTCATAGGTGTTTTACACACTATTTGAACATTCAATTGGTATCAAAGCGAGTGCACTTGCTTGGTTTAATTACCTTAGTGCGATCCTTGACCCTGTTTGAGATGGACCGGTCTCAATCTCTCAATGCTCCACCATATTTTGATGGTAGCAATTATGCCTTTTGGGAAGTCCGGATGAGGGCATTTTTATGTTCAATTGATGAAACCATTAGGGATGCAGTGGATGGACTAGGCCGGAGGCTGCTAAATCCATATGGGATAAGGCAGCCCTTGCGGCAACTAACGCTAACAGTAAAGCTTTGAATGCAATTTTTTGTGGTGTTTCTCCATATGAGTTTCACAAGATATCTCACGTCACAATTGCCAAGGAGGCATGGCAAATATTGGAGACCACGTAGGAACGAAGAAAGTGAAGGATACAAAATTGCAGATGTTAACCACTCGATTTGAAGAGCTAAAAATGAGTGAAGACGAGTCATTCGACTCATTCTATGGAAAGCTGAATGAGGTGGTTATTGGCAAGTTCAATTTGGGTGAGAAAATAGAGGACTCAAAGATAGTAAGGAAAATCCTTCGATCATTGCCGGAAAGCTTTCGTGTAAAGGTTACAGCAATTGAAGAAAGTAAGGATCTTGATGATATCAAAGTTCAAGAACTAATTGGCTCACTTCAAACATATGAGCTGCCATTGCCATCACAAAGGAAGAGCAAATCCCTTGCTCTTAAGACAATTAATGAGAGGGTGGAAGTTTACGACTCATCGGATGAGGATGAGGTCGATAAAGATGTGGCATACCTTGTGAAGAATTTCCAAAATTTCTTGAAATTCAAGAAGAATGGAAAGTTTGCTGAGAAGGGAAAATTCCCAAGTTTCGGAAAGGAGAAAAAGGATTTCAAGAGGAAAGACAAGAAGGACTCTCAATCCTCTCAAGGAATCACTTGCTTTGAATGCAACGGGCACAGACATTTCAAGAAAGAGTGTCCCAATTATTTGAAAGTGAAGGGCAAGGTGTATGCCACTACTCTAAGTGATTCAGACTCTTCTAGTTCAGATTCAGATGAAAGCTGTGATGGAGAGGGAAACTTCTCTGCATTCGTGACCATTGCTCATGTGGAATCTTTAGATGATTTGAGTGTGCTAGTGGAAAAGCTTGGTGAGCTCATTGAATTGGAGTCAATATGGATAGTAGAGGAATCTGATAATGAGGAAGATGATAGAACAGTGGGACTGCAAGAGACCTATAATTCCCTCCTTGAGAAAACTGGTGAATATGAAAAAGTGGCTAACACAGCCATTAAAAAGATGAAGAGGGAAGAGGAAGATTATAGAAGTCTTTTAGTCCGATACAAAGAGACTAAGTGTGAAGTCGAGATGCTGAATGGAGAGCTGACCGAAGCCTACTCAAAGATAAAATTTCTTGAGCTTGAGGTGGTTCAAGTCAATGCTAAAGTAGAGAGAGTTTCCTCCAAGAAGCTTGATGAAGTACTTGCTCATCAAAAACCCTTCTCCAACAAAAGCGGTTTGGGATACATTGGAGAGAGCAGTTCGGCTACAATATATCCAAGGAAATGAAGTTTGTGAAAGCTAAGGAACCGATGGTAGCTACCACAAAGGCTGAGAAAGTGAAGCCGGAGAAGAAGAGGAATGTGACTGACCAATGGGTGTTGAATAAGCCTCGTAACCAATCAGTGGTCAGGTCTGAAGCCAAAGGGAAATCACCTCCAAAATCACAAAGAGGTCTGAGAACAAAACATTTTTTCCATCATTATGGACTTCAAGGACACACCAGACCAAATTGTCATAAGCTTAGAGCATTGAAGAATGAAAGTGATCAGAGGTCAAGAGGACCAAGAAATGTTAAAAGGAATTGGGCTGTTGAGCAATCAAGAGGTCGACACGGTGATTCCGGAGTGATGGATGTGATGAGGATGATTGATGCATTCACCACCTTTTTGGCAAGCTTCAACAGATGGTTTGAAAGCCACAACACTCATACCCAATCCTATAGGGAGATCACCCCAAACGCACGTGACGTGTGGGTGAAGAAGGGTACTCATGCATAAGCATTACAACATGTCCATGCATTAATACTTCTTATATTTAGTGACTTTGCTTGGTTGTGTGCTTTTTGTTGTGATGCTAGCTTGTTTTGAAAATTTGTGTTTGTTTGTTTGCATTTGTTTTAAATGTTTTCACATTGTTATTTTTTATCAATCTTTTCTTGCTTTTGTGTCAAAAATCCAAAAACACATAAAAAGTAGAAAATCCAAAAAGTTTGATCAACATTATTGTGTTTTGTCACAAGCATGTTTTGCCTTGTATCTTTATACTAATGGCTTTGTGCATTTACGAGCGTAGCTTGTTATTCATGCACTCATATCATTGTGGGAAAAATCTTGACATCTATGTGACTGTTGTAAATAGATCTTCAAACTTGTCAGGAATGATTAGTCAATGTTTTTGTTGATCTTGAAACTTGCATAGACTTGTGCCTATATATCTTCCCACTTTTTTTTTTTTTTTTTGCTTAAAGAGCTCACCAAATGTAAATCTCAAAATGAAAAGAGATATTGAGTTGCAAAACCGTCGCACATACTAGTATTTGACTAGGAAAAAGGGAAAGCGACTTTTATGAATATGTATGATGCCCAAAAAGCCAAAGGCTTGCTCATCAAATTGAAATATCAAAAATTTTAGGCATCGATCTCAAAAAGTAGATGTATTGATTCAAAAAGATCAAATGATATGTTGTGTATGGAGCCAAATGAAAAGCCTCAAATTATGTAATCAAGTTTATGTGGGAGGTCATATATGCATATTTCTATAATTGAGATAGGTCACTTTTCCTAGTGCTAATTGTGTATGCCTTGGTTGAATTGATCATTGAAACTTCACATTAAACTAAGGACTATCTCATTTTTGGTACCCATACACATCACACATGTCTATGTTCAATAAATACCTTATTCATTTGTGTGATTGTACTTGTTTAAATATGTTTCACATGCTCAATTTTTGTTGATTAAACACAAAAAGATTTTTGAGTATTTTTAATTGTTTTTGGAAAGTCTTTTGTTTTTGCAAAAATATCAAAATTTTCAAAAATTGTGTTGCCCTGTTCTAGCGACTTGGTCGCAGGTCAATCTAGTCGCATGCCCCTAGTCGCGAGCTTACACAGAAGGTTTTCGCGACTCACTGGCGGGTCAATGTCCTAGTCACGAGCTTACACAGAAGGTTTCCAAAATTCTGGGTTTTTACAGTTCTCGCGACTCGGTTTGGCGACTTGTTCGGGAGTGGAAGCTCCAGTCGCGAGGTTATACAGAAATTTTCGCAGCTCCCTTCGCGACTTACTCGCTGGTGGACCTTCCAGTCGCGAAAAACACTTAGACAATTTTTTCAAAATTTTGTCTCTAAGGTGTTGGGCGACTTGTTCGTGACTTGGTTCAGTCGCAAAAAACGCGTGTTTTGCGCTTTAAGGACAGTTTTTAAAACTTTTCAGTTTTCCCTCGTTCATTTTGACTGTTCATTGTCTTGTCTGTTCATCTCTCTCACAAACTCACCGTGTTTCACTCAAAAATCCACCATTTTCTTCATCATCTCTTCATCAAACTTCAAGAAAAGGTATGGGTTCCTTACTTTTCACAAAGTATTTCATGTTTATAGCCTTTGATTCCTTGTTTTTTTGAGTTGTTGTTGAGGTTTGAGAAATATGATGTTTGAATATGGGTTGGGCATATTTTTGTTGTGTTTGTTGAATGGGTTTAGTTGATACTGCTTCTATGATGCTTGTTTTACATTGTTTCATGTTTGCTTCTCATTTATGAGTAGTATATCATGCTTGTACTATGTTGTGCATATCATGCCCATGGTAAAAGGTTTCATAGACAGTTACTTGTGATTCTATGGATTTCATAGATTACATTGTGCCTAGCTGTGCCTGCACACTCATCACATTTGCACACCACACATACCTGTGTTGCTCACGCTTAAATACATGTTTATATACTGCATACTTGGTTCATTTACCATGTTTGAGTGGTATATCTTTCTAAATAAAAATGTGTGTTTATTTCATGGACTAACTTGGATCTAATCAAGTTTATGTTTGTGTCTTGTGGTTATGCACTTGGTTCTCTGCTGTGTGTATATTATTTTACAGATGTCTCATTGTTCATCTCGAGGAAAAGAGCCTGTAATTGATGTTCCATCATCCCCTGTTTCAAAACAGACTCGACGTTCGTCTCAAGCTTCAAATAGTGAGAGATTCAGGACTCCCCTCGATTCACAGACTTTCTCAAGCATTTTTGAAGATGCTCCTACTATGGTAGAAAGGGTTGTAAAATTTGATACCTTGAGAACAACATTTATTCCTAGGATCTTTGAAGCAAAAGATTGGGCTAATCTATTCGGGAACTTCGCAGACCCGGTTGATGAATTGGTTAAGGAGTTCTATTCAAATGCTCGATACACCGGTGTTGAGTTGAAATGTTGGGTACGAGGAAAGGAGTTCAGCATCAATCCGGACTACATTGCGAAGGTTCTTCGAATCAATAGACTGGCAAATGTAGACCTCACTCCATATGATGATCGACTTCCTAAGGTACAAGATATTCTTCAAATTCTTAGGCCAGATCATGAGATTTCATCCAAAGGCACGTCCATTGGAACAGCAAAGTTTGCACCTGATTTGACAACTCTCAAATTGATCATGTTCTTCAACCTCTATCCACTCTCAAACACTGCATTCATCAACCTTGGAAGAGCGCAATTTCTATGCGATCTCATCACCAGAGTTTCGATTGACATTTATGCCCACATTTTTCAGACCATTGGGAAAATAGCAGCTCGAACGGCAACACGAACATGTCTTCCATTTTGTAGTCTTCTCATGAAGATCATGGTCCTTGAAGGTGTTCGTACACCAACAGATGGAAAAGTACTGGCATGTCTTCGACCATTATCCATGATATCTCTTCAAGTAAGTAAGAGTTACTCTTCCAAAGCACCTAAGAGTGAACCTTTCCTTCATGCTACCTCTTCCGGTCATAGCTCAGATACTCACACTACGCTTGTGCATACCGAGACTGCTTCTCCTCACACTCTTGAGTTGCAGACGACTAGCACTCAGCCTATACAACCTAGCACTTAATCTGATAGGATGAGCACTTTGATTGAGGGTCTGTATCAGCGTATTTTCGAATTTGAAAGAGTTCTATACTCCACAAACAACCAAGTTCAAATGCGTCTCATAGCCATAGAGACACATTTAGATGCTATTCAACAAAAGCTGGAGGACTGCCTTTAGCTATTCGTGCCAAAAAGGGGGAGAGATAACATATAGTAAGGGGGAGAGTAGCACAAGAATGGGAAGTGTGCATAATGAAAGGGGGAGCTTAAAAGAAAGAATACTGATCCATACACACATACTTTTTGGCTTGTCTTTGTTTTAGCTTATTTGTCTTGGTTTTACTTTGTGCTTTAGTTTAAAGCTTTTGGTACTTTGGTTTATATATTTAAATTTATATTCAGTATATTGGGTTTGTACCCATTCTTTGTAGCCTAGTACTTGTTGTTAAATGTTATGCATTTTCTTTAAGTACATCACTCTTGTGCCCTTTGTTGGATATTATATCCTTGATGCAATTACTTTGAATTTTTGTATCGGTTGAGTGTTGGACATGCGAATGATACTTTGCTTTGAGCTTACTTGCTTGCATGTCCGGATGTTCATTCCTTGTGAGAATGATCATTGTGGTCACTATTTATAGTGATTGTTCGTTTTTGGTCAAGCCATGCTTGATTGCTTTAATTTATATTGCTTGATCGCATTGTGCTTGCTTCATATGCATTTCAAGTTTTCTGCATACAATGATCATATTGTGTTGTTGTTTTCAGGAAATACTTGTATGCATGGTTCAAGAGCTTCACAGATTCTAGAGTTAGGTGTGAGTAAGTTTTGTTCAACTGTTCCTAACTTACATGTTAAGTATAGAGTTTGTTTTAGGGTTTTGTCACGGAATAGCCAAAGGGAGAGATTGTAAGGTTTAATTTAATCAATCATTTTGTTGGCTTTATTCTGTGCCAATTTACTTGTAATTCAGCATTTAGAAAACCTGTATTTAGGTGGGAATCATGTAAGAGTAGTGTGTGAGAGAGTGTGAAGAAAAGCTCAAGAGTGTGTAATCAAGTAGAGACTCGCGACTGGATCTTGCGACTAGCTCGCGGCTGGCAAATTGCCGAAAGAGGCACACATGTGAAGCATGCAAAGGAGCTGAAGAGTCACGCCAGCTGGAGTACTATAGGACAAAACTTCTAGTCTGGCCAGACAGTTAGCTCACGATTCAGACTCGCGACTCAGTCAAGTCGCGAGGCCAAGTCGCCAGACCACTCTGTTTGGGAAAAACTGACCTTTTGCATTTCAAACACACACCAGTATAAATACCCCTTATACCCACGTATTGTAGAGAGCTACGAGAGAGAATTTTGAGAGATAAACCCTAGAGAAAAACAAGATTGACTCATCCACAATCTTCATCCTTTGATTCTCCAAATTCCTCTACTCTCACCCTCTCCATTGTTACATCCTTGAGAGGTACATTTAGCCAAATCCTTATCTCACCATACCCATATCTGTGAAAAGGTTATTTGGTGCTTGGGAAGCAGTTAGGAAGGGACTAATTAATATTGGTTGATGCTATGGGCTATAGCGGGATCTGGTAAGTTAGAGAAGACAAAGGTTTGGCGTAACCTCATTGGAGCAAGAAGCTTGGAGGGCTTAGGTACACTTGGTTGATTAGGCTTGGAGGGTCTTTTGCTGTTCATGTATCCCAATTTTATTCTCTAGTGGATTAATGACCGCTTGGAGGGCGGCGGAGAGGTTTTACGCTGAGAACTTCGGTTTCCTCTTCAATAACACATCGCTGTGTTGTCTTTGTGTTTGCATCTCTCTTCCCTTAATCTTTGCCATTTAATTTCTGCTGTGGTTGTGATTTTCTTTGGTTTAGATTGTTTTATCAATTCTGTTTTAGCTTATTTTCATATTCCGCACATACATTGTTTGATAATAAGCTTGAATTGGTAATTTGTAATTTGGGGGTCTAAACATTCATAGGTGTTTTGCACACTATTTGAACATTCATTAACTATTGATTATGTCAAAGTAGTACTCCACCAATCTTTAATTGTGCCAAGTCAATCTCTTAACCTTGTAAAATGAAGTGAATTTTATTCTTGAATCTACTCCCCGTTTTAAGTTAAACGAATTTAGTTAATATGGCAAATGTGACGTTAGTTAAAAGGTTATTATAAAAGTTTAAAAATTTCAAACTCAAATCAATTTTAACTATCATTTCATTAAAAATTAAATGGATAAATGATCCAAGTATGAAATTGACTTGATTTTGTAATTCAATAGACTAAATTGAAACAATTAATAGTTAAGGGGTCAAATTATACTTTATCCAATAATTTATAGACAATGTTAATAATTTAAATTTTTTTTTTTCACACTAATAATCTCAAGTGAAAGTGATTTTATACCGGTTGAAGTAATAGTTCAATGATAATTGTATCATTTATGGTATCCCATATATGTGGTTGGAGCCTACCTTCTCTTCCCCCTAAAAGTGAAATTATATGATGAACACTAATCACAATTTTGAAATTAAAATTTTCATTAGAGCATTCAGATTGAATTCTCTAAAATAGCACAAGAGTCCAATTAAGAACATGACTTCCCTACACATTAGTCAAAGTAAAATTTTGCTACGGTGCTTCCCAGAAATAAAGAACATTGTATCTTATCCAAATGAATATTTTATTCATATTTGAAAAAGTGGGTGTGGGTGTGGGTGTCTTAAAAATGATGTCGTGGAACTCTAAAAAAAGCACAAAAGATTCTCTCTTTCATGAAACAAAATTAAACTGTTAGTTTCTAGTAGTAAATCTTAAATCTACAAGGGGTTCATTTGAATCCATAAAGTAATAGGTTTGAAATCCACTAGAGAAAACAATAAACAAAGTCTGTATTTTATTAATCTCATGAAAAATTGAATTGCCTTTGGAGGCTACAATGCATTTAAATAGTGAAAGGAAAACTTAAGGTGGCTAGAAAACCTAAGACGACTAGGAAATCCTAAGGCAGTTAGGAAAGCATATAAAACCCTAATTTACCAAACAACATTAAAAGAATCTAAAAATAAGAAAATAAATACCCTAAACCTAAAATAACGAAAATTACATAAAAATACCAAAATTAATAAATTCCAAAAGTTAAATAGTAAATTTTGTCCTACATTAGAAAAGTGAAGAAAAGGTTGGTGTTTTGAAAAGTGGAGGAAATAATAATAACAATTGAAAAATAATATTTAACTTAAATGGATTTTAAGATAAAGAATTGGATGTGTGTTTAAATAAGTAGTTAGCTAAAATAAAACAGATATTTTGCACAACTCAATCTAAATGCTCTTGTTCCTTTATTCACTTGGCGGATCTCAAAAGCAAGCAAGCATAAAGTGGAGCACAATTGATGTGACAGAAGATTTGGACTCTTTCCGATAGCGCTCCTATTGGATTTATTTTTTGGTAACTGCTGACATTTAAATTTGGACAGGGAACGGAGCATTAAATTTAATAAAATCAGTCAAATGACAATAGCCAAAGTATCGTATATTAGCCCAGAGTTTATACCTCAATTAGCCCCCTCTACGAAGAGATATCAAAGATTTAAATTTGTCAATCCTCAATTATAAATGTATCTCAAAGGATTTTATATTAAATTATTGATCAATGGTGCTAAAACAGTGACCAAGATAATCTTCTAAGTGCTTTTGGTCCTTGAAATTTGAAGCGAGCACTATTGTATATTGGGATCTTTTATACGTTGATATGTGAGAGTCCAAAATGATTGGGCAACTACTTCTATGAAAAGCTTGTGGATATATACTGGATATAGAATATAACTGATTGTCATATATGTTGAGACCATCACTTAACGTTCTGCCCTCCTACTCGTGGGTTGCCAAAAACTCAGCGGTCCATGATAAGTTTAGAAAAATCCTCCCTTTGGTGTCCATCCAATTGTGAAGGTAGACACCTTTTAATTGAGAACAGTTGACCATTTTCATGAGAAATTAAGAACTTGAGCCATTATGATTTCATATTCAAACTGAGATTACCTCAAAGTTTGTAATACTCCACTAATTTGCTCATTGGTGTTTATTAGGTAGATTTGTACTATATAAGTGATCATGAGTATATCTAATTGTAATACTGAAATTACGCTAATTTTCACATTGAATGTTTATTAGAAAAATTTGAACTTACAAAATGTTTACAAGCATAGTTATTAAACCCGGACTAGACATTAACTTGGTCTATGAGTTAGGTCACTGGGTCACTGGTTTAACCAGTAGGTCATCGGTTGAATCGCAAGGTCAAATAATTTTTTTTAAAAAATAAATAAATAAATAAATATATATATATATATATAGCATGAAATCATGACAAGAAGTAGTACAAGATTCCATCTTTTTCTTTTTAAGGACACCAATAATATATCTAAGATCTTTAGGGAATATCTTATTGCATGGCTTTGTCAGACACATGGGTGGGATTCCATTTTGAATATTGTAGCAATTTTGGCCGTTGTGCAGGCTAGACAAATATGGGAAAGTAAAGGCAGTCTTGAGACAACAATAACTTCCGTTGAAACAGTAGTAACCGCAGGTAAATAGCATCAACCAGTAGTAACCGCAGGAGTGAATCTTTTAATCAGTGGAAGGGGCATCAGACGGATAACCATCAAAAGGATCAAAAGGACCTTGTGGAGAATCACATTCATGCTCATGGTAAATAGCATATTGATTACAAAATGCACAATATAAAATTGGCTCAAACACTGGGGTTTTCCCGGGGATGAGAAGACTTCTTGGGTTACAATGATTAGTAATCCTTAAATGAGCAATGGCATCAGAGTATGGCCTGGGACCAAAAACAGAGATTCTGTCTGTGCATCCCATGAAATGATAGTCTTTCCATAGGTTCTGAGCAACATTAATAATTTGATTATTGAAACAATTTCTCCAACATTCAGCAAGAGCATAAGGATCAGCAAAGGACAATTGAGAATTTCCTTCAAACCATGGCCCTTGGTAAGTGTGACCATTAATGAGAATGAGATGCTTTGAGGGCTGGACATTCATCCAGTTATCTCTTTCCCATTTAGGCAACGTACTCCAACATCTGATTGAAACAGAAGGACTACTAAATCTTTTGATAGCATCCTGAATAACTTGTGGGAGTTGGCTGGCTTGATAATGGCTTGTTAATTTTATAAACCTGATAAAGCCATATTCAAACATTTGGGAAAGCCAGTTGGGATCCCTAATATCATAATTATCTAGATCAACATCAGCAACATATGAACCATCATCATAATTAGTCAGAAGACCGGGAAATGGATGTTTCTTTTCATACACCCTAAGACTACTCCCAAATTGTTCTTCCCAATCAAGCTGAATAAAGACATTATCACCTTCATCTAATTCAACAGGGTCGGGGATAGTAGCCGTAACAAGTTTCTCGAAATATTTGAACCATAGGTCAAAAGACCCAAACATAGCCTTGCTTTCCAGAATACTAGATTGTATATCTGTTGGCAAGTTGGCAACAGCACTTCTTAAAATAGATTGGGTCTTAAGACTCAATCTAGCATAATTAGTGCCCATTATAGTCTTTTTATCCATTGAATGGATTTCATCTTTGCCAAAGAGTTGACTAATGTAGGCTTCAAGACGGCTTCTAAGAGCCTCATTTTCTAAAACAAGGTCATTTTCTGGAACAAGGTTATCATGGTGGCTCATGTAAGCCTCATTTTGAGCAGTAAGGTTAACAAGGTGAATTTCAAGGGCTCTGAGAGTTTTTTGAAAAACATTATGGTGGTTTTTAATAAAAGCAAATTGGAGGTTATCAAGAATGAATTTAATAGAATCAGGTAACTCTGAATAGGTTCCATTGTGGAATTGTAAATTTCTTGATAAAACTTCTTGTAAAGTAATTAATATATCACCACTGGAATATGTCACCTCAGCTGGGACAAATTCCTGAAGGGATGTTGATTCGCTGGATTTTACTCTAGAGGATGCGCCTTCATGCATTACAAAAGGTTGTCCCGCGGGGAGCCTTTTGTTTTTGTCATGAGAATAGCCCTGTGCTGGAGCTTTTCCCTTGTTTTTCTTCTCTGCCGAGGTAGCCATAACAATCCACTTACTAGTGGTATAAGTATAAATATTATTATTATTCCACTTATTATTGGTATTTATCCACGCATCATTGCTCGATTCCTGCAAAGAAGTATCAACAATGTCAGGAGAATTGATAGTTTTTAACATTTTGGTACTATAAATATTACCTTTAAAACCATCTGTGGAATATTGGCAAGAACTCATTATTAGTTCTTGAACAAGAGTATTCATGGGGGAGTCTTTTTCATAAGCCAGATTATCAATATCAATTTCAAACTTTGAAGCAAATTTGAATTTTACTCTCTGTCCAAAAGGATCAGTAGTAATTCCATCATGTTCAACAAGTATATATATAAATAAGTTTATGAAATCATAACATTAATATGTAATTTTTTTTTTAAAAAAAAAAGGCATATGCCTAAAATAAACTCCCCATTATAATTCAAAATTAAGGTTTTACAAATAATAGAATTACAAATTCTTTAAACTCAAAAGCAAAATAAAAAAATGTCATAAAATTGCAACAAAGTTTTTGCTAAATAAAATCTTGTTACATGTCATAAAATTTTGGATATTAAAAAAAGGCAAATCTCAAACTACTTAAACAAAAGAAGAGGAAAAAAAAAAAGTTAAAGACTTAAAACCTAAAGCAATAAACAAATAAAGCACAAAAACGTAAACAAAAGAAGAGAAAATAATATTTAAGCAATAAACTATGTAACATATACTGATATATTCATACCTACGTGCTAACTGGTTACGTGAAACTGAAAAGTGATATGTTATTAAATTACCATATTATCATACATTAAACAGTAAAGAAGTGAGGGAACAATACATTTATTTTTTCTTTAGGTTTTATCATATTTAAATGACCATATTATCATAAATTAAACAATAAAGAAGTTAATGGGGGTGGACCTATTAATATAATTTTATACAATTCACAAACCCAGCTGGGTTATTAAAACCCAGCCAGGTTACATGGTTCGCTTTAAACCCACCGGGTTTTACCTGTTTTGATTGGGTCTTATGCACATCCGATCCAATTGATGACCCGAACTGGTTTATATACTGGGTCATCGGGTTACCGATCCAACCGGCCGAGCTAGACCGGGTTTAATAACACTGCTTACGAGTATACTCAATTGTAACTTGACTTAGGTGTTGATATCAATTAAAATTTAACATTGCTATGGGCACGAATGAAATTCTCAATAATTTTTTTCAGATGTAAATTGAATTTTTTTGTTCAAATGTAACCATGCCGAGATACAAATTCTGAACTTTTTGTTACAACAATACACTGTTCCTGTAGTATTTACCCACTATTTGGCGAGTGAAAAAATTTGAATCAATAAACATAAAAACTAGCTGAAGAGAATAATAAATACTACAAGTTTTACAATAATATGGGCATGAATTGAAAGTCAGTAAATTTTCCTATAATACTTATCACACAACTCCTTTTTTAATTGTCAATTCAATGAGTTTGGATTATAAAGTGTGTTCTAGAACAATTGACACCACCTTATATTTTCACAAGATTTCATAACATAATTATAATAATTAATCTGCTTAATAGTACAACCTAGATTGAGAACTTTATTTATGAATCTAAAAATAAATAAAAGAAAAGAAAAAACCCATTTCCTAAACCCATTTATGAATCTGAAAATGTCTTGTGAGATGTGATACTATCTATCTCAAAACTTGAACATGTTAACCCAATCCTAGTCCTAGTACTATCCGATGTCATCCCGTGTTCATTGTGAACATTAGTAGCCCAAAGGCCATCATTTGTAACATCAATACAAAATGATAATGTATCCAAGTAAATATGCTCACCACTAGTATTGATACTCTCTTTTTCAGCATCTGCGTTCTCTTGCAGCTCCAATGCCAACTTGAGCTTTTCCACCACATCACCCATTGTGGGCCGTTGGATGCCTTGATCACGTGTGCAACTCTTTGAAATCTGCATGATAGGCCACAAATGTATTGACCCCTTGTGATTAAAATTAATTAATTAATTAGTCAAATTATTAATTAATCAATTTATCATGCAAAGCGCGTGGTAGCACAAACAAATCACCAAACAACTAAATACGCAGCGGAAAATAAATGACACAGTGATTTGTTTTCGAATGGGGAAAACCTAACGGCAAAAACCCCACCGGGTGATTTTCAGGTCACCACTCCCAAAATTCCACTATTATCACAACAAGCAGTTACAAGTAAAGGAATCCCAAGTACCTTACCAACCTACAGTTGAACCCTTACCCCAATACCCAATTGGACTTGTTCTGTAGTGACAGTTCCCCTCTTTGGATGCACGGCTCCCAAGTATGTAACTAATCAATGCGCGGATCCCAGTACGCGACTTCAATCACCAACTAAGAAGGTTGTTGGCTGCAAAGTTCTTTAGTTCATCCACACGATGAAGATCAAGAAGATGCTTGGTTACAAAATGACATCGGGAAGGTCGGTGTCGGCAAAATTTGCCAAAATGACTTGGCGTTCCGAATGAACACCTCGTCTAGAAAAGTTCTCCTAGAATGCTTTATGAGCATCATCATCACGGAACCGAAGAGATAGGGGGCAGAATTTGAAGAGGAAAAGGATGCCCTGGAATGAAGAGGGTTCCGGGACGGAGCGGATTTACGTTTCGGTGCCATAGACACTACTAATGTAACCAATAGTAGAGGGAGAGAAAAAGAGACAATCAGAAAAGTCCCAAAACAATTCACAATATTAAGAATATGTGAAAAGAAGTACGTATGCATGAAGAATGCATGAGCATGTGACATGCAAAAGAAATTTCATCATGGGCTCAACCCAATCCAAACCTATCAGCACACAAACAGTTTGCACACATCTAAATGCATGACAATACTATTATAATGCTAATGTGATACAATGCATGAGATTTTAAACTCATTTAAGCGAAAACCCATCCCAAAAATTCAACAAAAACTCATCAAATTTGAAAAACCCCAAAATTTTTCAAAAACCCCAAAACCTAGGTTTCAAAACATGAAATGCATGAATATGGAAGAGATTAGAAGCTTACCAAGCGAAGAAAAACTTGAAGAAGCTTGAAGAAACCTTGAGGATCAAGATTGGAGTGAGATGAGATTGTTTGGGAGAGAAAAGAGAGAGCTATCGAGAGAGAGATTGAACGAAATGAGTTGCGGATCGCACGAGGAGAAGATATAGGCCCTCAGTAAATCTCGACAGATGAAGGTGTCGAGAGGTATCAAGGTATCTGTCCAGGAAGGAATCTAGGAAAAAGCCGTCGACAGCTTCAAGTATCGAGAAGGTGTTGAGGAAGAACCACAAAAAACAAGAATAGAAGCTCGATCGATCCACCAGGTGTCGAGAAGCTATCGAGGGGTCAGAAACTTTCTCGATCGATCCACCAGGTGTCGAGGAGCTAGCGAGATTGCGATAAGAAAAAGCTAAAGAAGCTCGACAGATAGCCAACTATCGAGGAGGCGTCGAGCCAGCTTTTCAAAACAGTTTTTCGAGAAGAGAAAAACACAGATATGAATGCAATCAAGCATGTAACTCAACTAATGATCCAATCAACATATTAAGCTCTCAAAAACATCTCTCAACAAAGATTTTAAGCACATGGATCTTCAAAAACACACACACACACACACACACTAAACAAGTCTAACCAATTTTATATTTAAAAAATAAGTTAAGATAGTTTAGTAAGCATACATTAACACATGTAAAACCTTGTGATGGTCAAATCACATTATACCTGCACATATATCAAGAGTAGCAAAGAATATTGCGTGTTGTGTGCAAAAAACATCACAAGAATGCAAATGTGTCAACATGTTATGACAATTTGAGATATGAGTAAATCACTTTAACTCACACACAATCATAACTGTTTAATGGAGATTATCACTTTCGAGGTACATCCTATAACTCCCACATCTCCTAGAAAACATGCTTGCAATCATATTTAAAAGCATTTTTTATCTTTTTGCTTTTGATTTTTCTTTGTGTATTTTCTTTTTAACCAAATCATGCATGGGCATATAATAGATAGAAAAGAAATACCCAATTATGTTAAGCATTTGACATTCCAATTTTGGTATGCCGAAACTCACAAATGTCATTCATGATTAGCAAGCAACAGTGGTGAGATGGTTATTTATGCCTTTCTCTTAGGATTTTCTAATCCTTCCCGTCAAAAAGAGTGATACGAGTGTTAAGTACAAGAGTTAACTTAATCTTACTTATCACAAACAAGAGCCACAAAGCTCACTTACTTAGTTGTGCATAGAGATGCTCATCTAAGCTACAAGAGATACAAAGATTAGAAAACGTTGTTTCAATGGCCATCCAAGGTACACAAGTACCAATGTACACAAAACACACAATGTTTTTGTATTTTTCTGATTTTTCAATTTTTTATTTATTTTTATATGAAAAACAAAACAAACCAAAACTGAAAAATAACCAAACAACAACATGTTAAACAAAGCAAATATAAAAACTAGACTGACTCAAAACTTGAAAGCAAAACACACAAGTAATGCAAACAAAAACGAGAAGAGAGATAAGAAAGTGATAGAATCACTTGGAGCCCTTTTCCTTCCACACCCTGGAAGAACCTTTCCTTTGATTAAACCCTTGAACCGGCGGTGAGGGGGAAGAATTGAAACCGTTCAAGTTCGAAAGAAACATGAGGGCATTGAGAAGATCTCCAAGGGGAGCAAGAGAGGATTGAAGCTGATTCTGGCTTCCAGATGCTATCATGCCATTGCTTTATTGAGTGGCAAGCCACTTATAGCAATTTGGTCAAGTATGACCAACAACTCCACAATAATGACAGAGATGCTGCTTCTTTTGTTTAGGCTTTTGAGAGTTAGCCTTTTTAGCTCTAGGGTTCTTAGCTTCCTTCTTATCTTGTTTAGGGGGTGCTCCTAAGATAAATTTACCTTTGTCTAAGTTCTCACTAGCTAAATCAGTTTTAACAGTATTGTTTTCAATTTCAACATTATTTCTAGGAGGAAAAAAATAGTAGAACTAGTAGAAACAATATTAGAGGAAGAAAGACCATACCCTAAACCTGTTCGATCAGAAGCAGATTTCTGAAGATTTAGTATCTCATCAAGCTTTGCACTTGAATTCCTCTTCAATTGAGCTCTGACTTGAAACAGCTCCGCTTCAAGCTTCTTGGTCTTCTCAGCCAAGAAATTGTTCTCGAATCTCAGTGCTCTAATAGTCTGATTAGCCTCATCAAACTTTGTGGATAGCTCTTCACGATCAAGTTTCACATCACTGAGCTTCTTGGTGGCCAGCCTATAAAGTTTCTCATGTTTTTCAGAAACTTTGTATAATTTTTCATAGGCTGTATGGATATTATCTTGATCATCTATTTTCTCAAAATTTGACTCCACCAAGTCCTCTTCTTCATCCACACTTTCAACAATCCGTTCAGTAGGATTGACAGTGGCAGTCATTCAAGATTCCGTCATCTTCATTGTCGGAATCATCCTCAGGCTCAGTGTCGCTTAAAGTAGCAACAAGTGCCTTGCTCTTCCTAATGCTCTTGAGATATGTAGGGCACTCATTTTTCATGTGACTGAAGCCTTGACACCCAAAGCACTTAGGTCCTGCTGGAACAGTGTATTGACCGCCATCCCTTGCATCCTTCTTCCCTTAATCTTGGCTCTTGAACTGAGAAGAATTGGATTGCCTACAGTCCTTGTCGAAGCCCTTTCCATTTGCGTTCTTCATAAACTTCTTGAACTGCCTGGTGATGTAGGACTTTATTTTAGAATCTTCATTGTCTGAAAACTCATTTATGTCACTGTTCTTGGCTTTCAGCGCCATGCTCTTGCTTTTGCCTGACTTACCAATCCTTGTTAACCCTAGCTCGTAAGTCTGTAGATTACCAACCAGCTCTATCAAAGGAATCTTGTCGATGTCCTTTGATTCCTCAATTGCCGTAATCTTGGCATGGAATCTCTCAGGCAGAGATCTGAGTACCTTTCTCACAATCTTGGGTTTAGGAATGGTTTCCCCAAGATTGAACGCAGAGTTCACTATGTCCTTCAACTTGGCATAGAATTCATCGAATGACTCATCCTCCTCCATCTTTATTTCTTCAAAGCTTGTAGTGAACCTCTGAAGCTTTGAATCCTTGACAGCCTTTGTACCCTCATAAGTTGTCTGGAGAATGGTCCATGCCTCCTTAGCAGTTTCAGTAGAGGATATCTTCTTGAACTCCTCATTTGTGACTGCACTAAATAAAGCATTCAATGCTCTGCTGTTAAAGTTTGCCGCCTTGATCTTTGCATCATCCCAATCGGCCGGCGCTTCTGTAGGCTTAGTCCAGCCTATCTCCACAGCTTGCCACACCTTCTCATCTAAAGACTACAAGAAAGCTCTCATGCGTACTTTCTAGTATGCATAGTTAGTGCCATCAAATAAAGGAGGTATAATTAACGACTGTCCTTTATCCATGACAAACAGGGGTCAATGGATCAACACAACAAAGATTAAACCTTAACTAGAGTGTGCCTGCTTTGATACCACTTGATAGGCCACAAATGTATTGACCCCTTGTGATTGAAATTAATTAATTAATTAGTTAAGTTATTAATTAATCAATTTCTCATGCAAAGCGCATGGTAGCACAAACAAATCACCAAACAACTAAATACGCAGTGGAAAATAAATGACACGGTGATTTGTTTACAAATGGGGAAAACCTAACGGCAAAAATCCCACCGGGTGATTTTTAGGTCACCACTCCCGAAACTCCACTATTATCACAACAAGCGGTTACAAGTAAAGGAATCCCAAGTACCTTACCAACCTATAGTTGAACCCGTACCCCAATACCCAATTGGACTTGTTCTGTAGTGATAGTTCCCCTTTTTGATGCACGGTTCCTAAGTACGTGACTAACCAATGCGCGGATCCCAGTATGCGACTTCAATCACCAACTAAGAAGGTTGTTGCTGCAAAGTTCTTCAGTTCATCCACACGATGAAGATCAAAAAGATGCTTGGTTACAAAACCCTATGGTGCAAATACACAGCAACTTCTTTAAGAGAAAGAAATAAACAAGGGCAAGAACTTTGTCTCCAGTCACAATTTGCTTGAACAAGGTTTGCTCAATGCTTGTGCAACTTGTGAACACTTTGACGGCCCTTAAAACAATCCTTTTATATGTTTAGGGTTAGGAGAAAAGAAGGCTCAAACACATAATCACGGATCCCAAGAAAAACAGATCAGATTGCTGTTTTCTTAAACCTCGACAAATAGGAGGTGTCGAGCATCTGTCGAGATAGCTGTTGAGCATACGGGCTGAACAGCTCCTTAAACCTCGACACATGATAACTGTCGAGCTAGTTGTCGAGATTTAATGATTTAGCACTTTCAGCTTGCTTTCTTGGACAGACTTGAAGGCTTCAACACTTTATCTTGAAACATGGTTTCTTGAAGTATTTAAACACATTCTAGATTTACCCAAATACAAGTAAAATGCGTTTTGTCAAAGGATTAGCCAATTACATAAAATCATGACATATGTTCTTAACATGTGAAACACATGTCCTAACACTGCATGAACACTTAGAAACACAGTGGAGCTATCTTCCCCTTCAGATATGGATAAATGATTTCATTGATTGTCCCTCTCTCAATGCACTTCCGAGCCCAATGGGCTAGGTTCCATTCTTCTTCCTCTAGTTTTTAATCTAGTGCCTTTCGGGCACATAATACCTCCAACAACACCACACCAAATGAGTACACATTAGACTTGTCTGAAAGCTTTTGACAACGTGTGTATTCCGAATCCAAATAGCTCCAAGTACCTTTAACCATGGTACTAACTGTAGTATTATTTTGATCCATTTTGGACAATCTGAAATCTGAAACCTTGGAAACCCATTTCTCGTCCAATAGAATGTTGGTGGTCTTCATGTCTCGGTGGATAATAGTATGCTTCACACTCGTGAAGGCAGTGTAATCCCTACGCCACTCCAATGCATATATCGAGCCTCTTTTTCCATGGGAGTGGGTCATTGTTGGTGTCATAGAGGTGCTTAAAGAGTCCTATTAGTCATGTAATCATAGACAAGGATCATCTCTCCCTCTTCGTTGCAGTATCCAATGATTGAGACGAGGTGAATGTATCGAAGTTGAGAGAGCATCTCAATCTCAGTTCGAAACTCGTGGGCACCTTGTTGCGACTCTAGGTTCAAGCGCTTGATTGCCACTGCGATGGTTTCCTTATCATCAATTTGACCCTTATATACATTGCCAAAGCCACCTACTCCTATTCTTAGATCTTCATGGAAGTTGTTGGTTGCAATTTTGATATCGGCAAGTGAAAAGTGATGGCACTGTTCTTTCCTCAGTGAGGAAGTCTTTTTTCTAGTTTGCTTTCCTTCGTATGAGTTAAGCCTGAACCAGCAGCAGCACCTTGATAGTGGATAATTAGAACCATATATAGCGTTTGGTCTTCCTTACTTTCCAAAAAACCATGCAAGCCATAAGAAAGAGAAGAGTAAAGAAACCTATACCACTCCCAATGGCAATGAATGTTCTTTTCCTTGTCTTGGACTTCGACTTCATAGCTGGTACTGGGCTATTAGCCACAACTTCAAATGGATGGACAGCTGGTACTGGATTGTGAATCTGGTTGCTCTCTTCCTGACCTTCCTGGCTTCCTCGGCATCCTGTGGGAGGTGTCCGTCTTGGAGGAAGGATACAATCGGTGTCATCCAGCTGTTTGTGGTTTGGATTGCAAATGTAGAGACCTCTTCGATACTGGGGTGTTTTTGGGTTTCCATGTCTAAGCCCTGGCTTGTTACTCCTTCTTCTAATGAGGCCATCTTTGCGATCTCGTGTGCTACCATGTTCTGGCTTCTTGGGATCTACACGAACTCTACCCTATCAAATTCTTGGGTCAGATGCCTTGTCAATTTGAGGTATTTGTGCATTCTTTCTCCCTTTGCTTCATATTCCTCTTTTATCTGCCCTATTACCAGCTTGGAGTCACTTTGAAGGAGCAGGTTCTTAGCTTCTAGTGCTTTCCCGACTCTTAGCCCCGTCAGTACACCTTCATACTCGGCCTTGTTATTGGTAGCTGGGAATTTCAGTTGAACCCCGCATTTAAGCGTCTCTCCTTCTGGGGTGATTATGACAACCCCTACTCCCCCATTTTTCTGGGCGGATGAACCGTCAGTCTATATCGTCCATCGTTTTGTCTCGTCGGTAATGCCGTCCTCGTCTGGAAGAGTAAACTTTGCAATGAAGTCTGCCAGAGCCTGTGCCTTGATAGCTGTCCTGGGGTGGTACTCGACGTCGAACTGGCTAAGCTCAATTGCCTATTGGACCATTCTCCCCACTGCCTTGGGCTTGTTCATGGACTTCTTGATGGGTTAGTCCATCATTACCAAGATGGGGTTCGCCTGAAAGTACGGTCGCAGCTTGCGCGAAGCTACTATTAAGGCTTGGCTGAGCTTAGGTACTTAGCTTCTGCACCTTGAAAGGCTTGGCTGATGTAGTAAACCGAGAGTTGTTTCCTGTCCTCTTCTCTAATCAAGGCTACACTCACAGCTGTGGCTGACACTGCTAGATATAAATATAGGTTTTCTCCTTAGACAGGCTTTGGAGGGGCGGATTGCTCAAGTAACGCTTGAGTTCTTGAAAAGCTTCCTCACACTCGTCAGTCCAGAAAAAAGCTTACTTCAATGTCTTGAAGAAAGGCAAGCATTTGTCCATTGCTTTAAAGACGAACCTGTTGAGTGCTGCTATCCTTCCTATGAGCTTCTGGACTTCTTTGACGGTCTGAGGTGATGCCATATCGAGTATGGCTCGCACCTTCTCTGGGTTTGCTTCTATCCCCCTTTGGGACACCATGAATCCTAGGAACTTCCTTGAGACTACTCCAAAGACGCACTTGTTGGGGTTCAACTTGATCTGGTACTATCTGAGCGTGGCAAATGTTTCCCTGAGGTCGTCTAGATGGGCAGCCTCCTCCTTACTCTTGATGAGTATGTCATCCATGTACACTTCCATATTTCTCCCAATCTACTTGCTGAACATTTTGTTTACTAACCTCTGGTAAGTTGCTCCTGCATTTTTCAACCTGAAGGGCATTACTTTGTAACAGTAGAGCCCTTGACTCGTGATGAAAGCGGTTTTCTCCTGGTCCTCTTCTGCCATTTTTATTTGGTTGTACCCTGAGAAAGCGTCCATGAACGTCAGTAGCCTATGCCCGACAATAGAATCCACCAGCTGGTCTATCCTTGGCAGGGGGAAACTATCTTTTAGGCAAGCTTTGTTCAGGTTCGTGAAGTCCACGCACATCCTTCATTTCCCATTCACTTTCTTCACTAGGACGACATTAGCAAGCCACTCTGGATTGTAAACTTCCCAAATAAGGCCTGCCGACAACAACTTGCTAACTTCGTCTGTAACTACTTGATTCCGTTTTGGAGCGAAGACTCATCATTTTTGCTAGGCGGGCTTTATCTTCGGGTCTACACTTAGCTTATGCTGGATGACTTTTGGGGATATACCCGGCATGTCCTCGTGACTCCAAGCGAAGACATCTAGGTTCTCCTTAAGGAACTGGACAAGTCTCGTCCTCATTTCGGGACTTAGTGTCGTTCCTATTCTGGTCGTCTTTGCTATCTCGCCTTCGGCCAACTCCACTGTCTCCAAGGCTTCTACTTTATCTTCCTCTTTCTCCTCGATCATCCATGTATGGTTTTATTTTGCAGCTAACACGGCCTGGTAGCATTCCCTAGCCAATACTTGGTCTCCTTTCATCTCGCCCACACCGTTCTCTATCGGGAACTTTACCTTCAAGCAATAAGTTGACGTGACTGCTTTCCAGCGGTTAAGAGTGGGTCTCCCAATAATCACATTGTAAGATGAAGGGCAGTCTACTACCAAAAGGTCCAGCTGACGAGTCAATTGTCTCAGGTAAGCCCCCACTGTCACCGTCAGCGTCACTATGCCTTTGGGATACACCCTATCTCCACTGAAACTGACGAGGGGAGAGTCAAATGGGCGCGGCCTTCCTAGATCTAGCTTCAGCTACTAGAAAGTGGAGAGGTAAATAATGTCTACCGAGCTACCATTATCCACAAGGATTCTCTTGGTATTGAATCCTTCTATCACGAGCATTATGACCAAAGGATCGTAATGAGTTTGCTTGACCCCCCTAACATCTTCTTCTGAGAAACACATGTCTCGGTCTGTCCATCTTTGCTTAAATGGGGGCATCCTGTGGACGCTGTTCACCTGCTTCTGATATGCTTTCTTGAGGGATCTAAATGACCCACCCGTGGATGGGCCACCTGTGATCGTCTTGATCTCCTCGATCACATTTGGTGGGCGCTAGGATGTGTGATACTCGTCACTGGGTGAGAATTCGCGCTGGTTCTTGTTATCACCTTTGAATCTACTGGATTCCCCTTTTTTCACATACTTCTGCAGCTTCCCTTTCCGGATAAGCTCCTCTATCTGTTCCTTTAAGTCCTTGCAATCCTCTGTGTAATGGCCGTAATCCTTGTGGAACCGACAGTACTTCTTCTTGTCGCGGACATTGGGGGATGAGTGTAATGGCCTTGGCCATTTGAGGTAATGTTCATCCTTAATCTGCGCCAAAATTTTGTCAACAGGCATAACTAAAGGAGTGAATTTTACTGTTCGATTTTTTTCATCTTTCCTTTTACCCCAGTCATTGGTCCGACAATCTGGACGCTCCCTTTTTTGTCCTCTACGATCGTCCTCCTTTCTTCCCATGTCTGCTGGCTTTTCTACATCCTTCATGGCGACTAATGCATCTTCAGCATTCATGTATTTCTGTGCCTTCAGCAGCATCTTTGCCATCATCTTAGGAGGATTCTTCGCAAGTGAAACCATGAACTCTCTGGACTTCAGTCCCGCCTTAAAGGTCGTCAACTGCACCTTGTCATCAGCTTCGTCTACCTTTAGGGTCTCCCGAGTAAAGCGTTTCACGTACGACCTTAGGGTTTCTTTCTCCCCCTATCTAATGGTGAGCAAGTAGTTTGCTGGTCTCTTCGGGCATTGTCCTCTGACGAAGTGGCACAAAAAGGCATTACTCAACTACTCGAAGCTATCAATGGATGACGTTGGTAACTTTGTGAACCACTCCCTTGCAGCTCCTTTGAGAGTGGTGGGGAAGGAACAACACAGTACCTCGTCAGGAGGCATTTGAAGGCCTAGTGTCGTCTTGAAGGTGTTAAGGAGGTCCTGGGGGTCCTTAAGTCCGTCAAACGGCACAAGTTGAGGCAACCAAAATTTTGACGGCACTGGGCATTCCAGGACCACCATAGTGAAGGGCAAGTCTGTTGCCCTGACCATTCTATCCAGGCTTCGGTCCGTTTTCTCCTTAATAGCATTCCTTAGCTCGTCCATCTCCTTCCTTATCTCTTGAAGAAGATCTGAGTTCTGTTCATCTGGAGTAGTAGGTCTTTGACGGTCACTTCTTCTATGGCTATCTCCCTCATCCTCTTGGTTGACCCTAGACCAGTTCTCCTCCTGTTGAAGTCATAGCCTCATTTCTTGATTCTGTCTGGTGAGCTCTTCGACGGTGGCCACAAGAGCCTGGACTTGCTGAGCTAAGGCTACAGAATCCTGGTTGGACTCCATCTGAATGCAAAAGTTGATTGGAAACTACGTTTTCAAACCTGAGTATGAAAGAATGTCGTCCCCACAAACGGCGCCAAACTGATGAAGTGCAGATTCGCCAGTCATTGTAAGTATGTCCAGATGGAGCCGAATGTTCGTCGGTATCGATGTGAGAAGGGTAAGATAGTTCCCTTAAGGTGGTCATTGGTGTGGTGCTTGCCACAATGTCTCTGATGCCAAAGTCAGTATAAGAAAAACTTTTAGGAAATAACAGAGTATCAGAATAACTAGTAGTGCTTTTTAGTGTGTCTATGTACCTTATGTTGGTGCTAGGAAGGTTGTATATATACATTCCCATAGCTCCTAGCCATTGTGGCTATTATGGTGGTTTTAATGCTTCTTTTGGTAACGCCTCATGGTCAATGATGTGAACTTTGATGGGCCTCCAACGGTCTATACAATTTTCCCTATAACCGTTTGAGGCATTTATTTGATTGCATTGAATGGCTTCTTTACCTTTGTCAGTAATGTGGCTTATATTGTCTGAGGCACCTGGTTAATTCGTCTGTCAATACTGTCTCGTTGGTTTGGATGAGGTTGTCTAGGGAAGTTGAGTTCGTCAATCCCATCACAAGGTCTCTATTAATTGATAGCACATTATTTTTTATCTATTGGGTTATTCATAGGTCTCTCCTTAAATAATATAAAATCTGAAAGCTCGATTATGTGTTAAAAACACAAGAACTTGTTTAAACCCCCAAATAAAAATTACGGCTAGATTACTTTTACTCTAACTTATCAAAGTGCGGAACAAGAGTAAATAAAGCGCAATAAACTAATAAAACTACTCTAGTGCATAAGTATGAACAACACGCAATAAAAGTAAAGCACAAGAGTAAGGGAAGAGAGAATGCAAACACAAGATAACACGCCGATGTGTTATCGAAGAGGAAACCGAAGAACTCAGTGAAAAACCTCTCTGCCGCCCTCCAAGTGGTAAATCGATCCACTAGACAATAAGTTGGGATACACGAATAGTAAGAGATCCTCCAAGCCTAATCTACCAAATGTACCTAAGCCCTCTAAGCTCTTTCTCCAACAAGGTTTCTCGGAACCGTGTCTTGTCTAGCTTTCCGGATCCCGCAATATGCCCGATTGCATCCGCCAAGCCTCACCGGCTTCTTTTGGCAAATCCCCAAAGCTTCCCAAGTTTCAAAACACTCTCTACACTCTGAATAGGTGTGGGTTGTGTTTGGGTGCAAATCTCTTCTCAAGGTATGACAATGGGAGAGGGAAGGAGAAGTGGCTAAAATGATTTCTCACTAAGGATGTGTAGCTTTCTCTCTAAAAGATGAGTGTGTGTGTTGTGGAAAACCTATCTAAGGTTTTTCTCTTTGAATGACCTCCTTACAATTTCTGTGAGTAATGAGGGTATATATAGTATAAGTAAAGGGTAAGAAAGTCACATTTAAAAATCTTCCAAGCAAAATGTTTCGCAACTACCTCGCGGGAAGACCTTACCTGCGAGACACTCGCGAAACTGACAGCCTAGCATGACTCTTCAGCTTCCAGTCATGTGCTTCTCACGTGGCTACTTCGCGGGTTAGCTTCTCACGAGCTTCTCGTGAAATCCACTTGATCTTCAATTAAGCTTGAGTCTTCACCAACTTAATAATAAACCCAATACAATAAAATCCCACAAAATACAAGGAATACAATTAAAGCAATTACAACACTTTTTGTCATGGAATAAAGCCAACATAAGACATAGTTGTAAATCACAACTTTACAATCTCCCTCTTTGGCTATTCCGTGACAAAACACCCTAAAACAAACTCTAGACTTAAACGTGAGTTTGGGAACAATGGCAAAACTCACTCACACCTAAATCTAGAAGTTGTGATGAACTTGAAACATATATACCTATAACCTGAAACACTTGCACAAAACGCTTTAAACTCTCAAGGTAAATCAAGTGATAAAAGGACAAGTATAATGTAACAAGTAAACATACGATCAAGTAAGCATGTTGTAAAACATATGAGCAACTTAATTAAACACAAAACAGTCATATGGAAATGACTACAATGATCATATAGCAAAGCAAATGATCATCCGAACATGCAACCAATAAAGCACAATAGCATAAGGATAAATGCATGTCCAACACATAAACATGATGCGATGAGAGCAACAAAGCATAAATACTAAATGTAACTCAAAGCACCATAAAACAACGAGAAAACAAGCATAAGGTAAAACAAGACAGAACAAGGTTTTCTCAAAAAAATGTCTTCTCCCCTTTGGTATATGCATCTCCCCTATGGCTTTCTCCCCCTACGAATGTGCTTGAGGTAGAATTTCTCCCCTTAAGAATGTGCACATGAGTCTAATAGAAATGACGATACACTCCGATATACTCTCCGGTATACTCTCCCCCATTTTGTCACAAATAGACAAATGAATCAAGAGGAAGGAGGGAAAGAAAAGAAGATATGAACAAGGGTAAAAGATGATGCATGAGGGATGCAAGATGAATGAGAAAATGAAGCTCAAACAAAAGATAAAATATCTTAAAGACACAATGCTACAAAGCATAAAGTAAACAAGATATGCTAAGGATGATGGAACAAAGTATAGACCAAGGCATGACATAGACACAAGAACATATTATATGTGCTAAAAGGTCTGAAAAGACTTAACTAGCATAAGTGAATGCAAAACATGTCAAGTGTTAGAGTGTGTGCAACAAGGTGCATCTAGTGTGCATGTGAGATGCGTGACCAATGCATGAGCAAGGCATTCACGGGGCAAAGTGTGTACAACACACAACCAATGATCAAAATATGATAAACATGCATAATCATGATAGCCCCCAAAAATTGGAACTCATCGGAGTCCAAAACAACGAGAAAATGTCATTTGGGCATTTTATCAAACACATAGATTGCACACACTACACATGTATGTTAAACAATGCATGAACATATGAAAATCTTGCCTAAATACATGTTATTTTTGTCACAAGGGGCCAACATCCAAAGCAAATCAACATTTAAAACAAAACCCAATCAAAAAGATTGACAAAAATTAAGTTTTCCAACTCCCATTTAAAAAAATCCCAACTATGAACATAAAACCCCAAAAAACATAATCTAAGGATCAAAATCAATGAAAAGAGTTAAAGATTACCTTAGAGATGTTTATGGAATGCAAAACACTTGAAATTAGTTCGGTTTTGATGTTGAAGCATTAAAATAGGGGTTTGGGAGAAGATGGAAGACATTTAAAACAAATTTCCCACAAAATGCCCTTTAAAAAGCTGATTTGGTGATTTTCGTGGGAAGCTGGGAATTTTCGCTGGTACCTAACTAGCGAAATTTCACTGGTAATTTCGCGGGTAAGCCTTACTCGCGAAACAGTCGCGAAACTCTCTGTCCAAAGCTGAAAAACTTGAGAATTAGACCATTTAACTCGCAACTGAGCTTACACATGAAATAGGTCACGAAAACACCTAGAAATCATGTTTTTCACACAAAAACAACTTGAAAAACTTTGAAAAACATGGGTGATACAAATCACTTCCAAAAGTAAACAAAAAGAACAAAAATCTTTTTGGTTTAATCCACATATGGTTGAGCACACACACATCACATTTGAACATGTATAATCACACAAATGAAATAGACATTCATTGAACATTAGACTTGTGTGTTGCGTGTGTGTATCAAATGTGGAATAGTCCTTAGTCTAGAGTTAAGCTTTAATGATCAATTCAATCAAGTCATACACAACTAGTACTAAGTCAAGTGGTCTATCTTAATTATAGAAATGAACATATATGACCTCCCACAAGAAAATGATTACATATCTTTGAAGCTTTTCATTTGGCTTCATTACAATTCAAAACATTTGATTAATTTTGAACAATACATCTCATTTTGAGATTGATGCCTGAAATTTTTTATATTTCATTTTTATGAGTAAGCCTTTGGCTTTTTGGGCAACATACATTTCAATATAAGTCGTTTTCCCTTTTTCCTAGTCAAATACTAGTATGTGCGATGGCTTTTGCAGCTCATTATCTCTTTTCGAGATTTGACATTTGTTGAGCTATAAAGCAAAAATATAAAAAAGTGTGGGAAGATATATAGGCACAAGTCTATGCATGTATCAAAACCATCAAGACTATTACTAATCATTTATGACAAACTTGAAGATCGATTTACAATAGTCACACATAGATTTCAAGATTCTTCCACAAAGATATATGTGCATACAAAACAAGTTATGCTCATAAATGCACTACGCCATTAGTTCGAAGGTACTAGACCAAACTCACATGAAATGTGCTCAAACATATACGATCAAACTTTTTGAATTTTTCACTTTTTATGTGTTTTTGGATTTTTACACACACAAAAACAAAAGCATAAAAGTATGATCAAATGCAAAAACAACAAAAACAAAAACAATGCATATAAAGAGATGCATGATGTACAAATGCATGACAATGAAGCATCTAATGCATGAAGAGTCCAACAAAGATCGAAAGATGTAGATCAGAGACCAAAAGAGCATAAGCTCAACTATAGGAACCCTTCCTCATCCAAACGGAACGATTGTTTGGAATGAGTGTCTCATGAGAAGTGAGACGAGGGTTGGAAGAATGAAAACTAGAGATGCACATAGACAAGGAGGTAAGAACATCAAAAACTTTCTTCAACAACTTACCATTTTCCCCCAAATCCGGTTTTGCTTTTATAGTACAACTTCCAAAAAGCTCAAGTTTCTCTTTTCTTTTGATTCTTTTAAGAGTTTGAAACTTAGAGCAATGAGGTCTTAGATGACAAAAGGCACCACAATGGTGACAAACAATGTGTTTAGGTCCACTAGGCTTTTTAGGAATGGATCTAAAAACATGGCTTTGTTCTCTCTTCAACTTGGGACATTGTGGTCTTATGTGACCAATCACACCGCAATGGTGGCAAGTTGGAACAAACTTAGATCCATCCAAAACCTTAGATTGAGACCTAAACGGAGGCTTTGGCTTAAAAGCCTTTCTCTCCACTTTTTAATTTTTTTTGTGTGGAGGAATATACACCGATTTGTTCTTTGAGGTAGAACACATAATAGGCACAAAATCGGGTACCACAACATGATTGCAACAAATATTTTCATCAATTTTAGCAATAGGTTCAGCAATCAAACACTTGGCATGCATCTTAATAGATTCATTTTCACATTTAAGATCATCAACTAGTTTGTTAGACAAAACAAGTTTAGCATCCAAGTTCATATTCAAACATTCAAACTCTTTCAACTTTTCAAGAGAATTTTCAGCAAGTTTCTTATACTTTTCAACTAATTTATTTGATTCATTGAGCTTAGCAATCAAATCATCCTTTTCACAACGAAACTTGCTCAAATTCTTATGAAACTTCATAGCATCTTTCTTCAAGAGTTTGATGTTAGGAATATCAACAACACCCAAAGATTCATGTAACATGGCATCACAATCATGAGGATAAACACTCATAGAGACATTTTCATAAACACATGGCATGCTGCAATCATCAACAACCATAGAAGCATACAAAGCATTATCCATGGCAAAACACACAAGGGGTCAAGGATCACACTTAGGTATTTAAACCACAACAAGTGTACCGACTTTGATACCAATTGAAAGCTCGATTATGTGTTAAAAACACAAGAGCTTGTTTAGACCCCCAAATAAAAATTACGGCTAGATTGCTTTTACTTTAACTTATCAAAGTGCGGAACAAGAGTAAATGAAGCGCAATAAACTAATAAAACTACTCTAGTGCATAAGCATGAACAACAAGCAATAAAAGTAAAGCACAAGAGTAAGGGAAGAGAGGAAACCGAAGAACTTGGCGAAAAACCTCTCCGCTACTCTCCAAGCGGTAAATTGATCCACTAGACAATAAGTTGGGATACACGAATAGCAAGAGACCCTCCAAGCTTAATCTACCCATTGTACCTAAGCCCTCCAAGCTCCTACACCAACAAGGCTTCTCGGAACTGTGTCTTTTCTAGCTTTCTGGATCCCACAAAACGCCCGATTGCATCCACCAAGCCTCACCGGCTTCTTTTGGCAAATCCCCAAAACTTCCCAAGCTCCAAAACACTCTCTACACTTTGAATAGGTGTGGGTTGTGTTTGGGTACAAATCTTCTCTCAAGGTATGACAATGGGAGAGGGAAGGAGGAGAGGCTAGAATGATTTCTCACTAAGGATGTGTAGCTCTCTCTCTCTCTCTAAAAGATGGGTGTGTGTGTTGTAGAAAACCTATCTAAGATTTTTCTCTCTGAATGGCCTCCTTACAATTTATGTGGGTAATGAGTGTATATATAGTATGGGTGAAGAGTAAGAAAGTCACACTTAAAAATCCTCTAGGCAGAATGTTTTGCGACTACCTCACGGGAAGGCCTTACTTGCAAGACACTCGCAAAATTGACAGCCTGGCACGACTCTTCAACTTCCAGTCATGTGCTTCTCACGTGGCTACTTCATGGGTTAGCTTCTCGCGAGCTTCTCGCAAAATCCACTTGATCTTCAATTAAGATTGAGTCTTCACCAACTTAATACTAAACCCAATACAATAAAATCCCACAAAATACAAGGAACACAATTACAGCAATTACAACACTTTTTGTCATAGAATAAAGCTAACATAAAACATAGTTGTAAATCAAAACTTTACAAAATCGAACAAAATTCTCCTCTTAACTATTACAAATAAGCAAATATTCCCCTGCCATTGACTTTGCTATTAAGATCCAACATAATATTTTGACTCATTTTTATATTTCATAGGAAAATGACTAAAATACCTTTGTGTGGGGATTACAAATGACTTAAATTATTATTCTTATTATTTTTTATAGGAAATGACTTAATAGTTAAGGGAGGTATATGCAAATGACCCAATAGACATCATCACATAATAAAAGTTGGGTCCTAGAAACCATAATTTTTTCATGTAGATATCCTAAGTAATTGCCACATATACTACAACTTTTATCATTACTGTGTTGATAGTAACTAAAAGAGATTAAAAATATATATACTTCTCAATTTCAATTTTATTAGCTTTAAAGTAGGAGTAATAGTTTCTATTAGTTAACAGTTTTGTAAATAAAAAAATCATATGTAATTAAACAAATATCACAGCTTATTAAAATCTCAGCGATGAGATCAAAGTTTATTTAAAATTATAAGAAAATTTGGAAATATTTATTCAACAAATCAGAAACAGGATGGATGGGGAAGCAAATGTCAAGGATGACGATCATGATGATATGGATTGAGAGCTCGAAAATGTGTTGAAAACACAAGAGCTGTTTAGACCCCCAAATTAAAGTTACGGCTCGATAGTTTTTACACTAACTTAATACAAAGTGCGGAATAGTGTAAATGCAAGCGGATAAACACACGAGCTACTCTAATCCATATTAAAAGTAACATAGCAGTAAAATGGAAATATAAAATAGTAGGGAAGAAAGATGCAAACACAAGATAACACGCCGATGTGTTATTGAAGAGGACACCGAAGTACTCGGCGTAAAACCTCTCCGCCACCCTCCAAGCAGTAATCGATCTACTAGACAATCAGTTGGGATACATGGGTTAGCAAAAAACCCTTCAAGCCTAATCTACCCGATGTACCTAAGCCCTCCAAGCTCCTACTCCAACAAGGCTTCTCAGAACCATTTCTTGTCTAGCTCTCCGGATCCCGCAATAAGCTCCATGTTGCATCTGCCATCTTTGGCTTCTTCCAATGCTTCCCAGCAGCTCCAAACTATCACTTGACACTCTGAAAGGGTGTGGTAATTGTTTGGGCTATCAACCTCTCAATGGTATGGAAATGGAGAGGTAGGAGTTGAGGAAAATTCACAAGCTATTGTGTAAAGGATTGTGGGTATAACAATCTCTAACTCTCAAGGTGTTTGGCTAGGGTTTTTTCTCAGAAGCACCTCTCAACATTTGTGGGTAATGTGGGTATATATAGTGTGGGTACAGAAAGTGTGTATCAGATAGTACAGTCTGGCAGAACAGAATGTCTCGCGAATGTCTCACGGGAAGGCCTTACCCGCGATATACTCGTGAGACACAGCTATCTCCATCCTGTCCTGACTCTTCACATTCCAGCATGTGCAAGTCACATGAGTCACTTCGCGGGATGCTTAGTCGCGAGATACCCGCGAAAACTCTTCAGTCTTCAATTGCTTGAGTCTTCACACTCTCTCCTTCTATCACACAACCCTTACAATTAACTCCCACAATAAATACAAGGTACAAAAGATTGAAATAGAATTACAATCAAATTTGGCATAGAATTAAAGCCAACAAAACACATAGTTGTAAATCACAACTTTACAATCTCCCCCTTTAGCTATATCGTGACAAAACCCCTAAAATAGACTCTAGACTTAAATGTGAGTTTGGGAACAGTGGTAAAACTCACTTACACCTAATCTAGAAGCTGTGAAGCACTTGCACGTATGTACCTGTAACTTGAAACGCTTGCACACAAACAAAATTTTCATTAAGCTTATGACAAGTTGAATACATGGTACGTATATGAGCAAGTAAAATGTGATCAAGTTAGTAAACACAATAGAACATGTAAGCATATCTTGATCAAACAGGATCAGTCATTAAAGAATGACTACAATGAACATTTAGCAAGTAAATGCTCATCCGGACACGCAATGCAGTTAAGATCAATCCCATGGATCAATTGCATGTCCAACACTCAACCAATGCAGAATACACAAAGTATTTGCATCTAGGATACAAAATCCTACTAAGGGCACAAGAGTGAAGTACTTAAGACATATTGGCAATATCTTAAAAGTACAAAAAAAATGCTACAAAGCAATAAGGTAAACACATAAACTGAAATTAAAAGACAGAGTACTTAAAACTTTAAACAAAAGCAGTAAAAACAAAGAAAACGTGGTTTCTGTTTCTGGTTTCTTCTCCCCCTATCACTACACTCCCCCTATCAACAACACCATCTCCCTCTTTTTGTCATGGAATAACTAGTCTTAATGTTCCTCTAGCTTCCTCTAAATTTGATCCATTTGAGTCTGGAGAGATGTGAACTTGGTGTCGAAACGAATGTGTTGGGAGTGCATAATGGTAGCTAGTTTGGATATTTTGGTAGTGATCTCTTGAAGAGTAGCCATGATGTTGTCTAGCTGTTCATCATAAACATGGGAGGTAGAGCTGGAGCTTCCCTGAGTAGCATAACTCTCTTGCTTAGTATTCTTCTTGGTGTGGCTCTATCCCTTTGTTGCAGCCTCCTTTCACAGCTGAGCTTTTAAACGGAGACATCTGCACAAATGGACACACAACAAGAGAACAAATACAAAAACACAAACACAAAACACAAAACTTGATTAGATTCAAGTTAGTTCAAAACAAAGGTAAAACAACTTAAAAACAGAGCAAAAACAACTCAAAACAGAGTAAATACACTCAAACAGCATGCTAAAGGTGTTAAACCAAGTAAGCATAAACACAATGCATGAATTAAGTAACTGTGCATGTGTGTGTCTGTGTTGAGCATGTGCTGATGCATGTGTGTGCAAAATGTGATGCATGGAGATGTAGCATGAGATGCATGAGGTGTGCTTAGTGTGTGCATGGCATGGCATTGAGGCACAAAATGAACAAAGTGTTAAAAACACACAAACACTGACCAAAACATGATAAACATGATCAGTCAAGACAAAATCCAAACATTGGAACTCACTTGAGTCCAATTCAGCACAAGAATGTTACTAGGACATTTTGTCAAACACCTAACATGCAACAAAGTACACAGATGATGAAAAGTGCATGAACCTAATGAAAATTGCCTCATTACATGCTCAAATTGCCACATGGGGCCAACACAGATGCACAAACATCAAATGGGACTCAGCCCAATCAAAGATTTTAAAAAAATTTCACAAAATTAAGAACCACAACCCATTTTCGAAAAATTCCCAATTTTTAGAACCCTAACTTAAATTTCTGCATAATCTCAGAGAAACATGAAGATAATGTTTTAGAAAACATACCTTAAAGTTGAAAATGTAGAAAATAAGCTTGAGAATGATGGGGTTTTGAAGAATAATGAGATTTGGGTTGAAGGGGGTTCGAGAGTCTTTGCGAGGAAAGTGAAGTGATTTTGAAAATATGTCACATCTGCTACATAAAAACTGAAAACACGCGTTTTTCGTGAGTTAGAAAGTCGCAATATTAGTCGCGAGACACACTGAAGCTTTTGCGAGAAGCTCTTAGTCACGAAACAGTAGCGAGATAGTCGCGATAACCTCTGTATGAACTTGAAAATTTTCAGTTTTGCCTAAAAATCATTTCGGGAGAAGCTGTTAGTAGCGAAATACTCACAAGGCAGTAGCGAGACTTTTTATATGAAAATGTGACTTTGAAATTTCCCTTAAGCACATTTCGCGGGAAGCTCTAAGTCGCGAGCTGCTCGCAAAAAGACCTCTGAACCAGTTTTTTGAAGAAAAACACAAAAATGCATTTTTGAACAAAAACTAAAAGCACAAAGCATAAAAACACTTTAAAAAACAAATAAAATACTAAAAAATCTTTTTGGGTTTGATCAGCAAGTACTTGAGCATACACATCACATTTGAACATGTACAATCACATAAATGAGATAAGCATTAATTGAATCGAAGACTTATGTGTTGTGGGTGAGTATCAAATGTGGAATAGTCCATAGACCAGAGTGAAGTTTCAATGATCAATTTAATCAAGTCATACACAACTGGTACGAAATCAAGTGGACAATCTCAATTATAGAAATGAGCATATATGACCTCCCACAAGAGAATGATTTACAAAATTTAGAATCTTTTCATTTGGCTTCTGCATAAATCATAACAATTGATCCTTTTTGGATAATACATCTCCCTTTTTGAGATCGGTGCTTGAAATTTTTGATATTTCAACATGTAGAGTTAGCCTTTGGCTTTTTGAGCACCATACAATTCAATACAAGAGTCGCTTTCCCTTTTTCCTAGTCAAATACTAGTATAATCGACAGGCTTTTGCAGCTCATTATCTCTTTTCATTTTAAGATTTACATTTGATGAGCTCTATTGTAAAAACATAAAAATAAAGGTGGGAAGATATATAGGCACAAGTCTATGCAAGTATCAAGACCATCAAGACTATTAACCAATCATTCATGACAAGCTTGAAGATCTATTTACAACAATCACACATAGTTTTCAAGATTTCTCCCACAAAGATATATGTGCATACATAACAAGCTAAGCTCGTAAATGCACTACGCCATAAGTATTAAGGTACTAGGCCAAACTCACATGTGATATACACAACACAAGCGATCAAACTTTTTGGAGATTTTTCAAATTTTTATGGGTTTTTGAATTTTTGAACACACTAAAAAACAGAACAAGTAAAGTAAGATCAACAAAAATAGGTACAAACCAAAACAATGCATATAAAGAGATGCATGATGCACAAATGCATGACAATAAAGCATCTAATACATGAAGGGTCCTACAAAGATCGAAAGAATTAGATCAAAGACCAAAAGAACATAAGCTCAACCATGAGAACCCTTCCTCATCCAAATGGAACAATTGTTTGGAATGAGTGTCTCATGAGAAGTGAGACGAGGGTTGGAAGAATGAGAACCGGAGATGCACATAGACAAGGAGTTAAGAGCATTAAACACTTTCTTTAACAACATGTTATTTTCACTCAAATCCGGTTTACCCTTTTTAGCACAACTTCCAAGAAGCTCAAGTTTCTCTTTTCTTTTTATTCTTTTAAGAGCTTGAAACTTAGAGCAATGAGGTCTAAGATGACCAAGGGCACCACAATGGTGACAAATAATGTGTTTAGATCCACTAGGCCTTTTGGGAAAGGATATAGCAACATGGGTTTGTTCTCTCTTCAATTTATGACATTGAGGTCTTATATGACCAATCACACCACAATGGTGGCAAGTAGGAACAAACTTAGATCCACTCAATTCCCTAGGATGGGACCTAACAGAGGCTTAGGCTTAAGAGCCTTTCTCTCTACTTTTTGGTTTCTTTTATGTGGAGGAATGTACACCGATTTGTCTTTAGAGGTAGAACTCACAATAGGAACAAAATCGGGTACCACAACATGATTGCAACATATATTATCTTCCTTTTTAGCAACAGGTTCAGCAATCAAACACTTGGCATGCATCTTAAGAGATTCATTTTCACATTTAAGATCATTAACAAGTTTGTTAGACAAAACAAGTTTAGCATCCAAATCCATATTCAAACATTCAAACTCTTTCAGCTTTTCAAGAGAAATTTCAGCAAGTTTTTTATATTTCTCAACCAATTCGTTGGATTCATTGAGCTTAGCAATCAAATCATCCTTTTCACAAAATAACTTGCTCAAATCCTTATGAAACTTCTTAGCATTTTTCTTCAAGACTTTAATGTTAGGAATATCAACAACACCCAAGGATTCATGTAACATAGCATCACAATCATGAGGATTATCACTCATAGAGGCATTTTCACAAACACGTGGCATGTTACATTCATCAACATCCAAAACATGCATAGAGGCATACAAAGCACTATCCATGGCAAATAAACACAAGGGGTCAAGGATCACACTTAGGTATTTAAACCACAACAAGTGTACCCGCTCTGATACCAATTGAGAGCTCGAAAATGTGTTGAAAACACAAGAGCTGTTTAGACCCCCAAATTAAAGTTATGGCTCGATAGTTTTTACACTAACTTAATACTAAGTGCGGAATAGTGTAAATGTGAGCAGATAAACAAACAAGCTACTCTAATCCATATTAAAAGCAACACAGCAGTAAGATGGAAATATAAAAGAGTAGGGAAGAAAGATGCAAACACAAGATAACACGCCGATGTGTTATCGAAGAGGAAACCGAAGTACTCGGCGTAAAACCTCTCCGCCGCCCTCCAAGCGGTAATCGATCCACTAGACAATCAGTTGGGATACATGGGTTAGCAAGAGACCCTCCAAACCTAATCTACTTGATGTACCTAAGCCCTCCAAGCTCCTACTCCAACAAGGCTTCTCGGAACCGTGTCTTGTCTAGCTCTCCGGATCCCGCAACAAGCTCCATGTTGCATCTGCCATCTTTGGCTTCTTCCAATGCTTCCCAGCAGGTCCAAACTATCACTTGACACTCTGAAAGGGTGTGGTAAGTGTTTGGGTTATCAACCTCTCAATGGTATGGAAATGGAGAGGTAGGAGTTGAGGAAAATCCACAAGCTATTGTGTAGAGGATTGTGGGTATAACAATCTCTAACTCTCAAGGTGTTTGGCTAGGGTTTTCTCTCAGAAGCACCCCTCAACATTTGTGGGTAATGTGGGTATATATAGTGTGGGTACAGAAAGTGTGTATCAGATAGTACAATCTAGCAAAACAGAATGTCTCGCGGGTGTCTCGCGGGAATGCCTTACCCGCGATATACTCACGAGATACAGCTGTCTCCATCCTATTCTGACTCTTCGCATTCCAGCATGTGCAAGTCACATGAGTCACTTCGCAGGATGCTTAGTCACGAGATACCTGCAAAAACTCTTCAGTCTTCAATTGCTTGAGTCTTCACACTCTCTCTCTATATTACACAACCCTTACAATTAACTCCCACAATAAATACAGGATACAAAAGATTGAAATAGAATTACAATCAAATTTGGCACAGAATTAAAGGCAACAAAACACAGTTGTAAATCACAACTTTACATGGATGAAGTTGGTCACGGAAAAGCACTCGATTGCTGGTTTGTGCGTGGTTTGTTTTCCTTTTGTTTTTCTTTCTATACATTTAAAAAAAAAAAAAAATTTACTACACAAAAATAGTGTGAATGGTTGTTAATAAACCACATTTCTAAGAAAGATAATGTATTTTAAAAGGTGTGTATGAAAGTTCAAGAAAACAAATCTACGGCATTTTTGAAGAAGTGAGTGTTTCGATAAAGTTTTCTGAGTTAGCAAAATGTTTGCTTTGTTTGTATTGGATGTCTGATGAATAAAAAAACAATGAAGCTCGGTTTTGAATTCGTTATTTTTCGTTAATCGATTGAGGGTTTTCTAATAAGGCAAAATATAATTTTGTTTTAAGTTACCTTATTATACTAAACATCATTAGTTTTAATTAGTAGTATAGAATATAGACATAAAATTTTGTGAATATGAAAAGGAAAGCGGAAACTGAAAATGAATATTGTGATATTGTAAATTTTATTTGGAATTGGATTGGGTCAAGTGAAAAATGAATACTAGATCCAACCCTAACCTATTTTATTTAATAATAATAATATTATTATTTTTAAAAAGCCTGATCTTAATCAATATTTTCAAGAGAGAGAATGTTTTCCAATTAAGAAAGGGAGAGGAAACAGAAACTAATTTGTCGATACTATAAATATTCTTTACTTCTATGAAAATTTGGTTGAATGAAATTTTTATTTTTAATTTTTGACATATTCATTTAGTTTTGAGACTTAGGACACATGATAAACCTTATATCCGGAAAACAATGTTGATCAACATAACTTTCTTATGGGGCCACAAGATTTTGGTGTAACCTTACCTTAATCAGTATTTTTTTTGAGAATCTAGATCCAGAGGTCAAGTTTTATTCATTGATGAAAAATTACAAAGTATCTCTAGTAATAAGAGAAGCAATATCATCATGAATGGATTCAAGCCAAACCTAAAGCTCATTGCCTAACTTAGAACGTCTCGCAAGAAAATGGGCAACAGAGTTGCCTAAACGCTTAACATGGATGAAATCACAAACCCGAAAAACAGAAGCTAAAACCAGAATATCCTGAAGAACATGTCCATACTCTGAATGAGAGACCACTCTGGCCAGCAATGATTTGATAATTATCTCTGCATCACCTTAATCAGTATTATAGGAAAAGAATGTTGACAAATTAGGAAAAGGAGAGGAAGTAGAAAATAAATATTGTAATATTATGAATATTCTTTTATTTTCCATGGGAATTTGGTTGGACGTATACATGTATGTATCATTAGCATACACTATTTTTTTTCTTTTACATATGATTAAATGATTATATATTTAAAATAAGTTTTTTCATTCATTTTTATAATATATATCCAATGCTTAAAATGTTTTGTATAATTTGCATATGATTCTTAATTAAGTTGTCTATCATATGAGAATATACTAGAGTATGTGTGCGTATATATATAAATATAATATGAAAATATTTGCTTTGCTGCATACTAGAAGTAAAAGAAACATATGTTTTGCATTGTAATAAAAAAGTGTAGTTTATTTATATTGTGCAATAGTGAAAGCTTCAACATTAGTTATTGTGATTTGAGGCTAGCGGAAGTGCATTCACATGAATAATAATAAAATAAAATAATCACATGATACAACAATATTTAACGTGGTTTTGTCAACTCCATGTTGTTAGATTTTAGACCTCTGGAAACACAGTTTGTTTAACCTAGCTAATATATTAGCCAAGTAGTTATTTAGGTTAATTATTCAAATCTAGGTTAAACAATCATCACAAAATAAAAAACACAAGATGTGATGACCCAGGAAAACTAATGAAATAACTCGTTTCAAGGTAAAAAAAAAAAAAAAAAAAAAAACCTAGGGGGAACTATCCCAAGAGAACAATTTACTATAGCAAGTTGAGATTTACAGTTCAGAATTTCAATTCATATTAAATCTAACACAGTTACCAAACTGGGCTCTAACTCCACAGACTTCCTTGATCTGGATCTTATTCTCACATGAACCACCTGTTCACGCTTTAGATCTCCCACATAGACCTCCAGTCTATGACTCCAAGACCACCCTTGAAGGTTTAGATCTCTAGCACCTTTGATGACTAGTGATGCAGCAACTTCAAATCTACTGGTTCTAATGGTATGAGAATGATTTCTGGTAGTGACTTTCAAAGGAGAAGGCACAACACCTTTTAGATCTCAAAAGAGAAGTTGCAAAGTCTCTACAAAACGTGTCTTAGGGTTTCCTTTAAATACTTAGTGAAATAGATCTAAAACTCTAATCACTTGATGGGCTTAATGGACTGTTGGGCTTTAATTAAATTCTATAGATCCGTATCTCAATTGGTCAAGCCTTCTTCTCGATCGGTTGAACCTAGCAAGTTTTGTTTTCTTGAACCTGTAGCTTCCTTTGTTCTTGTATTCTGACTTGCAACATTTTTAGCATTGTCTAATATACCCTATAAAATCTAAGATCTATATCTAGACAAGTTTTTGCTCACGGTTTGGCAATTGTTTTAAAGTTTTAGAACCTAACACATGCCTATGTCCACGAGCAACACTAACCAAAATATCCACTATCGACAACATAAACTCACAACCCGAAAGCCCTAATACACCCAATAACTCTCTCACACTCACAAAATAAACAAACTTTCAACACAAAACTATGGGTAATCTTTCAACTAAAATAATCTACCAACTACTCTTCAAAGAAACCCACTCTTGTTATTCTAGGAGTTTTTCCCCTCTCCTCATGTGGGAAGAAATTTGGCCAAAAGCCACCAAACCCTTTACAACAATGTCTATTTATAAGGCTCCTAAACTTATTCCTTAATAGATAAGGAATGTTCATTACTTATTCAATAATGTATATTTTTCTTTCTATGTCAAGGAGAATCCTTGTCTTCCATACCAAAGAGAAATTTTTCCTTCTACATCAAGAAAACCCAAACCAAAACTAATTAGCAATTTGAGGCAATATTAAACAATTTATTTATAATATATCATATAATATATATATATATATAAATATATATATAATTATAGTTGAGTTTTAGAAACGTACCATGGGTCTGTCAATTAACTATCTTCTCTTTATAACAAGTAGCTACAGTCTTATCAATTAATTTTTTTGAAGCATTTATTAAATAATTATTAAGATATTTTAGTTAAGATTGAACTCTATTTCTTTGTGTTTTAAAATAGTAAAACTTAAACAGAACACACCATGCTTGCACCAAGTTTCTTAATATATATATATATATTTATTTATTTATTTATTTGGCGAAACTACACTGTTGGTCCTTCAAGTTTACCCTGTGTGCGCAATTGGTCCCTCAAGTTTCAAATGAGCGCAATTGGTCCCTTAAGTTTTCAAAATGAGCCATATAAGTCTTTCTGTTAACTTCCGTTAGTAATGCTGCTTATATGGCTAATGAAATAATGATCTGTCATTTTTTTTAATGACATGGCATTTCTTTTTATTAAAAAATTAAAAAAAATAAATTTACATGTAAAAGAAATCTGACCCGTTCCATTCAATTCTATAATTACACTCTCTTCGTCTAAATACAATTAGAACAAGACAAGGTATTACTAAAGTTTATATGCAAAAATGGCCCCAATACCACTGGTAGAAATTGCCAAAACAACTGAATCAAAACAGCTTAGCTAATCAGATATCTAAACAATACTAGAAATTAACATATTCCTATACCATTCAAAAGAACCTATCAAACTCAACAATCGTTATCCTTGAGACCCTGACTTCTCAACTTCTCAAAGACACCAAGAGCTTCCATTGATCTTTGCCACGAACACATATAGCCTCTAACATAACACATTCTTTCTCTCTACAACTTTTATTCTCTTCATTTTCTTTGTGTCCCAGCCTCCATATTTGAACCCCTGCTTTCTCTCTTACGCATACATTGTTAAGGATATTACACAAAGTAATAATGGAAGAACAAGATTAACATACAAGACAAACAGAAAATAAATAACTTGGAGGTACTATATCGTTTTCCTTAGACAATATTTGCCCCCCACACTTTTGTTGCTAAAGGGTTATTGCAAATTTGTCCCCAGCATACAACCAAGATGTTGGGTTCTACAGATAACAATTCTGGATAATGACCACAGGATTTCTTGTGTTTCTTGTGTGTGTTTTTTCAAGTGAACATAAGCCTCTATTTATACCCATAATGTTATGTTTCATGAAAAGGCACGTATGGAGAGTTAGTTATTTTTTCATAAAACGGTTAACAAAGATTGAAACCTCTTCAACCTTTCTGAATAGTCACCAAAAAATACTACAGAAGATTCTAGAAAATTTCAGAAAATTCAGATTTTCGAATTTTCACTTAAAAAATTCCAGAACTTGAATTTTCACTTTATGAAACCATATTCTCCAAACTCAAACATCATTATTACAACCTATCCTTGTATATACCTATATATACAACAATCCCCCACTAGGTTGTAATAATATATGTCTCACTTGATTGATATCCTATCATGCATAATGGAAGGTGTCTTTCAACTTAAACCTCCCTTTAGTGTAATTGCTCAAGAAATCAACAGAGTTAATGGTGGCTTGGTGCTTAAACCAAAACTCTTATGTGTTGAAATCAGAAACAACACACACATGAGAATATCCACAACATATTTAGAAATCCAAGTTGTTAGCACTATTATGGCCTTGTGCTCTTCCCGGATTAGTGAACATTTACAAGAGAAAACCATTTTACTCTTGCTAGAAGCGGCACCACTCCTATGTTCATAAAGGTGAAGTTCCTTTTTATGTCCCTGTTACACAGACATTTATAATTTATGAACTTCATTAAGAGTTAAAAACTCATCCTCAATTTCATCGTAATAGTCTGCACTAATCCATCTTAAATGAGACACAAATTTAGTGCTCTTACTAACCACGTATCAATAGCTTGTTGTTACCCTTTAAACCCCTTAGATTTAATCAGTTCGAGGTTGGATTCCCACTACTGGTGATTCTCTTAAAAGAAGGGTTTTAGTCCCATTCCAATGGATGTTATCCTTACCAAGTCTTGAGACACACTTCGGTAAAGGACCTATTTTATATATAGAATTATGTAGGCAATGGACTAGTCCAACCACACTTGACTTGCCTTACGTATTCTTGTCTTAGACTTTTAAGTCTAAGTTCACATTGTATACAACTCAAGTATACTATACGCATTGTGGTTTCACAATTACAGTACAAGGAATGGCTTACTATGGTCGTGGCCACGACACTTTGTTAAAACTTTAGCCATTTTCTTTCCTTGCCCGTTACCATTATTATCAGTGCTCTCAATTTAATTTTATGGTAGAGTAAGAAATATACCTTATTTCTTTAATGCTTACACATAGCACCCCCACATTTAGTGATTATCTAACTAGATATAGATATTATCACTCACATCAATAATAGAATTAAACTTGAATATTCTATATAATAGATATTCATCACAATTAAGTACTTTCTAGTGATCAACCTCAAGTTTTAGAAATTTTGAAACTCTATATACAGTGAAGGCAATGTCTAGTTTAGTTCCATACATGATACGCAACATGTACTTAATTCACTAGCAAACTCGAACTGTGCATCCGCCCTTCCAGTAATTTCTTTCTTTATTATTGGAATCAGAGTGTCTTTGCCTCTTTAAAGATATTAAAATCTAAGAAGCAAGTTCTCAACACAATGAGATTACTCAAATCTCAACAAAATGAGATATCATAAATCTCAAAATGATATTAATATAGTGCACATCTCCACTTAATTTCTTTACTTGATTCCCATTCATAAAAGACTTTCATTTAATTAATTAAGGAAGTACAAACCCACAAGTCTTTCAAGAAAACTTCCTTACCAAGATCATTTTTTTAAGAAAGTCACTTCACATCTATATGATACATACTCAAATTATATGTGGAGACAAAATCCAATATTTCATTATTGATCCTTGAATGTTCAATTAATGAACTCACTTGTACTCTTTTTATTTCACAAAGAGGTACTTTCAAAATAGGTTCACAAAATGTGCTTGTTTAAACTCGAGACATCTACCACACTTGGCAGAATTTAATCACAATGAATTTAACATCCCTCGATGTTAATTCTCAATACCTTTATCAAGCACATCTTTGATGCACATTAGCATTCTTATGAGTCCATGACTTGTTTAAGGGTTATACCCCCACACTTTCTTGGATATCATAATACCACAATTTGAGTTTCTAAACCCCACAATTTGAGTTCTCAACCATTCCAAAATTCACATATATACACACACTATAATTACATATATCAAAATGCAATAATAGAATATAGTGAATTTCTTTAAAATTATATGAATGGTTTTAAAGATATCAAACTAATAACACAAATAGTTACTAGTTCTAAACCTTTTACTAGTTACTAGTTCTATCTTTTTCCCTTTGTTCTAAACCTTTTACTATTAACCTTAGACCAAAAGATTTTATATCTTATTCTAATACCCACTCACAACCAATTGGTTTTAAAACTAGAGGTAGATCCATTAAGACCCAATTATTATTAAATAATATCGAGTCTATCTCATCATTAATAGTTTTTACAATAGAAAGCTACATCTTTTAGAAGCACAAAACTTTTTCAAACTTTAGGATCACTTCCCTCAAAGAATACCACGGGTATTTAATTAAGACTACACTTTTATTACCTTTAACAAGGTAAACAAGAGCTTCACATGAAATAAAATTTGGATTAAAATCCCTTTTATTTCTTACACTTTGACTCGACCTTTGTTCACTTGGTGAACCGTGTTTAAATTTTTAATACCACTTAATGTGATATTTAACATCGGAGTCATTTACTCATGTTTAAGTAGGTATCGGGATATCCTTGAAATCATCTTTGAATTTAAACTCAATAAATTCAATATCCTTTGATTTCGCTCTTATATTAGACATTAAGTCTAATAAACTACATACCCTCGAATTTACTTAAAACCTACATATACACTTTATATAGCTCTTTGACTAATTAGTCCTCTTTGGTCTATCATTTACAAAAGGTTAAACACCCCCACAATTTAAAATGATAAGCAATTGGTCACTTCCTCATTTCATAACACATATGAAATACCTTTGAGATGAAACTCTATTATGCACATAGCATACACTAAGCAAAGCTTCTTCCTATTGATTAGATAGGAACTTAGCTGATTGCACTCAAGTTTATGGCATTCACCATATCAAATAGAATTCTCTCTTTTGACCAAACAATTTTATTATGGTGTATAAGAGACTGCACTTTGGTGTATTATGACATGTTCCTCACAAAGAGTAATATACATTTAGAAATATTCATCATTTCTAGTTAATACACCATTCAATTCAAATCATCATGCTTATATAAATTATATCATGCTTTGACATAAATTTCAAGAATTTGAAATTTAAAAGTCCCAATCTAGCATGCCACAGATAAAGAATCAACAATATAAGCACAACCAAAACATATTAATAAATAACACTTAGATAGTAGCATATCCATTGCCTACTAATATCCCATTCTTGGACAAGACCATTCTTAAATAAAAAATGGGCTTTTCTTGATATTAGGTACATGAAAATATAGCATTGGTCAAGAGAGCTTCTCGCCAAAACTCAATTTCACTTCAACAATACACTTTTCATGAACTTTTGCCTTACTGTGGATGTCCACAAACACCTCTAGTTCTATGGAAGACTTCTCATAAGTCTTGAATTGTGCCTTGTAGTTGCACACATGCAACATTGCACCTGAATCAAAACACCAATCGGAAGGATTTTTAATTACAGCCATATGAAATATAGTGATCTTTATTACATACACCACTCATCATAGCAATTATGTCCTTAATGGAAATTGCTTCATTGGCATTTCCATCTTCATCCTTCTTATTCTTTAAGAAGTTACATTCTCAAATGTAATGGTCTTTCTTTCCACAAAGGAAACATGGCATTCTATTTGTCATTGTTGGGATCCTTAGAGTTGTTCTTCTAAAACGATTCACACTTGTATTCACATTCAAGTGTTTATTGTTCTTACTAGAACTTCCAATTTTAACATTGTTCACATTCACTTTAGAATCGGTGTTAGATACACCTCTAACCGGACTTTCCTCTTCAATTCAATGATGTGGTCTGAATTGATCTAAAGTGAGATCTTCTGACATGTTCCTTAATGTCTTCGTATAGTTTAGAAAATCACTTAGGAAAATATTAATATACTCTATCACTTTAAGAGTTTAAATTCCCATCCTTTAGATTTTCTACTTCACTTATAACATTTAAACATGTTAAAATTTCGTTCTTATATCTCAATTCAAATAAATTTGCAACACATGCAAATATTCTAACAAAGAAACTCATCAATCAATTTGAAATTCAAATTGCCCATGGACAAGAAATTCGTACCTTCAATGTTCAAACTATGAACATGGCTTTAATGCATTCACAATGTGAAAGAATCATCACCTTGTCTTGCCAACAAAGAAACTTGTTTCTTAAGCCCTATTCCATTGAATCTTCTTGTTCCATTGAATCTTCTTTATGATCGATTCATCATTTGAACAACTCTTCAAATCCAAGCCAATTACTCTTTCTACTGTGTAAAATTGGTTCCATCAAAATGATCCCATTCACCAAATCATGGTTCAATATCTTCAAAGTTGAACCATCATTTACTCCTTATCTTGTGGTCAAATATTGTCTAAGATTGTTGGGGATATTACACAAAGTAATAATGGAAGAACAAGATTAACATAAAAGACAAACAGAAAATAAATAACTTGGAGGCACTATATCATTTTCCTTAGACAATATTTGCCCCCCACACTTTTGTTGCTAAAGAGTTATTGCAAATTTGTCCCCAGCATACAACCAAGATGTTGGGTTCTACAGATAACAATTTTGGAGAATGACCACAGGATTTCTTGTGTGTTTTTTTCAAGTGAACATAAGCCTCTATTTATACTCATAAGGTTATGTTTCATGAAAGGCACGTATGGAGAGTTAGTTATTTTTTCATAAAACGGTTAACAAAGATTGAAACCTCTTCAACCTTTCTGAATAGTCACTAGAAAATTCTGCAGAAAATTCTAGAAAATTCCAGAAAATTCAGATTTTCGAATTTTCACTTAGAAAATTCCAGAACTTGAATTTTCACTTTATGAAACCATATTCTCCAAACTCAAACATCATTATTACAACCTATCCTTGTATATACCTATATATACAACATACATATGCCTTTTGACACTCCAACAATCTTCAAAAAGTCTCTGAAAAGCATAACAGCACAAGAACCATATTCCTATCCATAGAATCCAGTCACTACTGCCACCACCACCACCACACCTCTGCTCCGCGGCTTTGCCGAAAGTCGAAGTGAGATCCAACCACCCCACCACGCCGGAAACTCCTCTTTCTCCGGCCACCGAAAATAATTGTATCGCTCGGTTGTTGCAAACACTGTAGTCGTTCTCATCATCTTCTTCTTCTTCTTCTTCATCTCCTCCATGATCGATATCGAGCTCTTTGTCTTTGCTTTGAAAGATAATGGCCGGCTTGGAACGGTTCAATATCGCTATCATGGATTTTACTTGAATTAGAACGAGTCAAATTTTTTTTTTTTTTTTTTTTTTACTTGTAAATACATTTTTGTAATTTTTTAATAAAAAAGTATCACGTCATTAAAAAAAATAACATGTCATTATTCCGTTAGACACATAAGCAACATTACTAACGGAAGTTAACATAAGGACTTATATGGCTAATTTCGAAAACTTAAGGGACTAATTGTGCTCACTTGAAACTTAAGGGACCAATTGCGCACACAGAGTAAACTTGAGAGATCAACAGTGTAATTTCGCCTATTTATTTTGAGAAGAAGTTTCTTAATATTTGTATGTTATGTTTTTGATAGGTGACTCATTAAATATTGAAGCACTTCTAAACTTTAGAGTGTAATTTGGACTTCAATTTATTTCTTTTTTCTATTTCTTTTCAAATACGTAAAAATTTTATCTTTACAGGCTTGCAGAGTACAATGGATTATCCTCTCTCCTCTCCGGGAAGGCAACGAAAACAATAATTTCTATGATGCGTTCAGAATTCAGATTCTCAGCACATCGCGGTAGCGGGATGATAAAGAAAAAGTGATAGGCACTAGTCAATGGCCAAGCCCGCCCACGTGATGCCCTCTGTTTTGCCTTTTTATCTCGTCTCATCTGTAACCCTTTTGGTTTTGCTTATCCATGTTTATTTTCCTAGTCTTCATTTCCCATTCACTTACCCTTTTGGTTTTGCTTATTCAAGTTTATTTTTCTAGTCTTCATTTCCCATTCACTTTTCCATTATTTTACATTTCATTGTACATCATGTCGCTTTAGTTTTGGCTAATCACTCAGTCAGTAGAGGGGACAGCAAAGTTCCTATCATTCAACCCAAAGATGGCGACCTGGACTACGTCAATCATGCGCTAACAACCTTCGACATTGTTGCATAAAAAATAAAGTAAAATTCAATTCTTATATCCTCAACTGATATTAACAATTATCGACCTCTCTTTTTATGGGAACGAATTTTTTTTTTTAATCGTTCTTCATTAACAGAACATCTTGCGTGACGCGCAAATAAGGCCAATATTCAATAGCGAGATATAATAGATAGAAATTGAAACATGATGGCATGGAATTTTCCAATACTTACTTTATTTTATGGCGTAAATACACTTTTGGTCCCTACATTTTTGGTCATTTCTTGATTTGGTCCATAAACTAATTTTGCTCCTATGTCAATCCCTGATTTTTCAAAATCGTTTTTAAAATCATCCCTACTGTCAACCCAGTTACGGAATAAGCTGATGTGACAAACGGAAGTGCCAGCTGTCAAAGCCAACTAATAAAATATTGCAGAAAATGCCAGCGTGTACCACTCAACCCCACGAGACCCTCACGTGACCGAGCCACGCCACGTTCCCGCCTCTTTTCCCCCACGTGATGATCACGTGACCGAGCTTATCAACGTTTCAACTACCCTCCTTCAGCTAGTTCGTCACTTCAGTCCTAAATTCCCAAATTGCACCTAAAATCCCCAAATTTTCTCGTGCTCCCTAAGAAAACTCAAGCCTAGTCCCTTGAGAAAACTCAATCCCATTTCTGTGAAACGATTTCCCTGACAAATCAGTGCGAATTAGAACGACGATGTGATTTGGAGGAGGAGGAGAACGTCGCGATTTGAAGCTCAATTTACCACATCGATTCTGACATCTGAGATTCTCATATGTGTGTATATCTGTTTCTCTGTGTGTATATCTGTCTCTCCATCTCTTTTTATATGTCTCTCTCTTTTACTTTTAACACGTTCTATCTATGTATGTAAATCTGTCTCTCTCTCCTACTTTTAACGCGTTCTGTCTATATGTGCAATTTTGTCTCTTTCATCGATTAGGGACCACACTTTTGGTGATTCATTATGCTTTAATTTGTCTATTTGGTTGGTGTTTGTTATTGTTTGGCCTTTAGGGTGTTCCCTGTTATCAGTAAACTATATATATTTTTGGCATTGTTTTGTCTTCCATGTAGGAGCTTATTGTTTAGAATGTATATAGTCAGTGCATGTTTGACTGTTTGGTTTAGTTTTGTCTTTATTGTAATAAAATAATCAGTACTTTTTTTCCATGCATGCAGAATGGACGATTTATTTACTATGCATGTCCATCATGGGGGGCAGTTCACTAAAAATCTTGAGGAGTATGTGGGGGGTGAAGTGGGGATAGTAGATAATTGTGATCCTGATGAGTGGTCTAAGGTAGAGATTGAGGCTATTTGTAGGGATTTTGGGTACACTGCTGTGAGCAGGCTATGGTACATAAAGCCTGGGGATAATGAGGAGAATAGGGTGTTCCACTTGATCAAGGATGATAAAGATGCAATGCTCATGACTAAATTGGTGAGGGGTCATCGGCAAATTCATGTATATGTAGAGCATCCAGTATATGATCCTATCCTCATTAATGGGGGTAATGGAGTAACATTGGATTTTGCTGTAGGAAATGAGCATGATAAGCATGTTGACTTTGTGGATGCTAGTTCATCTGAGGGGGAACCTGCTTATGATGCTTATTACAATGGTAAGGGCTACTTTGATGATTTTGATGAGGGTGGGTCCTCTTGTGGTGATGATGATTTTGATGGTCATCAGTATTTCTATGAAGGTGACATGGATGATGATTTTGGTAGGGATGATAGGGGTGATAGGGATGGTGGTGTTGTTGGGTCTGAGGGTGGTTATGATGGTGGTGAAAATCCTACTCCCACCAATGGAGATGGTGTCCAAACTGATTCTAATGTTGAAATAATAGGATGCAGGAGACCTGGTAAGGAACCAGTTGTTGATGAACCAAAAGAGGATGAGGCTATCACCTCTGACAGTAATGATGATACTGATATGGAAGGGACCAGAGAAATGAACCCCAACCAGAGGTTTGTTGGAGCAGATAGTGATGACAGTTGGGAAAATGAGGTTGATGCACTAGTGCCAGATCAGATGGGGGCGGGTGTAATGAACTCAGATTACACCAGTGAAGAGCTTTTAAGTCTCACTGAGTCATCAGATGATGGGGGAGTTGATGATAGTGGCAGTGAGGGTCATGGTGAAGGTGATCATGGACAGGTGGACAATGTCACTAGGAGGAAGAAGTTTCCAGTGTTTAAGCCAGTCTATAATCTTGAACACCTTAGGTTTGAGAAGGATATGTTGTTTATTTCTCCTAAACAGTTCAATGATACTATCACTAAGTATGCAGTGTGTGGTGGATGGGGGGTGAGGTTTGTGAAGAATGATAAGCTAAGGGTTAGAGCCAAGTGTCAACCTCCATGTAAGTTTACAGCTTACCTAGCAAAGATGTCCACGGAGATGACTTATCAACTTAAGACCCTGAACTTGGAGCACACATGTACAAGGAGCTATAAAAATCCAAGGTGTATTGCCAAGTTCCTTGCAAAGAAGTTGATGAAAAAGGTGAGTAGACAACCTGACATAAGACTGAAGGATATACAAGATGCTGTTCATGAGAAGTATGTGGTGCATATCAGTGCTGGGAAGGCTAGCAGAGCTAAAGAAAGGGCTCAAGAGTTTGTAGATGGGACTTTCACAGAGCAAACTTTGGGATTATTGTGCAGAACTAAAGAGATCCAGTCCTGGTAGTACAGTTCTGATGAAGACTCACACTTTTAATGAGGGAGACTTGGCAACTGAGATGGATTTACATACTGGAGTGCCCTACTTTGAGAGGTTGTATATATGCTAGGTCGGGTGTAAGAATGGATTCTTGGCAGGCTGCAGGCCATTAATTGGATTGGATGCTTGCCATCTCAAACACAAGGTAGGGGGGCAGCTGATGGTTGTAGTAGCCAGGGATCCTAATGAAGAGTACTTTCCTCTGGCTGTTGCAGTGGTGGAAGCTGAAACCAAGGACTCATGGACTTGGTTTATCAACTTTCTGCTGGCTGACATTGGTGATAGCAAGAGGTGGGCTTTCATAACAGACCAACAAAAGGGATTATAATATTTTATAATATATTGTCTATTCCCAAATAAAATAATAAATGTCATTTAGTTTATTTAACAAATATTTTATGTTTATATTGCTAACTGCTTGCTGTTTACCTTGGCAGGGGTTAGTGCAGGCATTTGCAGATAACTGGCCTCATTATGAACATAGAATCTGTTGTAGACATTTATACAACAACTTGAGGAAGCAACATCTCGGTCTCTTGATTAGGGATTTGTTCTGGAGAGTAGCAAAAGCTACTTATGAACAGGAGTTTGAGAGGTTAATGAATGAGATGAAGGCTGTTGATGAGGGTGCATATTTTTAGTTGAAAGGGCATACCACAACAATATAGGCTAGACACATGTTCAGGAGTGATGGTCTAACTGATACTGTCCTAAACAATATGTGTGAAAGCTTCAACAGCAGGATATTAAAATTCAGTAGGAAGCCCATTATCAGTATGGTATGAAAATGTCATGTAGTTTATGTAGTTCATGTATTCATGTTTGAGTTATATACTGTATACCATGGACTAATATGTGGGTTGTTTATGTGTGCAGCTTGAGGACATCAGACTGTATTTGATGAACAGGTCCCAACAAAATAGACTAAGTACTTTGAAGGTGGAGTCTGAGTTGTGCCCTAAAGTATGTAAAAGATTGCATAGGGAAAAGATGGGTAGCAGTAGATGGTTGGCTTGTTGGGCTTCTGACACAAGGTTTGAGGTTAAGAATGGGCTAGTTAGCTTTATTGTGGACCTATCTAAGAGGACCTGTAGTTGTAGGAAATGGGACATCTCTGGCATTCCATGCTACCATGCAATTTCATGCATTTTCTTCAACAAAGAGGCAGCTGAGAAGTACACTGATGACTGCTACAGAGTCAGCACATACAAGGCATGCTATGAGCCAGTGATTGATCCAATCAATGGTTAGAATATGTGAACCCCAACTGGACTCCCACCTGTGCAGCCTCCAATAAAGAGAAGGCCACCTGGTAGGCCCAAGAAGAAGAGAGCAAGGGAACCCAATGAACCAAGCAAGGGGCATAGCAAGGGTTTGGGTATTGCAAAGAGATGCAAATCATGTGGGAAGATAGGCCACAACAAAAGAAGTTGCAAAGGTGAGGTTGGAGGCAATTCTTCACTACTTACAGCTGCTGCTAGTGATCCAAACAGAAGGAGTTCTAGGCCAAAACAGGTATAATACCAGTTTATTCATGAATCACAATTGTTTGTACTTGTTCTTTACCTTTTGAAGTTAACTTTAGTGTATATGTATGTGTAGACAAGTAACAGTGGTCATGGTGGTAGAGCAAGTGGAGTGGCCATCAATGAGCCAAATCAACCAAGGGTACCATCTACCAACAGGCCAACCAACAATAGTGCAACCAACAACAGAAGCAGTGCACCCTCCAACAATCCAGCCAACAACAGTGCAGCAACCACCTACACACCTAGGAGCAGTGCACCCCCCAACACTTCAACATCCAAGAGGAGGAAGGGGAGTATCACAAGTGACACTTTGAATGCATCAAGAAATGCATCTAGGTACAAAGAAGTATTGAGGGGTAATGAGTGTCAAGCATCTGTGCATGGACTAAGGGGATCAGCTAGTGGAATCTGAGCTCTTCACTATTTGGATTTTTTTGAACTTTTGTCTTTTTGTAGTCAGTTTGAACATTTTTCAGTTATGTGCATTGGCCCTTTTTGTTGGTTGTAATGAGGGCTGAACTATGGTTAACTTATGTCCATTTTTGTATAGCTGAACAGTGGCAGCTAAGTAGGGTGATATATGGTGCAATCACCTTTTTATTTTTGTTGCCTGAACAATGGCTTAATTAACTAACTTGGATTTCATGCTTGATATCTATATTGGATTATGATTGTTGGCAGACAATGGTATGATTTGTATTTCTGTATTATGGTAGGGAATGACCTATATGCTTTGTGTATTTGGCAGTAATGTTGTGGTTTCTGTATTGTGCTGCAATTATGAGTATTGTGGCATGGAATGAGTTCCATTATTTTCAGTTTATGGTTTGTATACTTTTAGCTATGACATGTGCTGTAATTATGGAATGAGTTCCAACAGATTCATGTACACGACAGAATTGGTAACTGCAGTCACTATGTACATGGGAGATTTGGTAACTGCAAAACAATCAAAACATTGCACACAGTTACCAAAATAAGTTCAGTCATTCATTACAAACCAGTAAACAATGAGCAATTTAGGTAAAACAACATATACAGTTTAAGTTCAACCCATGAGAACTTCATTTCATTCCAGCTGAAATTACAAGGTCATTGGGATACACTTCTCCACAAAATATTGCACAATGCATATTCCTAAACACTGACAAAGAGGCATGCCAACCCTTCATACAAAAAGTATGCCAACCCTTCATACAAGGCTCTTAATTTCTCTACACCAGCTAATCCACCCAGCAATACACCATAATCCACCCATCTAATCCAGTACAGCTAAAATCACACAAAGGCATATCCCACACATCACCAATGCCAAAATCAAAGACACTGTCAAACACTTCTCCCTCTTTTTGCAAGTTGAAACCTCAGCCTCAAGTCTAAGAATGGTTTGCCTCTGTTCTGGGATAAGCACCTTCCCACGCGCACAAATCTCATCATCAAGCCACTGAAAAAACTTGCATTTTCGGCCAACCTGAAAATCAAACCCAAATTTCAAACCTAAATTTCAAACCCAAATTTCAAACCAAATCAACCCAGCCCACTATAAAAACGAACTAATGAAGAAAAATTTTAAACCACTAACACCTTACCCAGTAATTAGGACACCCATAGAACCTTCTGCCTGGATTGTTCTCTGTCCAGGACACCACTAGAATTGGTTTAGCAGGGCTGGAACAATAGCACATGCGTGGTGCTCTCCTCCTCAGGCTTGCTAACGATGATGAGGTTGCTTCCATCTCTTCAGTAGTTGCAGCAAAGTTATGGTGGCTATGAGTGTTTTAGGGCTCCTCGACTGTATCTCTTTATGGGGTGGCTGAAGGTAGTTGATAAGCTCGGTCACGTGATCATCACATGGGGGAAAAGAGGCAGGAACGTGGCGTGGCTCTGTCACGTGAGGGTCTCATGGGGTTGAGTGGTACACGCTAGCATTTTTTGCAATATTTTATTAGTTGGCTTTGACAGCTAGCACTTCCGTTTGCCACATCAGCTTATTCCGTAACCGGGTTGACGGTAGGGACGATTTTAAAAACGATTTTGAAAAATCAGGGACTGACATAGGAGCAAAATCAGTTTAGGGACCAAATCGAGAAATGACCAAAAATGTAGGGACCAAAAGTGTATTTACGTCTTATTTTATTTTATCAACACTTACCATCATTTTTCAACGTTTAGTGTTAGTTTGATTTGCGTCTCTGTCAGTGGGTCCTATGCACTGTTCACGGGACCTACAAGTTGTCTAATTTAGCAAAATTTTCATTAAAACTGGGTCCCACGGCACTATTCACACATTTAAAAATTATTTTGCTACAGTGTTTTCAGTTTTCAGCAATAAGCGATATCCAAACAAACACTTACTTTATTTTATTTTATCAATTATCAACCCTTATTTATTAGTGGAATGTGCCAATGTGGTCTTAGAATGTTACATCATGTACATATAGTGTGAGTTTGGATGTTGCTGAAATGATTTTCTTAGTGAGTTTGGCGTTTTTCTGTGGGTCCTATGCACTGTTCACGAGACCCACAAGTACGAAATTCAGCAAATTTTAAGTTAAAATTGGGTCCCACGGAACTATTTACACATTTAAAAATTATTTTACTACAGTTTTTTTAGTTTTCAGTTTTCAGCAATAAGCGGTATCCAAACAAACCCATAATCAAATGTTTTCTATCTTTTACTTTAAAAAAAAAAAAAAAAAAACATAATCAAATGTTTTTTAAAAAAAAAAAAAAATTTAAAGTAAAGTAGAAAAGGTTTTAATCCACTTCATTGTGTGCTTTATTCTTTTATGGAAAAAGTTTGTCTACAAACTAGTTTGGAGGAATCTTTCTCCTATCTCTATGTGACAGTTGAAAAGACCATCCATGTGTAGTTTTAAACTTTTAGTTGCATGAATTTTTTAATGAGTCATGTGAGTTATTTAAATAATATACTACATGGATAATGTTATAAATTGACACGTAGTCGGTTGTGGGATATTCTTTCAAATTGGTTAAGAGGTAAACTTTGTTGTAATTTTTGTATTATCTTATAAGCTTTTTCTTTTTTCTTTTCTTTTTTTTCCTTTTAAAAAATGTAACATCTTAAAAATGCAACATGAGAATTGGGCTTTTGATGTTGCCGATGAAAATTGGGCTTTTTGATATTGCCTGTGAGAACTGGGCTTTTTGATGTTACTAGTGAGAACTGAGCTTTTTCATATTGCCAGTGAAAGTTGGACTTTTTGATATGAGAAATGCTATGTCTACAACATTTTTACAACAAATCCTAAGTGGCAGGTTGTTACTAGTTGTTATTGTTGGGGCAAAAATGTAATCTTAGTGTTAGGTTCAAATTTGAACTAATAACAACTAACCACCTATGATTTGTTGTAAAAATGTTGTAGACGTAGCACCTCTCTTTTGATATTGCCAGTGAGAATTGGGCTTTTTGATGTTGCCAGCGAAAACTAGGCCTTTTGATGTTGCTAATGAGAATTGGGCTTTTGGTAAATAATTTGCCATGGGTTTGAACCATGGGCTTTGGTTATGGTATTTGAATTCCATTGATGAAATAATTTGCCATGGGTTTGAATCATGGGCTTTGATTATGGGGTTGAATCCCATTGATAAAATAGCTTTGCCATGAATTTGAATCATGGGCTTTAATTATGGACTTGAATTCCATTGATAAAATTGTTTTGCCATGTATTTGAATCATGGGCTTTTTCAAATATTGCTAAGCATAAAAAATTTTGGGCTTTAGAAAGAATGAGATTTTAACTTGCTCAATAAATAATTTAGGCTTTACAAAAATATTGGGTCATATAGTGTTTTACATTTGTAGCCCAATTTTGTGATGGAAAGAAGAATGGTTGTGGGCTAGCATAGTAATAGTAAAAAATATTTAGGTATGTCCAATAATTTGTTGGTGACGTTTGAAAAATAAATAGGTGCTATTTAAATAAAATTAGGTGTAAAAAAAATGTATCCTAACAGTCTACAACCAAGTTTATTGCCAAAATTTAATTATGTTGGGCCTAAAAAAATTTAGGGTGTTCACAATTTTTTTAGGAAAAAAAATCATAAATTTTTAAAATTTATACATAATAATTTTTTCCTAAGTTAGGGTGGTCATGTGACCACCCTAGACTCTATGTGGAGCTGCCCCTGAAGAGGACAAATTAGCTTGAACAACATGAAGAATGTTTGGTGGCACATCTTTGATCCAGACAAATAAATTGGGTGAAATAATTGCCCTTCTAGCAAGAGATGCGCTACAACATTCTCTTGACGACAAACATGAGAAAAAGTAATACCAAAAAAGTGAGAAGCTACAAATTTTACATCATGAATTAAAACCTAGTTCTGGCTCGGTTTAATGATGCCTCGTCCGTTTTTCCTTTGATTGGGAAACACACTGTTGGATCTGAAGGTTATGGGAAGATAATTCATGTGGGTGAAAAATCATTGAAATCCGATGGTTGGATCTTGCAGTCAAGGAGTCAAAGTTATTTGAGTTACAAGTGTGGAGATTAATGTTTATTGCTAATGATTTTCGGGCAGTCTTCGATTCATGAACCCACAAAAAAATAGTGGCGCAATTGAACGGTCGGATTTTTCCCAATTATATCCTAAAAATGTGGTCAAATATTGATATTGACGAAAAATAGTGGCGCAATTGAACGGTCGGATTTTGAGAATGAAGCAGTCAAAGTAAGTAAAACTTGGTCAAAGGTCAAACTTCAGATCATGCTCCCAAATTTCCGGATTTGACTTGGTTTTACTAAATCTAGCTAAGTAGGGAGGTTTGAGTTTTTTCTTGGCATTATTTTGCATTTCGGGTGAAATTAGGATTTTTCTTAATTTTCGTGTTTTCTTGATTTTTGATTTCAAAATGTCAAAACAGGGTAAGAGCATTCCCATCCGAGAATTCTATCCCATCCTATTTTACCATATCAAAAAGTCACTTTATCAATTATACAATACAATTTTACAATACTCCCAACATCCCAACTTTTATTTTACAATATAACACATTAAAATAATATTTCTACATAATAAAATAATATATCCCAAAACCCAAATAAAAACAAAAACCCAAATAAACTCTGCAACCACTTGCTACCACCACCACCACAAAGAACATACCCAAACCGAAACCCATGGCCACGCCACCACCATCACCACGGCAACCCCCCACCTTCACCACCATGAACCCACATATGACCCATAATAAAAACCCCACCCCCTCCCACCACCACCACAGCAACCCCCAACTCCACCACCATGAACCCACAAAAAAAAATCCATCCCAAAATCAAATCAAACCAATAGCAAATTCTGAATCCAAAAAATGACCCACGAAAAAAAAAAAAAAAACCAAGTCAAAATATACACAGAACCCACCTCTGCCACAACCCATATCTACCATGCCGCACCCACCTCTGCCACAACCATCCTTTGCTCGCCTCATCCACCTTTGCCACGACCCACAAACCCATTAAAAAATAATCAAACAAACCCATGAACACGCCAAAACAAACCGATGAACCCAGAAAACGCCACTGCAAACCACGCCATTGCAAACCTCGCTACTGCAAACCACGCCGGAAACCCATGAGCACGCTACCCACCAAAAAACCTAAAACACGACCTGGATCGCAACCCACTAGAAAAAATGAACCAATCTCGGCCATACCCACCTCTTCTATAGGCATTGGTCACAACAGGGAAAAAAAAAAAAAAAAAAAAAACCTAGAACTCGGAACTCCAAAACCTAGAACACAAAACACGAGAGAGGATCACAACCCACCAAAAAAAATGAACCAATCTCAACCATACCCACCTCTTCTATAGGCATCGGTCACAACAACAACAACAACAACAACAACAAAAAAAAAAAAAAAAAAAAAGGGACCTAGAACCCAGAACACAAAACACGAGAGAGGAGATGATGGTGTCTCTGATGTGGTTTTGTTTAGGTTTGATCATTGATGTGTGAATTTGGATTTGGGAGGAGGATGGTGTTTGGGTCTGAAGAGAGGAGAGAGCAGATGAGAGAGAGAAGAGAGGAGAAATAATGAGAGAGAGAGGAGAGAGAAATTTCGGGAATTAAAAGTAGAATAAAATATTAATATTTTTTTTACAATAGCGCTACAGTGCCATTCTACATGTAGAATGGCACTATAGTGAGATTGTAAAAAAATTTACAATTCTTAACTTTTGCAATTCCGGATGTGGGAGGTTTTTGAGGGAAAAATGCTAAATAAACCTTACATATGGTATTTAGCATTCCAAATGTGAATGCTCTAATAACTTGTTACAAGCTTTCTAATATAATAATAAGAAAAAGCAAGTTTTGATTTTACATTTGTCTTTTGTGGGGGGAGAAAATTATCTTATATATAATATATTAGTATATTTATGAAGTTTTGGGGAGGCCGAGGGGCATACCTCCCTTGCCACTGCCAATCTATATAAATATTATTATCTATATAAGTATTATTTTTAGACAAGTATACCTAAGAAACTATAATATTATATTATATATTTTTAAATTGAGTTTTAAGTTCATGAGTTTATTTATGAAAATACTTTTATATTTGAGCTTAACTTGTTTAATAGTCGAGTCGAAACTTGGACATGAGTTTGGTTTGTTTTCTCAACAAAAAAACATAAACAAATATTTTCCCCAAGCCAAAATGAACCACTCATAAACAGTTTTGTTTATTTACAGTCTTAACCAAAAAAACCATGAGATTTTTGTCTATTTAGATCGAGGTTTAGGCAATTGCCTATGTGGCTTTAATAAATACCAGAGCTGACCTTGAGTTCTAGTTAGCAATACTTGTATTTCAAATTTATGATTTATCTTAAACCCCCGAGTTTGCCACCCCTAATCTTTTTTTTTTTTTCCTTGCACAGAAGAAATTAGATTGTTGGAATTGGGAAAGCTTGTCTATTCAAGTATTTTCTTTTCGGTGGAAATTGAGAGCGTTAAACGAAAAACTAAACATCAAAGAGTTAACATGCCACCCAAGCATATGAGTTAAGTTATTTTGAAAACTACTCGGAGAGTTTGACTACAATATGTACAAGGAACATTAGTCTGATCATATGACTTCCAAATGTGAGTGATCAAAGCTGAAAGATCTCCAATTGTGCCATGAGGGCCCTACTATTGTTAACGTTAGCACGTGATTGGTGAAAGTCCACAATGAGGTTAGGGCAAAGCTATAAATAAATGAACCAATTAAGTTGTTTATGTGAACAATTCAAGCTTTGCTCAAGAATGTGTTATGTATAATATAACTTGTCATGTACACTCTCTTAAAAGTTATCATGATTTTTTAATGAAGCTTGATGTGTATTTTTTGTGTTAGAACCTTATTCTCTCACCCTTATGTGTGTGTGTTTCAAAAAAAAAAAAAAAAAAAAAAAAAAACCTAGCTCAAGAAAAATGCTTATTAATATTCATTTGTTTAGCAAACAAGTCAAACTTAGCCCAAGTCCAAGTTTAGGCTCGACAATTTAAACATCCAAAGTCAAACATAATAATGTGTTCGTGAATATAATTTTGCGAACATGAAGCTCAATTTAACTATATATTATATTTATATTTGTTTAAAAATATACTTATATAGACTTGAGATTTAATTGTATATGCTTATAAATAGGTTTATATGACATTAAATTATTATTTGAAGTTCACTGATAATATAAATAGCCCATTCGTGGTAAAAATTAATTCATAGATTTGTGAAGGGTAATTTCATTTCATATTTATTTTTGTCATGCTCTTATTCTATATGAAAAAAAAAGAAAAAAAAAGAATAAGTTAATCAAGTAGCTCATAAATAAATTTAGACTTGTTCGACAAAAAAAAGTACACTCATGCAAGCTCCAAGGGCATATAAAGCACGAATGGGAGGGTTACTTAGGTTGTAGTGATGGGTTTGCATGGGTTACTTTAATGATGTACTTCACTCTTCAGAGAAGCACGAGTGGTCTTCCTAAACAACTGTCACCAATGCTAGCATTCAAAGAGACGCTTCTTCACTGTGAGTTGATGGACCTCGGATTCCATGGTTATCTGTTTACTTGGCGGAATGGTCGACCAGGCGCAGCATTTGTGGAGCTACATTTGGATAGAGCGTGTGCCAACACGGTTTGGCAGGCTTTGTTCCCTACAACTAAGGTGTTCCACCAGCAAATAACATACTCTAATCATGATCCTATACTCATAAACACCCAATATTCTGTCCAGCAGGTTCGGCCACGGCGTAAGCAGCTTCACAGGTTTGAGGAAAGATGGACGACTCATGAAGGGTGTGAGGAAAAAATCAAGGAAGCATGGTCCCAGCACATGCCTAATGGGAGGGTTACTTAGGCGATGTGGGACTGTGGTGTAAAGCCTAAAAGGGTGAAGATCCGTAGCTCCCACCCCTTCGTGACAAATCCGTGAGGGCTTGGCTCCCCAAAGCGGACAAACACTGCTTAATGGCGGGGCAAATACCCACAAGTTCAAACTTGACTTATGTTCAAAATAAAATAAAATAAACAAATCTAAACTTTTAAAACTTAGCTCGACATGACACACTTTCACAACCGTAGGTTAGAGTCTCTCTCGGGGAGAGATAACCGATTGGGCATCTAATTCCATGAAAAGCTTGTGGATATTGGATTCCATTGCCATGTTGAGGCCATCACATAACTTTCACAATTTTTCTATAATGCTTAACGTGGTGCTTTTATTTCTAGAAAAACCATTAAGCCATCTTTCGTTATTGTCTGTGATGATGGCTCTGCCATCCTGCTTGTGGGTTGCCAAAAATTGATTGGTCCGTTTTAAGTTTTGAAAAATCCTCCCAAAGTGGCATACATCCAATTGTGAAGGTAGACCCTTTTGAATTGAGAACAATTGTCCATTTTTCTACGAGAAGTTTATAACTTAAGCCATTTTGATTTCATGTACAAACTAAGATTAACTCAAATTTTGTAATTTTCCAAATTATCCAAATTTTGAACCTAATTGGTTATTTATTAGGTAGATTTGGAATACAATTATACACTACAACAAAATGTATTTTTAGTGACGAAAAAATTCGTCACTAAAAGTCCAGTTTTTCGTCGCTAAGAACCTTTAGCGACGAAATCTACTAATATACAAATCTTCTATCTTATTTTTAGTGTTTCACCAATCACGACTTATCATATATTTATTTGAATTTTTTATAGACTTGAGAAAAAGAATCAAATACATAACATATCATGATTAGTGGAGCACAAAATAGAACAAAAACAGTAAGATATGAGATTTGTATCAGTAGATTTGTACTATATAAGGATTGTGAGTACACCTTATTGTAATTCCTCAAATTATGTTAAAATGTGTACCTTTATGGGATGTTAATTTACACCTTGAATATTTATTAGGTGTATTTAAAGTATATAAGTGATTACGATTTACAAGTATACTTTATAATTGTAACTTGACTTAGTCAATGGTATCATTTAAAATTTAATGTTAAAAGTTAAAACTTCTGACCGGGCTTTCAAGCTGTGTTGAAGCAACCTCAATAATTGTATACAAATGTAAATTAGTTATAATAAAAAAATTGTACATGTAACCATGCCGAGATACAAATTCTTGATATTCAATAAATATAAAAGGAAAATAATAGAGATGTAAACTTTTTTACAAATTTTTTTTTACAAATTGTTGATATGGTGAGTGATTATTGGTAAATAAAAAAGTGATGTTATTGATGGATCTAGATGAGAATCAATAAAAATTTGGCCGCAACAACAGTTTGTAAAAATATTATAAAATAATTTGTGATTGTAGTATTACTCAATATAAAACTATTGAAAAGAATAATAAATGCTATAAATTTTACGATAATATGGGCATGAAACGAGATAGTGGTTAAATATTTCCTAATACATATCATACAACCCAATTCTAAATTCTATGAATTTGGCTTAAGAAGAATGTGCTAGAACACTTGACATAACCATATATTTTCACATAATAATAATAATTAATATATACTTACTATATAATCCAACATATTAATATTTATTTTTTAATTTGTAATAATTTTATGTGGCATATTGGTATTGGAAGGTGTAAATTGGGAATTTTACATATGATCACTATTGAAATTACGTTGCACATATATAACGTCACATGTCCTTTAAAATCACTTACCATCATTTTTCAACACTTATTTCATTTTATTTTATCAATTATCAACCCTTATTTATTAGTGGAATGTGCCAATGTAGTCTTAGAATGTTACATCATGTACACATAATCAAATGTTTTCTATCTTTTACTTTAAAAAAAAAAAAAATACATAATCAAATGTAATATATATATTTTTTAATTTCAAAGTAAAGTAGAAAAGGTTTTAATCCACTTAATTGTATGCTTTATTCTTTTATGGAAAAAGTTTGTGTAATGCTTCAATAATTTGTCTCCAAACTAGTTTGGAGGAATCTTTCTCCCACCTTTATGTAATGGTTGAAAATACCGTCCATGTATACTTTTAAACTTTTAGTTTCATGAATTTTTTAATGAGTAATGTGAGTTATTTAAATAATATACATGAATAATGTTATAAATTATAAATTGACACATAGTCAGTTGAGGAATATTCTTTCAAACTGGTTAAGAGGAAATTTTTGTCGTAATTTTTGTATTACTTTATAAGCTTTTTTTTTCTCCCTTAAAAGACGTAACATCTTAAAAAATGCAATATGGATTATCTGTTAGCCTTTCTTCTCTCCGTCACAGGGAATGATGATGATCGGAAAATGTTTGACTCTAAACTGGATTAAAATTATCTTTTTTTAACTCATTATGTGACCATTTATAAAACTATTTATATGCATGTATATTATATAAATATATATATAAATATATATGTATTACTTAAATAAATTATATGTTTTATTTATAAAATTATGTGACTAAAATTACAAATAAATATAATATTTTTAATCGTCACATAATAGATGGTAGCAAATAACACCAAGCCGGTTTGAGTCAAACTTCTTTGCCTTGAAAACAATAATTTGAAAACAATAATTTGCTCTTATCATCTTTGATGACTTCAGATTCTATATTAAAAAAAGACTTTAGAAGTTAAACTTTTTTGACTTGAAAACAATAATTTGTGCTTATCATCTTTGATGATTTCAGATTCTATCTTAAGAAAAGACTTTTGATTCTCGACATAGCAATAGTGGGATAATGCAAAAGTGGTAGGCAATAACCAATAGGCAATGGCCAAGCCCACGTGATCACCTCTGTTTTTTGTTTCTATAATTCTATCTCTTTTCTTATTTGAAACAGTATGGCATAATCACGTTTTTTTGTCCTCTTCAATCGATCGTTTTCATTTTCCCATTCACTTTTTCCATTATTACTTTCATTCATTGCCCATCAAATCAATCATGTTGCTTTTATTTTGGCCAATCACTCAATAAAGAGGACTACAAAGTTCCTAATCATTCAACCCAAGAATGACGACCAGCTGGACTATGTGAATCATGCCAAACAACCTTCGAAGCTGTTGCGTTTAAAAATAGACTAAAAATAAAACCTTATACCACCATCAATTGACAAGGGAATTAAATAGCAATTCTCGAATTTTCTTACAAATTTTTTTTTCTCGTGTTTCCACTTTCCATACTGTTTCTCATTGACATAACGTCAACCTTATTTATTTTAGTACGATATTAATAAAGTTTTTCTTTTTTAGTATTTAGCTATTCTTTAGGTGTATATAGTCTCCTATTCAATACATATTATGTATTAAAATGAAGATTCTTTTAAAAAAGACTCATATTTTTTGTTTGAAGATTTCGAACACAGAATCTCATAATCAATTTGCATGATGCATGTATAATGAAAAATCATATGCTAAAAAAGTTTATATATATATATATAATCTTATATTAATCACTAATAAATGAAGAATAATTATCTGTCTTTACACAACCAAACGCACTAACAAATTTTTGTAAAGTATCCCAGGGTGCCCACTCTTAAAGACAATTATAATCCAATGACATGGATATGTTAGAAGTTACTTCAAATTCTCTGTTGAATCTGAACTTTGTGTAGGTTTAATGAGATTACATAAAAGCAAAAGGGTCCTTATAATTGTCACCCACCATACTCGGTTTCTTGATGCATCCTAATTGCATAGCATTTTTATATTCACATGTGTGTGTATATATACACACACATGTGTATGCAAATTATGTCACATTCTTTGCAAAGTATATAAATCATGATCAATGGATACTTCACATTTTTTTTAAATTATTATCTTCATTATTTTGCAGTTGTTAGCAAATTTAGGTCTCCATGGATTTTTAAATTCTTTAGCCTAATTTCCCCTTTGTCGCTTTTATTTTTAAATGAATCTCCTCTTCATTTGTTAATGCTTGATAAAAATAGAAAAAAAAAAAAAAAAAAAAACAATATAAGAAGATTTTTAAATGTGTACTCTTTGTGTAAAAATAAAAATCGTTAAAATTATTTTTGGTACTTCACTATTTTTTAATAGAAAAAAATTTTGGATAATGCAAGAGGAGCACGACAAAGAAATTATGGGTGATTGAAATGGTCCTACCTAAGCTAGGAAATACAAGAATGGTCATGGCTCAATAGGATTCTCACGAATCTCACCGCATCATTATAATTTTTTTTTAGAGAGAGTTTTAATTTATAGCGTCTCTTTTTGAAGATAACTCTTTATTATCAGATTAAGACACCAATCGATTTTTGGTGTAGGTGGAAATTGAACTCCAAATCTTTTATTTAATTATTAGAGACTTTATTAATTGAGCTAACTGAAACCTACCACATTATTATAGTCTTTATAAGGAGATAAAGCAAAAGTGGTGGGCAATGGCCAAACACTTTTGATTATTTATTTACGTTTCTTTTTCTCATTTTAGCAATGTTGTCTTCATTCTAGCAAATCATTTTTCCATTAACTTTCATTTTCATCCTACTTTAGTTTTGGCTAATCACTCCGTCGAGGTGGGGACCGCAAGGGTCCTATCATTCCATTCAACGATTGTGACCTTCGAATATCTTACATAAAACAATAAAGTAAAATTCATATCTTTTATAGTTTCAATTGATAAAGGGATTGCATAACAATTCTCGAATTTTCTTACATTGCATTTTATCGTGTTTTCGTATCGTTGTTCAGAACATGAGAACATCAACTTCTTTGTTTATTTAAAGAACCATGGTGTACAAAGTTCTTTGACTACCTAAGCTTTCCCTACGAGCACAATCCCCAATTACCTGCTAAAGCTTGGATTGAGGAAAGAAATATTAATAGATAAGAGCATCTACAACAGCGGATCTATAATTTTAGTTATTTAGCATCACTAAAAGTTACTTTATCTATTTTATCTACATACGTGCTACAGCAGTAGATCTATTTTAACTTTCAACACAATAAAATAATATAAACATCACAATAAAATAATATAACCACTATAATAAAATAATATATCTCACTACAATAAAAACATCCACATCACCAACCACAACCATCTCTACCATCAGCCACAGCCACAATCACAACCATAGTCACAACCACCACCACCACCACCACCAGTCCACAACAGGAAAAAAAAAAAAAAAAAAAAAAAAAAAAAAAAAAAAAAAAAAAACCACCACCACCAAATAAACACAAACACATTCCAAAATCACCTAAACAACCACCACCGATCAAGCCAGCACCAAACCCAGCAACCACCAAGTCTCCACGATTCACCACCCACGGCCATCCACCACACCAACCCCAGCTGCACAAACCCATTGCACAACCCTAGTCCACCACTACAAAAACCCACCACCACACAAACCCACTGCAAAACCCACTGCACAACCTGTCCACCACTGCCAAAGAACAACCACCCACCAACAACTACACAAACCCAGACCACCATCAAACCACCATCTGAGCTTGATCGAGAGAGAGAAGACCAGCCATCGCCATCGCCATCGTCATCACCGATCACACCATCCACGAAACCCACCGACCCAATCGCCGATCACACGAAACCCACTGACCCAATCGCCGATCACGCGAAAAGAAGAGAGAAAATATAGAGAAGAGGTAGAGAAGGAAGAGAGAGACTGAGACTCTTGAGTCTGAGACGAAAAGAAAGAGAAGGCAGAGAGAGAGAGAGAGAGAGAGAAAGAATATTTTAATGGAAAAGGAGGAAAGAAGTTAAATAAAATACATATATATATATATATATATATTTTTTAGCTTTGCACTACAGTGCACATCTAAAGATAGATGTGCACTGTAACTGAACACATAAAGTTATATTTGCCTCTTAAGAAAATGTAATCAAATTAGGGTTATTTTTTTATTTTTAAGGGTGAAAGTAATCAAATAAGAAGTCCTAACATGGTTCCATGTATTTAGAGGTCATTGGTGGGCATAAACTAATCTTAAACTAACTGATTAGTTAAAGTAGTATGGTTATTGATGGTTACAAAAGAAATCAGTAGGCTGGAATGATTCGGGTTATGATAATGGCTTTAGGACCTGAAAAGAAAGAAAAGAACCTCAAAGGTGACTGGTTTTACCCTGCCAAGGACCCTCCGACGGTTAAGTCAATTTTCTCTCTAGAACACAAGGATGGGAAACTCTTAATTGCAGAACTTACCTTGGGTGGATGGGACTTGCTCCTTTTATAAAGAGTTAGAAGTGGGTCTACTTGTTTGGATCCACCATTATCGTGGGTGATGTGGGCGGTTAATGGAGAAAATGGGATTCGTGGAGCGAAATCTGAGGAGTCCCTTCCATGGAGGATTATGTGGAACCTTTGGAGAATTTCTTATAGGATTTACCAAGTATGATTTGGTTGTCCATCCATCTAGTCGTCCATGGAGGATTTTCCTCCAACTAAAACATCTTATTATTAATGGATGGATACTATTCATGCATACTATCATTCTTAGGCTTCTCTCTTGCTGAAGTCCTTTGGACACGGTCAGGTCATGGACGACTACCATGAACGGGTTGACCTTAATTGATTCCCATCAGTCACCCCCTCGTCCTTGTGTCGTCCATGTTACTGTTAGCTTGACACGTGGCGGTATTTTATTGGTAGAGGGGCTTTCCAGGTGGCATATTAGGGCAATTTGAATTTGAACACTCTAGATGTTGACACGTGGTGTGATCCTAGGAGTTTGCTTGTCGCGTCGTTTCGTACTTTGAGAAAAGTGCCACGTGGCACATTCTGGTTGGTTCGCGTCGCTTTAGTGTCCCACCTTGTTGTCTATAAATAGTGCAATACCTCTCTTATCCTTTCACGTTTCTCATATTTTCTTCTCTGACCTCAATCGTCCAGCGCCTCGTCTAGGAGTTTCCTTCCGTCCTTAGTCATCCTCGTTTAGAGCTAGGTATCCTCTTCTCTTCGTTTGTAGGTTTTTCTTTAGATTTCTTTTCAAATGTTTGAGATAGTAGTTTCTTCGTCTAGTGATAGGGACGAGAGGGAAATAGACGAGTATCATGACAAGAGTAATTCTAGTGATGGTAGGAGTGATAGTGATAGTAGTTAGAGTAGTAATAATGGAGGTAATACCACAGTCGAGCAATACTCGTCTGGAGTCCCTAGGATTCCTTTAGAGATATTTCAGGAAGAGATGAGGACGAGGGCCACATCCTGGTCGTCTGTTGGTCCGTCCACCAGTGCCCCTTCGTCTGTTCCCTCCCTAGAGGAGGAAATTTTATATTGCTGTACAGTAGGTATTTCTTCTAGACGGACGAGAAGAGACTTACTTCTCTTAAGGGTTGGTACCAAATTCCAGACGATCAGAACCCTCATCTAGCTACACCTGGGGAGTGGTGTTGTACTTCTAAGTCTAGAGTGGGTATATATGAAGCCTATTTGCTGGGTGGTCTTAGGTTACCTCTTAATGCCTTTGCTAGGGAAATTCCCCATAGACTAGGTATAGGTATAAACCAACTCAATCCTAATGCATGGAGGCTCATCATATCCATGCAAGTGCTATGGAGGGAATTTTTTGATGGGAACCATCCTCTCACTGTGGACGAGTTCCTATATTGTTACAAGCCCTTAGAAATAAGTTAATCCCTTGGCTTTTATCAATTTTTTTCCAGGGGTTCTAGCTGTAGGTTGGTCAAGTCCCTCTCCACGTCTGATAGAAGATGGAAGATGAAGTTTTTCTTTGTTTCAGGGTTCTGGGCTGGGAACCCTGTTGAGGTAGGCAGGGACCCATTTCCTCCCTACATTGGTGAGATGGGTAATATTCATCCAAAGGGTACATTACTTTTCATTGCTCGTTTTTCTTTCCTTGTTATATTTATCTGACTCTTTTTCTTTTCTTCTTTTTTGTAGCTGTAAGACGACCCTCCTTGAGCAAGTTTTACCTTGATCACATCCAACAGGCTCGTTCTTTTGTTGACATGACTTTTCATTCTTTTGTTGATAGGACTTTTCATTCTTTAGTCACCCTTCGTCGTCAAGTGACTTGGGGACTTGGACCTGAGCCAACCGAGGAAGCACTTGCCCACGAATTAACCACCCGTAAATGTAAGTTATTTATTTTATTGCGTCTTGAATTGTAACCTCGTCCAAGCTCTAATTTTTTTATTTTTTTATTTATTTATTTTTTATGTATAGGTATGGCAACTATGAAGGAGAACAAGGGTAAAGGTTTGGTGAATGAGGAGGTCGTGCAAGAAGGAGAGAATGTCCAAACCCAGCCTCGACCAGCTACTTCAAAGAAGAGAAAAACTCTCTCCACAACTATAGATATGGGGAGTCTTCCTAGTCGTCGAGGCTCTAAAAAGCCTAGACATGGCTCATCCAAACATGTGGTCGCCAAGACTGGTCCTCTTATTCCTCTAACGTCAAGCAACCGACCACGATACAGATTCTTGACATGGACCAGTCTAACCCTCCTAATGTCACCCCGTCCAAGCCTCCTACTAGGCCTCCTGACAGTGGCCCTAAGACCCTCTTAAGGAGTGAAGGCCTTGCTTGGGATAGGTTTAAGCAGGCCGTATTTAACAAGGACGTTGCCATTTGTTATGACATATCCATGAAAGAATTTGAACTGTTTACAGTACACGATCTTTTCAAGGTATCGCGAACTCGTCCTTAATTTCTTAAAGATTTGTGTTTTACTTCTTTTTTTCTCATGTCCAAGTTCTTGATGTAGGTCATGTCAAAATTCATGACGGCGTCCAAGCAAGCGTACGAGCTATATCAACAAGGGTTAGTCTTGAGGCAAAGATTCGTGACATGGAGAAGGAATCTAGCTATCGAGCTAGGGAGAGGGTTAAGCTAGAGGACGAGATAAAGGAGTTGAAGAACCTCGTTGAAGTGCTGAAGGCAGATGCCGTCTAGAAGGATACACGTCTTGACCATTCCAAAAGAGAAGCGACGAGCTCTGCACCCTTCTTGGCGAGACTAAAGAAACAGCCATCTGGGAGTTCAAGGTGTCCAGTGAGTTCACCAATCTTCTGGACAGAAACTACGCTGCTAGTTTCAAATACTTTCGTATGGACGCCCTTTAACATTTCCCTGGGGTAGACTTCAACCCAATCAAGCTTCGTACTACTACTGAGAGTTCTCTACTCCAGACAAGCTCTGAGGACGTGAATATCGAGGACGATGCCTCTACTTAGCCAGTGAAGGATGGTTCAAAGTCTTGGAGCACTGCCCCCAGTGGTTTATCAAAGTGAAAGTTTGTTTCCAACATTATATGCTCTTCTTTCTTCTTCCTTTTTTTTTTTTTTTTTTTTTTTTTTTAGGGGGGGGGGGGCGATTTTGGACCATTTAAATTTATATAAGTACATTTCCTCATCCATGTTTAAGGATGGGGCACTCATACAATTGCCTTTTTAGGCTTGTCACTTTAAAGGGTTTTTGGACGATGGTCATCTACCCTTCGTTTTATTAAATACATTATCATCCATGCTTGATCGTTTACCAATTTTAATTTCCAAGTATTTTCTCATCCATGGTTTGAACTATCTTGGAATGGCTAAATATTTTCCTTATCCTTATTTTGGACTTTTTGGAATTTTTAATTGGCAAAGTTACTTCCTTTCATCCATAGTTTGGAGTACTCAATGGGTTGGACTTGTCGTCCATATAAATTGTGTACTGCATGCATACTTTTCTTCGTCCTTTATTTTTGAATGAGTGTATTAGGAGGTTTGTTCCTTCCCTTTGCATTTATATTGCTACCTCAAGGATTTTATAATAATTTGTCTTTTACTCGTCTAAGGATGGCTTATGACGATACATCTCTACGTCCAGAGATTTTAGACGTCTTTATCTTTCTATGGACGTTATTTTCACGGAATCATCAACACTTAAGTTAGAAAATTCACACTGCTTTATATACAATAAAAAGCTTTGTACATAATATTGTCCATAGACAATAGAGAACTTAGTACATAACATCATCCATAGACAATAGAGAACATCGTCCACAAACATAATGTTAGCACCTAGTTCTTTTTTAGGGAATTCAAATTGCTTTATATACAAACGGACTTTATTCATGATATCATCCATAAACATATCACGTGCTGATAGCTAGTGCTTTTTATGGAATTCAAATACTAGAAAATATAAGATACTGCTAAAAAACATAAGTACTGAAAGATAACATAAGTAGGTTACTAGAGACCATTAGTAATCTTTAATCTTGTCCATGTTGACCTTCCTGACGAGTCCTTCTCACGGGTGCTCCAGCTTCTGTCCATCTAAGGCCTCCAAGTAGTATGAACCTCACCTTTTGGAATTGATAACTCTGTATGGTCCTTCCCAATTAGGTCCCAACTTTCCATGAGCGGGGTCCTTAGTGGCCAAGGATACCCTTTTTAGGATGAGATCCTAAATATTGAACTGCCTCGGTTTTACCAACGCGTCATGGTACTTAGTCATCAGGTTCTTGTAACGCACCACCTCTGTTTTGCATCCATCCTCACCTCATCGATGAGATTAAGACTTAGACGGAGTTGTTTCTCATTTTCCTCCTCTTTATAATGGGCCACCCTGTAGCTAGTCAGCCCAATCTCCGCGGGTATCACTACATCACTTTCATATGCTAGCTTAAAGAGAGTCTCTCCAGTAGGAGTCCTTACTGTCGTCCTATATGCCCAAAGGACGTTGGGTAATTCGTTTGGCCATATCCCTTTTGCTCCCTGAAGGCGAGTCTTGATGATCTTCAACAAGGATCGGTTTGCAGCTTCAGTTTGTCCATTGGCCTATGGGTGGGAAGGTGAGGAGTAGTGATTCCTGATTCCCAACTACTCGCAAAATTCTCTAAAAGGTGTACTGTCAAACTGTCGTCCATTGTCTATAAGACGAGTACCCTAGGGATTCCAAAATGGTAGGTAATATTCTTCCAGATGAAGCTTCTGACATTCTGTTCAATGATCTTTGCCAAGGGCTCTGCTTCCACCCATTTGGTAAAATAATCAATCCCTACTACCAAGAACTTCATTTGTCTCGTCCCCACTGGGCAAAAGGCCAAAGGGCCACCATTGGGGTGAGGTATTTTGATAGTCGTCTAGGTATGTTGCTGTAACGTTGACATTTGTCACACATTTTGACATAAGCTTTGGCTTCTGCTTGCATGGAAGGCCAATAACATCCTGTGCGGACTATCTTGTGGATGAGGGATCTGGCCCCTGAATGGTTTCTACAGGCTCCTTCATGGACGTCCCTCAAGACATAATGGGACTCGTCTAGAGTCAAACACCTTAGATAGGGCTGAGAAAAACCCCTTTTATATAACACCTTGTCCATAAGGACAAACTTCATAGCTCTTACCCTTAGCTTCCTTGCTTCTTCTCTATCTTCGAGGAGTACCTCGTCCTTGAGATAAGAAATAATAGGGGTGGTCTAGTTGGCAACTCCATCTATCTGATTCACTTCCATAACGTCTATGCTCGGAACATACTGGACTTTAACTTGATCACCCATTATCTCGTCCGAAGATGTTGTCTTGGCTAAGACGCTGGCTTCTGCATTCTCTTCCCTTGGTATTTGTTGGAACTGGGCTGTTGTAAAGCCTTTGATGCATTGCTTAACTTTACCCAAGTACTTCTTCATCCGTTCTTCCTTGGCTTCACACGTTCCATTCACTTGGCCTATCATTAACTGCAAAATCTCTCTGGACGAGGACTGAATCTGCTCCAAGTGATTTAGCTAACTCCATGCCCTGAAGTAAGGCTTCATTTTTTACTTCACTATTGATTGTCTGGAACTGTAGACGGACGGCGTACTCCAGATGATCCCCTTCTGGTGATTGTAAAACTATCCCAATTCCTCTTGCATGCTGTGTGGACGAGCCATCCACATGGACAACCCACTGCTTTGCTCTCTGGTCTTCATCTCGCTAATCACTAGCAGGATTAAATTTAGCAATGAAGTCTGCAAGGACTTGAGCTTTTATTGCTTCTCTTGGCCTATATCGCACGTCAAATTCACTAAGTTCCACTACCCATTGGATCAATCATCCAGCGGCCTCCAACTTATTCATAGCTTTTTTCAACGGGTGATCTGTTAGGACGTTGATCACATGAGCTTGAAAATAAGGTCTGAGCTTTCGTGTTGCTGTCACCATTGAAAATGCTAACTTTTCCATTGGTGGATATCGTCCTTCAGCTCCTTTTAAAGCTTTGCTGGTGTTGTAGACTGGTTTCTGTACATTTTTTTTCTTCTTTGATCAAGGCCGAATTCACCGTATGAGGGGACACCGCTAGGTAGAGATACAACTCTTCTCCTAGTTTAGACGAACTCAGCAGCGGAGTTGAAGCGAGATAAGCCTTTAAGTCTTCAAATGCTTGTTTACACTTGTTCGTCCATTCAAATGCTTTCCTTTAATACTTTGAAAAACGGTAAACACTTGTCAGTAGCTTTTGAAACAAACCTATTAAGGGCAGCTACTCGTCCAGTGAGGCTCTAGATGTCCTTGATATTCTTTGGAGGCTCCATGTTCAAGATCGATTGGATTTTATCAGGGTTTGCTTCAATCCCTTTTTGTGAAACCATAAAACTGAGGAGTTTCCCTGATGCAACTCCAAAAGCACATTTGCTTGGATTTAGCTTCATCTTATATCGCCTAAGTGTATCAAAGGTTTCTTGAAGGTCGTCCAGATGCTGCATCTCCCTCGCGCTCTTGACCAGCATGTCGTCCACGTACACTCCAACGTTTTGCCCAATTTGTGGACGAAACATGTGGTTGACTAGCCTCTGATAGGTAGCTCCTGCATTTTTCAGACCAAACGGCATTACTTTGTAACAAAACAAACCTTGGCTTGTGATGAAGGATGTTTTCTCCTGGTCTGCCTCGTCCATCTTAATTTGGTTGTACCCTAAGAATGCGTCCATGAAACTCAATAGCTGATGTCTAGCTGTTGAATCTACCAGCTGATCAATGCGTGGAAAAGGATAGCTATCCTTGGGGCATGCCTTGTTTAAATCTGTGAAGTCCACGCACATCCTCCATTTGCCATTAGCTTTTTTGACCATCACTACATTAGCTAACCAATTAGGGTAATAGACTTCATGGACGAACTCTGCGGTGATTAGCTTATGAACTTCTTCTTTGATGGCATTATCTCGTTCTAGGGTAAACACTCTCTTCTTCTAACAGACGGGCTTGTAAGATGAGGACACATTTAAGCAATGTGTAATTACACTTGGGTCAATCCTAGGCATGTCTTCATGGCTACAAGCAAAAATATATGTGCTCTTTTTGAGGAATCCGACGAGATCCTGCTTCATCTTCTCCCCCATACTTGTCCCAATCCTGTAAACTTCTCGGGGTTGGACTCGTCCAATCGTACATCTTCTAATACTTCAATCGGTTCAGCCAGTGTTCTTCTTTCTTCAATGCTCATGGTCTACATCTGCTCGTCCATGGCAAGCATTGCTAAGTAACACTCTCTAGCAGCTAGCTGATCTCCTTGTACTTTCCCAATGTCATACTCTATTAGGAACTTGACAGACAAGTGGTAAGTGGATGTTGTAGCCCTCAAATTATTCAAAGTTGGTCATCCAATGATAGCATTATATGAGGATGAACAATCCACAACAAGGAAATTCACCTCCTTATTGATTTGCCATGGATAAGAGCCAACCACAACTGGTAGGGAGATAGTCCCTACTGGTAAAATCTTCATTCCTCCAAACCCGATCAATGGCACATTTATTAGACGAAGTAACTCCTTGTTAATCCTCATTTGCTGGAAGGCTGGATAGTAGAGGATGTCTACTAAACTCCCATTGTTTATTAACACCCTTCTAATCGTATAATTTGCAATCGCGAAAGTGATGACAATTGCATCGTCATGAGGATGGTGCAATCGTCTTGCATCTTTGTTCGTGAAAATGATGGCAGGCTCATCTTCTCTAATCATTCTTGGTGGTTGTCCAGATAGTTGAACATTCTGGACTACCCACAGGTAGGTCTTCTTGGCTTTGGACGAGCTTCCTATTGACGTGGCCCCTACAATGATCCTTATTTCTCCAAGTGGTTGACGTATAGGTTCTTCTGCTTTGCCTTTCATTGGCTGCCTCTCATCCTTGTGGTCCAGTCCAAGAAATTTTTTTAGCTTCCCTTGCTTAATGAGAACTTCAATTTGCTGCTTCAAGTTGTAACACTCGTCCGTATCATGTCCATGGTCTCAGTGGAAACAGCAGTACTTGCTTTTGTTTCGCTTGCTAGGATCTCCTTTCATCCTCTCAGGCCATTTTAAGGATGGGTCATCTTTAATTTGCATCAACACTTAGTCAAGCGGAGTATTTAAGGGAGTGTAGTTGGAATATCATCTCGAGGACGACCCTGCCTTCTTGCCGTCACGATCCATTTTCTCCCCTACTTTGGCTTCCTTTAGACGAGAACCTTGCTTTGGATGGTGTACATAACTATTTTTCAGTCGTTCACCTTTCTTCTTTTTCTTGGCAATGATCGCGTCTTCTGCGTTCATGAAACTTTGGGCTGAATGTATCAACTCAACCATCATCTGTGGCTCTAGGTCGTACAGCTTATGGATAAACAAGTCTGAACTAACTCCATTGTAACAAGTCTAAACTGACTCCATTGTAGAAGGCTGCCAAAAGGATCTTGTCATCCATCTCGTCCACCAATAGGGCTTCCCTGTTAAAACGGCTAATGAAAGTGCGTAAACTTTTGTTTTTTCCTTGTTCAATGTTTAACAAGCTGGACGAGGAGCAATTATGCCTTTGTCCCCCTACAAAGTTGTTGACGAACAATTTACTTAACTTCTGGAACGAGGTTATGGTGTTTGGTGGTAGCTTGCCAAACCATACTTTGGCTGGGCCTTTCAATGTGGTGGGAAAGGCTCTACACATGACTTCGTCTGAAACACCTTGGAGATGCATAATCGTCTTGAATGTGGCAATGTGGTCACAAGGATCCCTCGTTCCATCATATGAATCCAAGGTAGGCATTTTGAATTTGGAAGGGAGGGGGTGACTTGTGATGGACGCAATGAAGGGAGAATCCATCTTATGGATGAGGTCATCCACGTGATTTGCCCTTCTCATGGAGTCCTTCATCTTCTCCATGGCTCTTTTCATTTGATCCATCTTTCTCTCCAAGTGTGGTACTCTATGAGTGGCAGTTCGTTTAGAAAGATCTCCTTCCTCAGCGCCTTTTTAGCCCCTTCATTTTCTAAATTCCACCCGTGCTCCTTGCCACGGAGCTTGTTAACTTCTCTAGTTAACTCTTGGTTTTGTTGCGTCAAGTCCGCCATTGCAGCGGCCATGGATTGCAATTGTTGCTAGACGGTCAATGGTGGTGTTGGTACTCAGGTTGAATGACTGGAGGCGTTCCCACTCTCCTGGTGTTCTGGACTAGTGGTCATTGACCTAATCCGAACCATGCAGCCTTTTTGTCATGGAAAGCTGAGAGGTTAACACTTAGGAACTTCACTAACTTCCCCACAGAAGGTGCCAATTGATGGTTACAAAAGAAATCAGTAGGCGGGAATGCTTCGGGCTATGATAATGGCTTTAAGACCTGAAAAGAAAGAAAAGAATGTCAAAGGTGATCGATGTTACCCAGCCAAGGACTCTCCGACGGTTAAGTCAGTTTTCTCTCTAGAACACAAGGATGGGAAACTCTCAATTGCAGAACTTACCTTGGGTGGATGGGACTTGCTCCTTTTATAGAGAATTAGAAGTGGGTCTACTTGTTTGGGTCCACCATCATCGTGGGTGATGTGGGCGGTTAATGGAGAAAATGGGATTCGTGGAGTGGAATCTGAGGAGTCCCCTCCATGTTTTAGGAGCAATGCATTGTGGTTTGATTATGTGGAACCTTTGGTGAATTTCTTATAGGATTTACTAAGTATGATCTGGTCGTCCATCCACCTGGTCGTCCATGGAAGATTTTCCTCCAATTGAAACTTTTTATTATTAATGGACGGATACTATTCATGCATACTATCATTCTTAGGCTTCTCTATTGCTGAAGTCCTTTGGACGTGGTCAGGTCATGGACAACTACCATGGACGGGTTGACCTTAATTGATTCCCATCAGTTATAATTATATCCATAAAAAAATATTGTAGTTATCTATACTACTATTTAAGGGGTTTCCTTTGTTTGGATTCCTCAATTTTGATGCCCAAAATACCCTCAAATTTACCAGTTTGTAAAACTTAAATGGTAGGGTTAGACATGAAAAAAAAAAAAAAAAAAACCACGTTCAAATGTTTCTCAAAAGAAAAAAAAAAAAAAAAATCCACATTCAATTTTTTTTTTTTTTAAACCACGTTTAATTCTATAACAAAAGTTTCTGATAACTCCCATAAAAAAAAAGTTTCGGATAAAAAAAAAACCACATTCAAATTTTCCCTAAAAAACCCCCACGTTAAATTTTTTTATTAAAAAAAAAAAAAAAAAACACTTTCAATTCTATAACAAAAGTTTCGGATAACTACTCTGCTAAAAAAATTGAAAGTTAAAAACAAATCCAAAAAACTTCAAATACCACGTCCAAACCCAACCCACGTTTAGATTCTTTAAAAAAAAAAAAAAAAAAAAAAAAAACTGTTATCTTTGACAAGAGTTTCAGATAACTACTCTACTAAAAAAAACTGAAGTTAAAAACAAATCCAAAAAATTTCAGATACCACATCCTAACCCAACCCACGTTCAGCCCTATCAAAAAAAAAAAAAAAAAAAAAAACCCACGTTTAGATTCTTTTTTTTTTTTTTTTTTTTAAATAAACCATGTTATCTTTGATAAGAGTTTCAGATAAATACGACTAAAATAACTGAAGGAAGTTAAAAATATGTAACACATGTATATATTTTGAAATTGAGATTCTTATTAAAAAAACCCACGTCTCTAACGAGAGTTTTGGATTACTACTACTACTATAAAAAGTGAAGGAAGTTAAAAATCTACAACACGTCTTGGTGGGTGTTCATAGTAATTTGATGTGGTCGTAAGCCTTTAATGGAGGCTGCTTTGGGATTACATCATTGCACAACTATGGGAGCAGAATTTGAGTTCCAGCCAAGAGGGTTAATTGGTGAGTTGAGTGTTTGGAGGTATGGGTTTTAATTTAGAGATTTTGTGAGTTTTTGTGTTTTTTGTTTGAACTTTCATTTTGTTGTTGGCTTTGATTTCAAGTATATACATTTTGTTCTTTGTTATGTGTGTCATGTATTACATATTACAAATTTGAAAATTTCGTGTCCCAGAGAAAACGAATTTGTTTGAGATTGAGAGGTTTGGTGATTTTTCTGTGTACAACCTTTAGTTTGTAAACTATTGCCGTTAATTTGGCTTACAATGAATACTTACCATTACTTTGGTTTTATAGGCATTTATTAACTTTATAAAACTTAAAGACTTAACTGTTCATAAACAAAACTACTGGTATTGCCCCCCAAAAAAAAAAAAAAATTCCTTACATCTACACGTCTATACCCACGTTTAAAAACTTGAAACTCTTAACAATTGGATAGGATAATCAATTATCATTTTTTAAGAAAAAACAAAATCCTCTGCTAATTTTTTTCCAATCTCTGCCATCTCTATCCTTAAGTAAGGTTGTTTTATGTTTTTGTGGATAAAATTTTGCAAATAATTGTTGACAACCTAGCTGTTAAAGTTCATTGCAGAGGCTACATTCTTAAGAGAGCAACATCCTCTCAAGTCTGAGAAAAAGATTTACCATTCCCTTTGGCCCCAAGGTTGTCTTCACCAAGTCGGCTATTGGCAATTGTTCCAATTAAAATTTGAAAGGTATTTACTCAACATCTTCTTTTTGTTCATGTAAAAAAAAAAAAATGTATATATATATATATACACACACACTAGCCTTATCACACGCGCTTTGTGCGTGCGATGAGGTTTTTTTGTTTATGGTTTAATGTCATAATTTTAACTTATTTCAATTTGAGGTTTATACTTTTTTCCCACAAAAATTGCGCATTTAGAACTACTAATATGGCCAGAAGTATCACAAGGCTAACTCTAAAAAATGAACAAATTCACACACGAACATATGATTTCAATGCTATTTCGGTGTTCCTTTTTGCTATAAGGGACCAATAAAATCTACCCCATTCAAGGTGGGGATTGGGGAGAGACATGTATTGAAAATGCTATCCCCTTTTGTAGATAGAATTAAAAAGACTTTTTTATGGATATAATAGAATTTCAACATGTGACATCCATTTTACAATGATTACACTTTATTATAGGTTTAGACACTAGTCATTCTATGGTGTGCTAGGTTTGAATCCCTAGATCTCTTATTTGACAACAATAGATATTATCAGTTTAGCTAACTGGAACTTGCTAATAAACTATTAGGCTAACATGTGAAATTAATCACACTTGAGTTCATGCATGTCATGCCCCAAACCCAAAAGGGTCCAAAGCATGAGAAATATATCTTAAAGATATCTGTAAATTTTTCCTTTTTGACAATTCAATCCAAACAATTCATACCAAGTATCAACATCAAGTATTTTCATAATAATTTCATTAAAGATACTCCCAAAATAAGTCAGAGCTCTATGCAATACTTACAAGGACCATTTGGCCACAAAAGAATAGAGGTTTGAATAAATATAATTACACATCAATAACTTGTCCCATCAGTGGAAATAAAAGTCATAACCACTATTAGATACAAAAGAATGAGTCAAGCCTACTCTAGGATGTACATCATCTAAAGATCACTATCACAAAAATCCAGCCTCTATTAGTAGTTAGTCTAACTGCTGCTAGCCACAAAAACCTGTCTCAAAATAATCGTTGTCTACTTTGAAAAAGTTTGTGAAAGAATGGGATGAAATGGAGCCCAATAAGTGGCATAATTGGGGGAATAACATTTTACCATCCTAAACTATATCCCAAATTACACTTTGCACCCTAAACTATGACCCTTGTTACACCTTGCACCTTGACATTAAGTTTACCGTTAACTTGGATGGAAAAGTATGACATCATGTAAAAAGACCCAATTGCACCTCTTCTCAATCCCTTAAAAACAAATAAGAAATTACACTTTACTTTCCTAAACTATACTCTTGATTACACTTTGCACCTTAAACTTTGGATTTCCATCAAAGTTAATGGCAAACTTAACATCGGGATGCAAAGCGTAATAATAGTCATAGTTTAGGGTGCAAAACTTGCATTCGAAAAGTTTAGGGTGCAAAGTGTAATCTAGGGTATAATTTAAAGTGGTAAAGTGTAATTTCCCTTAGCATAATTAATGGGGGTGGGGGAAATGCAAGTTTCATGATGATAAATAGTTTACAAAATATGTAATAGTTTGGGAATTTCTAACTGAATACTACAAGATCATTTTCAATAATAACATGATAAGAATGATTAAATAATGCCACCCAAAGCTTAAAAAAATGATCACCATGAAACCACATAATATATATAGTGTGAGCATAACAACATTGTTCCAAAAACCTAAAAAGCCAACCCAAGCCACATGACATGCCACCACAAAGACGAAAATGTCACAAAGACATTATACCGCCATATAGACAAGTCAAAACCCACAAACCACTAGCATGATATGTACCTCTTTTGGTTTTTGGTATGTGGTCTATTGGCCCCATGGGCAGCAGCCTCACCCACACCCTCAAGGATTTACCACTCTCCCCCCCCCCCCCCCCAAATGGCCAGCAGGGGAGAATGCATCATATAATACCTCTTTTGCATGTGGTCTATTTGGCCCTGCCTAGCCTTATTCACACCCTCAAGGATTTACCTCTCCCTCCCATGGGCAGTAGGGAAGAATGCGCCATACAGTACCCCTTATGCATGTGGTCTTTTGGCCCTATGAGCAGCAGCCTCACCCACACATTCAAGAATTTACCTGCATCATGCAAAGTGAGAGGCTCTAACTTGACTTGTCATCATAAAGACGAGGTAATTACACTTCAGACAAACGTTGTCACAAAGATAAGGTAATCACCAATATCGTGGTACAATGTAAAATCACATCAGAAGCTCACAACTTAAATGTATTCAAAATACAAAGTTTACTTTCCAAGTAGTTTCATAAAATTTTCCAATAACCAAGATATCCATAAAATTCTCAAGGTCCTTAAAATCATTCCTTGCAATAAGGTTTTCTATCAATTTTCCAAATAATACAAATTAAGACAAAACATCTTTAGTATTTCCACATAATACCACAAATTATGAAAGCCATTATCAAAGGAGTTCAAAGATGCTTTTCTTTTCCATGCCACGTATTCATTCATTTTCCCATATGCAATATTAAACATGATGTACTTTTAAATCTCATTAAAAAGCTACTTACCTTAACCCGCAAAAGCCTAATTCTCCAAGCTCTAAAAAGAAGATTAGCTAGAACCTAAAAATTACCAAGCAAACCTATCACGATAAGCATAAAGTTTGACATTGCATCTAGCTACGAATTAGAGATCACTAAATAAGAAATTAATTAGGCAAACCTAAGTATTTAACCTCACAAGTAATGTATTCCACTTCCAAAGTTTCTCAACAATTTTATTTACAAGGCATAAACTCCAATTTATAAAATTAACTAATTCAAGATCATCTCCCTAATACTAAAATCTTAACAATTTATTAGTAACTTCCATAAGATTTACACATCATTATCAAGAGAGACCCATGAAACAAAATCACAATATCTACCAAGACAAGAATTTTAAATCTTCAACTAGCTCCAAATAAACTCAATAGTAATGGAAAATTAGATTTACCAACTATCACATGATAGAACCCAAACCCCTAAATTTCCACCATAAGTAAACCTTAGATAGCCACCATTTGTAAAACCATAAACACACTTATCAAATAAGTCCACCAAATCAAAACCTATATACATAAACACAAGATTATCACTCCAAAAGCTTAGATAAAGAGAATCTCTAGCAAAAGTATAAAAATCGACCAAAAAAATTAGGAATTTTTACCTTAAATAAAAGAGAAGAAGAAGATGCCTCAGAGACTCCTAAGGATTTTTCCAGTAAATCTCGCTGGAAAAGATGGTGGAGCTGATGGTGAGGAGTGGGGACCGGTGGGAGAGTGTGAGGGAGAAAGAGAGAAGTGTGTTGTGTTTATGTGAAATGGAAAAAAGAAAAGTGTAGAAAACCATTAGCCCTCGTTTGGGAGGAGGGAATGGAAATAAATGAAATGAATAATTTTAGAATATTCTTCTCTTCCCTTGTTTAGGAGTTTTAATGAAGGGAATGGAATGGGTAGGAAGAAACACTCATTCATCTTTATTCCTTTAAAACCTCAAATTTTCATTCTCTCTGAAATTGGGAGGAATGGGAAGAAATGAAATTAGATTTAATGAATTTTTAACTAAACTCCCAAAATACCCCTATATATTCAACTTTTTTTTATTTTAAAATAGGGGTATAATAGTAATATTTTCATAAAATGAATCCATTTCATTCCCTTTATGTTATTCCCAAACAAGATTACTTACATTCCATTCATTTTCATTCATTTCCATTCATTTATTTTAAAACATCCAATTAAAGTTACTAAATTTCATTTCATTCCATTATTTTCCTTTCCTTTCCCTTGCTTAAATACATTCCATTCCTTTTCATTACCTTATGATCATTTCATTACATTCTCTTATGAACTCCCAAACAAAGCCTAAGTTTGACCTGCCAAAGAGGGAAATAAGGGAGTGTGATGTGTGGTGGTAGTGAATGGGGTAGGTGAGGCACGTGGGGGTCCAAAAAATTTGATCCTTTTTTTTTCTTTTTTTTTTCTTTTTTTTTTTAAAAAAATTTTAAGCTTGGGGCGTTACAATGCATTACAACCTCTGAAAACATAGGATTACAATTATGAGCTAAAAATTGGGCTGCTATTAATCAGGGGCGAAGCCAGGGGGGTCCCCGGGGGGGTAATTGCCCCCCTTGGCCCTCCCAAATTTTTTTAAGAGATTTACTTATATGTCATGAGTTTGCTACCTCCAATCATATGCCTACACCCTACATTAAATAACAAGAATATGAGGAAATAGAGCTCAAGCGTAATTACTATTGTGTGAGTTTTAAGGTTTTTGTCCTTTTATCAATTTGTTCCCTTCCCTCCATATGGCTGGCCCATCTTAATTTTTGTATCCATTTATTTTCTTGTTCTGTTTCATGCATGGATTTGCTTTACGTATTTCTTTTTCATTTATAAAATAATTGTTGGACTATTTTTTTATTTATTTATGGAAACTTCATTAAATATGGAAGAAAAATAAATCATTAATAATCTATCAATGTGTTTTAAGGCTCAAAATATATATAAAAAATAAGATAAAAAAAAGAACTATTAAGAAACACAAATTTTAATCGAAAAGATTGAAAATAATATTATTATTGCTTGATAAAAATAATAAAATAATCACAAATTTCTAATGTAGTAATTTATTCTTCGCTAATAAAATTTGTGTAAGCAATAAAATGTAAAGATAATTATATAATAAATTCTAAAGCTCAATATTTTTTTCATGTTAAACTTTGAATTTTCAAGTGTATGTAAGTTCACAATTTCATTTTATAAATATTGCAGTATCATATTCATATGAGTTGTACTTGAGTTTTTAAACTACTAAAATCTTTTATGAGAATTGTAAATGGAATTTTTAATTTAAAAATTAATCATGTGTAAATGAATCCCTAATAGGAAAATACAGTATAGCAAATATACTAATGTTATTTTCTGTGTTTATGCCTGTATACATTGCTTATAAATTTTGCTCCCCTGAACTAAAATTCTGGCTTCATCACTGTTATTAATGTTATGTGTACTAAATCATATGGGCTTTTGTTGTTGTCAAGTCCTATAAAAACAGGTCAAAAGATAGAAGAAACTATTCTATGTGTGATTGTGTTGCTCCAAATGACAAATAGCTGTTTTTTTGGGTTACCCCAGGTTTTCTTATGCATCTAGCTCCCCCATGTTGTGAATTTCCTACATAAACTAGCAGAAACACTTATAATTTTAATAAATTAACATTGGTTATTATTATTTTTTGTTAAATAACTAAATTGGTAATTACTTGTTAGTTGTAATGCAAGAACTCATAAAGCAAGTTTGATTTATTGTAATATCTTTTACATGGTAATTGTATTATCATAGAGGAATTTTTTAAGAGAACACTCCTAATCACTAAGATACTTAAAGTAATTGTGTTAAATTTAGTTTAATAAATTTTTTATTTTTCATAGTCTAGCAACTTTGAATTAACCATTGGACTTTTTTTATTATTAAAAAATAAAAAAAATTAAAAATGATTTAAAGCCTTAATAATAAAAAGAAAAAGAAAAAAGGATTCCATCAACAAAACAAAAAATTAAATAGATTTGACCGTAAAATTTTTTAAATAATTAAGTTTCAAATTCTTTGATTTTTTTTCCTTAAAAAAAAATAGATTGATTCTTCCCTTATAAAAAATTCATTCTTTACTTATAAAAAATAATAAAATAAGATGCTAACACAAGCCTATAGGTAGCCCATTAGACCCAACCTGGCACCCTTGCTTGCTAAAGACAAAATAAGCATTGCCTACGAGCAAGATCATGGGTTGGGGTTTTCTCTTTTGGCCCAGCTTAACCCGATCCGTTAACTAGTTAACAATCTGCTATGCCTAACTGTTGTACCCATGGGCCAAGTAAAAATGGGGGGCCAGCCCATTAACAACCCTAATTCCCACTCATCTACTTTTTCTACTATCAAATTCAAAATTTAAAATAATACAACTTCTTTCAAATAAACTTAAAACAATTATCACTATTAAAAAAATTCATCAATACAAATTATGAAATAAGCTTATCTTTTTGTTACATTTTTTTTTACTACTAAAAAAAAAAAAAAAAAAAAAAAAATAGGAGTAAGGTTTTCGTTTTTTTAGTTAACAACTTTTTTAAGAGGAGATTTTAGTTAAAAACTTTAAAGAGCAATTTAGCATTATTACACTTAACCGATTTCTTTTTATGAACTTATCAAAAAATTTGTTACACTAATTAAATTAGAATCTTTCACTACGTGATTCAAGCAATCCCATTCTATGCAATGAGCTATTTTAAATTGCCACAGAATTTATGTCACGAGATTGCAAAGATGGTGAATTCATACTAATGGGGACAAAGTGGAATAAGCTGTGTATCTCGAAAAATAAGGGATCGGGTTTACAAGAACTTGAATCTTTTAACTTGGCTATGTTGGCTAAGCAAGGTTAGAGAGTGTTACCTTCTAAAAGAAAAAGGCCCCCTTTTTTTATAAAAGCGTTGGAGAGTGTTAAATTTTCGGACTTGATTTTGGAAAGAATTTGGAAGGCCAAGTATTATCATAAATGCTCTCTTTATGCATGCTACGTTGGGTCATTCTCCATCTTATACTTGGCTCCATCGTGCTTCTTATCAGTTGTCACAAGATTATTTTGCCTGTAAAGTGATTAACCAATATATGAAGGTGGCTGCGATCTAATTGATAGGGATACGCATTGGTAGAATTTGGAGCTTTTATATCATGCTTTTATGCCTGATTATGTAGCTAAATATTGCAGATACCACTTGCTGAACATGAATTTAGATGCATGACTAACTTGCTGAACTTTTATAACACAATAAACATAATTAATCCAAATAAATTAAAACTCCAAAGAAACAAGACTCTTAAAAAACCCTCTTACAAAAATCTAAACTCTACAAATTGGAAATAATCTCCACTATATAAAACATGAATTACAAAATAAGGGTAACTAAAATTCTATAGGTCTTCAAGTAATACTAAAGTCGCCTACAACTTCCACGCTCTACCTTGCACCTTACAAAGCGATCCAAAGGTTCTATATTCCGAATTACACTTTAATCTGAAAACAGTAATTGATGGGGTGAGCCACACATCTAGTAAGTAATTATACAGAATACACACAACGGAATAGAGTCAAGCAAGGCACAAATATTTTGATTTTTCACAAACTCATTCAATGATATCAAAACTAATTATTCAAAAACATATAATGAATCACTTAATACATATGTAATCACATCTTAAAATTATTAGAAAACACATACATATAATTGATCAGAACATAGTGTCACATATACACATTACATATTCTCACATACAATCCTGTGAGCGGATACCAACATCTAACCCCTACTGGTGAGGGATCAACACATATTCTCACATACAATCCTATGAGCGGATTTACACATATATTTGACCAATTAAAAAAAAAAAACACTTATCTTGAGTCACATATCACAAAAGCACAGTTTATACAAAATAGTATGATTTTCTTAATATTAACAATTATTTCAAATATAAAAGCATATCAAATATCACAATATCGAATTGAACATAAATCAAAATATGCTTGACTCTCTTAGGGAATGAATAAGAACTGAAAAGTTTATATAAATATTTTTACAATTCTTGAGTAAGTTTGAAAATTCAATTTGCTAAAAGAAACATTTTAAATACCATTTGGAGAATAGGAATATGACTTTGAATTCACTTGGTTTTAAACAAACTTAAAGAACAAGAACCTTTTTAGAAAATTTACTTTGAAACTCAATTATTTCTTGAAAATAGTTTAGTTCAGAAATTATCTTTTAAATGAGATTTAGATGTTCAAAACTTTATTTAAAATCCAAAGTTTCTTTTTAAAACATTATTTAAAAGTCGAAGTTTCTCTTTCAATGACACAAAAAATGCTTTTGATAAACTTAGAAAACGTAAGCTTAAAAACATAACTTTTGAAAACTTTTGACTCTAAAAACCTAAAGAACAAAACTTGTGCATGTTATGCATAATTACTTACCTCTCTTACTAATACTCCTGAACACAGCTGAACACTTTAATCTTCCATAAGCTCTAAACAAAAGAATGCTTTAGTCAGTAAGCATAGAATCTAATCCTCACAACCCTATTCTTTCCTACTGTCCTACAAAGATCAAGTATGAAAACTACTTTCGTATATACCGTTAAATTAAGCAATTTAATATTCCTTATCAAAGTCTCACCGCAACAATATTTCCCCAAAACTAATCTGAACTCCTAGAGTTCAAACAAATTTCTATGACCACAAATAATTTTCTAGGCCGCCCTAAAACACTCTATAAGATCCAAATATACATTTATAGTATCCATAGAACGTTAATTCATCCTAACATATATAATCAAAGAAACGTGGCAAAACTAAAAGGACCTAATCTATGCAAGTCCGAAAGAAGACCTGATGGCAACATTTACTTTTTCTAGGGACCCACAGAGGACAACGTGAGAGCCATACCCACAGAAGCCAATTCCAAGATTTAACATATAATCTCAATGGGTTTAACAGCATAACCTCAATGAAAACGGTGGCAAAATCATTGACTTATTATATATATATATATATAAATATATTTATTTATTTATTTATTTATGTACCTATCTGAAGGAAGACGTAAGCCATAATCATAGATTCTTGAAATTCTGTGGCTCCAATCTAGGATTATATATATGTATATATCCCAATGAAAACGTAACAGGCACACGAGTTAAAATTTTAGGACCGAATCTAACCTTTTGAACAATCTAAAATCACAAACTGATTCTATGATAAAATTATGACCTTTTAATTTTTAGTTCCTAACGGTAAGAAATCATACCTTGAACAATTTGATTGTCTCTTCAATTGTATGTGCACTAAACTTCAAGGAAAAACACCTCTTGGCCTCTTTGATAAAACTCTTCCTATGAAAACCCTAATTTATCTTTTCATCTACCTTATATTTAACACATCAGAGCTGTGGGCTTAGTGGGGTAATGGGCTGTAATTTAAAACCCACTTAAACTTATCTCTTTAGTCTCCAAGAGGCCCATAAAACATCTTTCTCTTTTATTTATTTATTTATTTATTATTTTAACTAACATACTAAATTGTATGCACTAAAACTTTAATCTTCTCACCTATTTTGTAACACCACAAAATTGTCTACTCCCATCTTACTATGCACACACATATATAGTACCTCAACTCTATATTAATAATGACAATGACGGTGATGGTCATAAAATCAAATCGGGGTATTACACCAATGTCACAGTTTGATGTTTCAGATATATATATATAAATATATATATATATATATATTTTCACGTAACAGGAGAATTTTATTAATGAAAGGAAATGTACAGACACAGAAAAGCAGAGTTCAAACAAACTAAACCAGAGTAGCAAGACCCTGAAGAGAACACTGGACTAAACAGAAACTATTACAACAACACAAAAACAGAACAAGTCTTCCACTACACCCAAAACATAAACAGCAACTAAACATTACAAAAGACCGGGAAAAACTTATTTGCAGATCACTTCACGGGATGATGCAAAACTCATGGAATCCCCGTAGAGGCATTGCCACAAAAAGGTGGGGCATGTGTCATATTTGGATTGCTACAAAATCGGGCGAGTATTTTGTTCAGAGTGCTTATCATTTGAACTTAAAAGACTAAGGCTCAATAGCAAATTAGGGAATGTTCCACAGATTCAGAGTTTCATAATTGAAGGAGGAAATTAAGTAAGGATTTTGGCAGTTACGATCGGACATATTAAAAATTAACTAGCAACTTTTTTTTTTTTTTCCTTTGTTTATCGACCTTTAGGATCCATAATCTCAGAAAACACTGCCCTGGGGGACATAAATCCATCTGAATCCTTACTAGCAAAACTTCCCCGGCTTACTACGGTCACTTGACTACTGCCATTAGTACTCGATAATTTTCCACTGCTACTAAAAATCATGTCATCACTTTCATTGACATCGGACATAGGGACCAGAGCTTGCTCATCAACATCCTTCATGTCAATTTCTTCTGACAAATCAAGCTTGACATCTTTTTCTGCACTCTCTTGCAACTCCAATGCTAACTCAAGACCCCCAACCACATCATTCATTGGTAGTCTTTTGGTTCCATTGTCAAGCAAACAATTCACCACAATCTCGCCAAATTTCTTCAAACATTCTGGTTCAATTTCATCCTTCAAAGATGGATCAACAATTTGATCAAGCTTTCCATTGTGATAGCACTGCAGGACCCATGCTGCTAGACCCATTGGATGCTCATCAGTCGTACGTATAATTGGTGGCCTTCCACACAACACTTCACACAACACCACACCAAAAGAGTACACGTCAGACTTCTCAGTTAGTTGTTGAAAGCGATAATATTCCGGGTCCAAATATCCGAATGTACCCTTAACCACTGTACTAACATGGGACTTAGACGTAATGGGACCAAATTTTGACAATCCGAAATCAGACACCTTGGCCAACCACTGATCATCTAATAAGATATTTGTACTCTTCATATCACGATGAATGATTGTATGTGTCGCACCTGTATGAAGGTAGTTCAACCCATGTGCTGCACCAATGCAGATTTGGAGACGTTGCTTCCAACAAAGTGGCTGATAATTGGTGTTATAGAGATGATCACGAAGGGTCCCATGAGCCATATAATCATACACGAGAATCATCTCGTTATCATCATTACAATATCCAATCAGAGAAACGAGATGGAGGTGGCGGAGCCGAGACAGCATCTCGATTTCTGTCTTGAACTCCTGGGCTCCTTGTTGAGAACCGGGTTTTAATCGTTTGATCGCAACTGGGGTGGCCCCACCATTAACATACCCTTTGTACACGTCACCGAACCCTCCAGCACCAATAATAAATACTTTGTCAAAATTGTTGGTAGCTGCTATAATCTCAGTGAGTGAGAAGTAACGACACAAACTACACGGTAGAGTTGAGCCGGAGGCCTGTGTTGAATTGCAGAAATCCTTGTCTCTTTTGGCTAGTCGGAAAATCAAGAATCCGAGAATCAAGAGTATGGTAACACCGCCAATGACGGCAATTATTGTTGTTCTGTTATTCGTCGACTCTGCTGAATGTAGCTGGGGCACAGCCGTTGGAGGGGTCGACGGAAGTGGGTCGGGGTTGGGTCCAGCGAGATTGCCACAGTACTCGCTTACTTTGAAGATTTCAATACCGTTCAATATTGCATCACTGTAACTAGTCAACGAGTCATCCGGATTTGCTTTTATGGCTATAGAAAGGTTCTTTTTCTTCTCGCTTTCTTCGCCAAACATCGCCACAGCGTAATCCTTATATACCGGAACACCCTTACTCCCACTCCATACTATAACGTCAGCATTTTTCTCAGCGGTTTGATTTGCTATGAAAATAAGAAATACTCGGTCATGCCATTCAATAGTCTCTGGTTGAAACTCGCAGAAGTGCAGCCTAACAAGGTAATAAAACCCAGAATCTACGGGAAATTCCCAATTTAGGTTGTACATTTTATTGACAGTTTTGTTCAGCCCCATAGTCCGGGCAGTTCGATAGACAGCTTCCGGTGCAGTGTACGGAGGTATTTTAGTGAACATAAGTTCAATAGTTGTGTTAACAGGTAGAACAGATGTTAAATGTTCTGTCAAGTACTTTTCGTCCGGACTCCAGCTCCGGAACATTCCAGTGTCTTCAGTGGGTGAGATGTAGTTCCCCCCAACATTTATTCTGTATATTGTCTCCAGAGCAGTTCGGTTATCAACGCTGAACATGTACTCCTCGCCGATTAAAGGGGACCTTTCATCATCAGACGGAGTGTAATAGAGATAAGAAGGCATGGACAAGATTTCAATTCCGTTGATAAAAGCTAATGAATTGGAATCCCTTGGAGTGAAGGTTATGTTCAACCTCAAATCTTCCACGATGTCAATACAGAACTCTCTAAATATTGTATCATCCGGATCACCATCGGCATCGGCATCGGCTGTAAGTGAAGCATTGAAGTCTCGAAGAAGGGTAAAAGTTCCAGCTTTGACAGAGAAGAGGGCATTAGAACGGTCGAAATTGCTGTACGTAGCTGGGTAGAAGTATAGTCGAACGAATTTTTGGCCGGTAGTGAGTGGGAATATGTAGGTGAATGGGGAGACAGACAAGCGGGCAGTGGTATAGGGTACTTGCCAAACAGATGAGGATTGCTTAGCTGAGTTTGTGGTTAGAGAGGCCTGGTTTTGTGATAGTTCTTGAGGGAAGAATTTTGAATTGACATCTCCAGTCCAGGTCCGACCATCTAATGCAGTCGAATTGTCAGAGGAGCCACAGTTAAGGATAATATTATAGACTGGTTTGTAAGGAGACGGAGAGTTAATGGCTAATGTGTTGGACAAGTGGAGCAGCAAGAAGGCGAGGTAAAGAGTTGTGAAAGTTAAACATGGTAGGACTGTGGTGCAAAGATTCGTGTTGCCCATTGCAGTAGAGACAGGGAGAATGAGTGTGAGTGAGTTATTACAAAAGAATGTGATAATTGATATAATTGATTACCAAAAAAGATAATTGATATAATTTGTTCAATTTGGACAAGTTGATTTATTTATAATATGATGTCGAGACTATTCTTTTCGCGTGAGTAATGATGGTGATAAGTGATAACAGATAACTGATAGTCTGATACACGAAAAATTATTGTGTAGTCCTCACTCCTATTCTTTTCTTAATATTTACCAAAGTAGTCAATTCTGTTCTGATTATAAAAGAATATTACAAAATTACTTATAGGAATTACCACAATTTTTATTTTTTTATAAATATTTATAATACAATATATTCAAATATGTGACAATTATATCAATTTTATATTATATAAATTAAAAATTAAATAATAAATTATTTCATACAATATCAAATACAACAAAAAAGAATGAGAGAAGAGAAATTAAGAAAACAATAGAAAAATGGGGGACAACTCATTTCCTTAAAAATAAAAAATAAAACTCATCTTTTATGATGAAAATTTGAAGTCTTGCTTACATTTGTACACACAAGCTAAGTTACAAACACCCAAAAAAAAAACCTTAGAAAAACTAAGTGGGCAAGGTTTTATTAGTTCTTATCTAGACTCATTACTAACATTACTTTTTTATCTATCATTAATAATCCACCAATTTTTTTCCTATAAATTTCTCTCTGTCACATATTGAGAATGAACAAAATCATATCAGTTGTTACACGTGAAATCCCAATACAAGTTGAAATTGACCAAAACACACCAAAATAAACTGGAATTAATTAAGAGGATTCATGGTATCAGTTTTATAACTAGTACAAAAGAAGATTGTTGTCTAACATAAAACAAATGATCTGGTTAATAGATACCCTTAGACCATTTGTGAATGAACTATTTTAGAAAAGTTTTTTATTACTTTCATAGAAAATAAATAAATAAATTATTAATTTTTTTTTTCTTATAAAAATTTTAAAAAAATATTTTTTAAATATTGACTTTAGGATATTTATTAACTTTTTCCTATAAAAAAAAGAATAAAAGAAAGAAAGGGGCAACCGTGGCAGAGAAAACATAGAGTAATAAAAAGAACAAGAAAAATAAGAGGAGTGGGTCAGGGAAGACTAGCGAAGTCTTGAGGAAGAAAGTCCAAAATGATTGGAAAAGTGATAATGCACTCCAAATGTTTACGTTTTTGGTTTCTTTTATGGTCAATACCAAAAAGCTAAAAAGATAAGATCATAAACGAACAAAAGAATACGCGGACACAGAAGAAATGTGGTCTTCGGCAGAAAAGGCTCACTGCTTAACATGTGTTCCACGCCCTCAAGGAAATTGCACTGGATAATGAAGTCCTTTAGAGTCAAGCAAATAGTCTTGTGGAAGATTTGTGATATGATGGATATTTTATGCAATAATAATTCTATCTAGTCACAACAAATTTTTATAAATTTTTCATAATTATGACATGGTATATTAAGATTTTTTTTTTATTATTATTGACGAATGAAGATATATTATGCTTGATGTATAATGAAAAAAAAAAAAAAAATCACATACCAACCTGGCTGGCATATTTGACCTTCCACATAGGAATGGCAACAGAATAGGTATAGACTGATTTTTTTTTTTTTTTTTTTTCTCGCCCCCACCATTTTTTCCCACACCTGTCCCCTGCACTCTCAGATTTTTTTTTTTTTTTTTAAATCATAAACATAAAAAAAATAAAAATAAAAACAATTGAGTTCTAATATTATAAAAGTTTTCTAAAACATAGCAATACAATAATTCAAGTATTAAAAATCATAAATAATTAAAAAATAACAATACAACAATTATAAATTATAAAAAATTTAAATCTTTATCATAAATATATTAATTTAATAATATAACTTCAAAAGACATCAATATTTAAAGTTTGAAAGTTAAAAAGTATATTTGCAGTATAAATAAAAGCCTATAAAATAATTTTTAAAATTTTTATATATAAACAGAGCAATGTCTTCCAATACCCAATCCTACCCCCTGAACCCATTTCGGGAGAAGGATTTAACCCCCATCCTTGGCCCTATTTGCCATGTAAAATGGGTAACACCTAAAGACATCAATATTCCAAGTTTGAAAGTTAAAAAGTATATTTGCTATATAAATAAAAACCTATAAAAATATTTTAAAAATATTTTTTTAATTTTTATATATAAACAAAGCAAGGTCTTCCAATACCCACTCCAACCCTGGACCCATTTCAAGGGAAGGATTTAACCCTCATCCTTGGCCCTATTTGCCATGCAAAATGGGTAACACCAAAAGACATCAATATTTAATGTTTGAAAGTTAAAAAGTATATTTTCAGTATAAATAGAAACCTATAAAATTATTTTAAAAATAATTTTTTAATTTTTATATACAAACAGAGCAAGTTCTTCCAATACCCACTCCTACCCCTGAACCCATTTCGAGGGAAGAATTTAACCCCCATCCTTGGCCCTATTCGCCATGCAAAATGGGTAACACCAAAAGACATCATAAATTTAAAGTTTGTAAGTAAAAGAGTAATGTACATTCCCAACATTTTCGGAAAAAATCCTTACATAGCAAGTTATAACTAGTGAGTAAAAAAATGATATTAGTGGTGGGTTCAAATTATAACTAGTAGCAACTTGCCTCATAGGATTTATTGTAAAATTGTTATAAAGATATTGTGGACATAACATTACTTAGGAGATAATTGATTCACCGTAATGTGATACACATTTCAATCAAATTACTGTAATATTTCCATATGATGTTTGGTTTGTTTATTTTATCTAACATTACCATAATCTAAGATTACAAAAAAATTCACATTACCATAACTTATAGAAAAAATTATCCCTACCCATAGATTTTTAATTACAAAATTGTCCTTGGATATAATTTCAATTTTCAAGAACAAAATTGAAATCACGTATCCTAACCTATTGTACTCTCCCTCTCTCTCTCTCTCTCTTTCTCTCTCTCTCTCTCTCTCTCTTTGTGAAGAAATTATGTGTCTATGACTTTGTGTGTGAGTTATGTATTCTAGGGTTTCGAGCTTGATGTGATTCTTTTAAGGAGGCAAGTTCAGTGGGTTTTCATCATTTATTTGGTTCTTGAGTTAATTTTTTAGGACCATCAAGTGTGATTGTCAACACAACACGAAGATAGCTTTGCTTTGATTTGTTGCGATTTTGCTTTAGAGGCAAATTCGATACCATTATCCGAGAGAATGAAAGCAAAGTAAGCTGCTAGAGCTCCAATCTCCGACAATGGAATAATTAAGGAATACTCATTACTTCTTTAATAAGAAACATTTTTCCTTTTATGTCAAGGAGAATCCTTATTTTCCACACCAAGTAAATTCATTTTCTTCTACAGTAAGGAAAAACCTTCCCTTTTACACCAAGGAAAAACCTTCCCTTCTACATCAAGGAAACCCAAACCAAAACTAATTAGGAATTTGAGGCAAATTCAACAAATCTCCACATTGACTCAAATTACATCAAGCAATCTTCATTCTTTATCGAAAGAACTTTGCCTTAATCCAAGCAAGCTTTCCTTGAACAATTTGATCATTGATTCCACATCTAAGCCAAAACTTTTGTGCACATCTACCTTGAACCAACGTCAAAGATGCACTAAACATAATTTTCTCTTTAAATTCACCAATATCCAACCTTGAGTTTTGATACCAATTGTTATGCAACAGCGGAAGCCATAACATCAATTATTGTGATTTGAGTCTTGCACAAGCGCATTCACATAAACAAGAAAATAAAACATCTACAAAAGATAACAATATTTAATGTGATTCATCCAACTCCATGCCCATATCCATAGTCAAGGCTAACCAAAATATCCATTATCAATGATATGGATTACAACAACATTGTTCAACACTCACAAACCCAAAGTCCCAGTACACCCAATAACTCTCTTATATACACTTACAAAACAAATAAACTCTCTACACACAACCATGAGTAATCTTAATTTCAACCCCCCAAAAATCTACCAAATTACTCTGAGAAACCCACTTATATTCTTCTAGCAGTTTTTTTCCTCTCCCTATATGGGAGGAACATTGTCATAAGCTACCAAACCCTTTGCAATAGTGCCTATTTATAAGGTTTCAAAAAACTTTATATACTACTTTTGTGTTCGTGTGTTCTAATAAGTATTACTGTTTCCTCAAAAAAAAAAAAAAAAAGGATGTTTATCCTACATGGGTTGTGTGTGCTAGAGTTTTAGTCCTTATAACCCCAGGCTACTACTACAAAGGTTAGGCCTTTTTGTAGTGGTACTCTGGTTATATAATATATTATAAGCCTGTTTAAAAAAACTCTATATATTACTTTCATGTTCGTGTGTTCCAATAAGTATTACTGTTTCCTCAAAACCAAAAAAACAAAAACAAAAACTCATTCCTTGATGGATAAGAAATATTCATTACTTCTTCAATAATGAATATTTTTCTTTCTAATATCAAGGAGAGTCATTGTCTTCCACACCAAATAAACTCCTCATTTTCTACACTAAGGAAAAACCTTCCCCTCTACTTCAATGAAATCCAAACCAAACTAATTAGGAATTTGAGGCAATATTGAACCATTATTAATATTTTTTTTTTTGATAAATAATTAAATTGGTTATTACTTGTTAGTTGCAATGCATGAATTTATGAAGCAAGTTTGATTTATTGTAATGTCTTTTACATTGTAATTGTAACTTTACTGATTGTGCCCCTCTTGATTCTAGGTTTAAAGGGAAATCAAATAAGAGGCTCATTGCTCATTTCTTTGAATGAAGTTAACAACATCCAAAATAAGGTTCCATGTGGACTATAATGCAAGGCAATGCAGATATGATATTTGGTGGCATTACAGTTATTTGTGGACTATTGAGAACGATAGTTGGAGGCTTTGTTCTTGATTTTGTGGCTAACACCATTCCAAATGCTTTTTTTAAGGTAGGTGCTTTCTAGTTTAGAGAAGGATCCAAAATTACCTTCCTTGATACTTTTCTTAACCATTCATGTATTATTTTCTTCTTCTTGGGCTGTATGGCATAGAAGAGTCAAGAGTGAGATAGTCAAATATTTGTTATAAGGCAAGTTTACTTACATTGTACAGAAGCTTTGAACAGTTGAGCATGTTGCTAGGCTTTGTGGAGCCTAGTTATGTTTGATCTGGATTTTGACCCGATTTGAAATAATATTGTTATGGTTTTTAATGGGAGATTTTTTTAGGATTAGTCCACGGAGCGAAAGCTTGGGCCTATCAGCCCAAGCCGTAGAATAGAAAAATTGTTGTTTTGGAGATTAGGGCTTTATGTTGTTTTTTAGAGAGAAAATTGAATTGCTGCATCTTATATTTTTTCCTGAGAATAGTGAAATCTTTGCAATTCCGTGGACGTAAACAAATTTCTGAACCACATAATTATTGTCTTGTGTGATTGTTTTTTTTTTTTAGCATATATATATATATTTTTTTTTTGCATCTCATAGATCTGAGAATTTCATGAATATTCCCTTCACATGCTATGAATTTCATTGGCTTGTGTTGAAATAACTTTAATGTTACTTCTTCTTCTTCTTCTTCTTCTTCTTTTTTTTTTTTTTTGGTTATATTTTCAAGTTTGATCCAGTGAAGTCTAACCAGATATAATACTGTGTCACTTACTATACAGATAAAGCTTTAGGGAATTAAGAAAACCTCTAAGAAGGCCTTATACAATTCAAATATTCATTATTAGTACAATCACATGCCAAAAAATTTTCACCTTACCTTCACCAGTAAAGTTTGTGATCTTATGTGATGCTTCATATGCATGCTGTTGATTGGAAATGTAGATAATTGAACTTTTTTATGTGAAATTGTTCAATGTTGTTACACATTATCTTGCAAAAAGATATTGTAATGATGGGTGTTTCATGGTTCTTTTGTACATGTTAATTTGATTTAATCATCTTCGATGCTCAACATTGCCAACGACTGTTTTCTAAATTGCTGCCTAGGTGGTTTGCCCTTTTTTAAATACGCTCTTAGAGTGATATTGAACATCCACTTGGTGCTATAACATTTTTTAAAGGGTCATGTGTACAGTATATCTTTATGCATAAGATTTCATCTCAGAGGTTTGGGCATGATCTTAATATGCTCATCCTTTTTATAAGTCCTACAATGAAATTGATATGTCATGTTAACAGTTGATGGGGACGTTTTGCAACAAGGGCCAAAAATGCAAGAACAGCCTAAATCTCCCCTTAGGTTCCTTAAAAGTGATTGTTTGTGGAGAGTATCAAAACAAAATTTCCAATATTTAGTGAGTAGAGGCTAATGGTGCTTTAACAAGTGAGAAATCAAAATGAGTTGAAATACAAGAAAATGTAAAAAAAAAAAAAAAAGATCTGAAACTTTGACCCATAATCAGCCAAAAGAGGAAATTGAGAGAGGTCGTGGGGAAGAGAGGGAAGGTTCTCCTATACCCATATTTCCACCCCCAAGTTTTGGAATTATGAGAATGCATCTTGGTTGAATAGGTTTTTGCTTTAAAGTTTAATAACAAAAGTGCAGAAAAATACATGAAAACAATAGGTTTGATACTTCGATCCACATTCAGCGAGAAGAGTAAATTGAGAGAGGTCATGAGGAAGAGAGGGAAGGTTCTCCTGTGCCCATACTTTGCACCCCCAAGCTTCAGAATTGTGAGAATGTTTGGCTGGTTGAATGAGCTTTTGCTCTATAGTTTCAGCTCCAAGGGTAAAACATGGTTGACCGGTTTTGAATCTAATTGGGGCCTTTTATATTGAGTTTTAGGTGCTTTTAATGACTGGTTTTGGGCAAGGAGAGAGGCTTTGGACCTCCTAAGTGCTAAATTGATATTTGGTTCAGATTTGCTTTAATTGGGTTTAAGAATTAGCTTGCTTTATACATAATTAAAGAAAGATTTGACTAAGTCCCCATTGGCTCCTCATTTTCAGTTGTTTCAAACTCTTGGGAGGCTCACCTAAGCAAAGGCTGGCAGCTAGAGTTGGCCAAAGAGAGCCAACTATATTTTAAAGGCAAAAATAGATTAAGACAAAAACTTTGGGCCACAGTCAGCCAGAGTATAAAAGTTCTTTTGGGGATGGAAATTTAGGGTACAAGATCTCCTCCATGAGCTTGAGGTGCTACTAACCTTGCCCACTTGGTATCATGCTTGAGTTGGGCTCATGCAAAAAGTCCGAATGAAATCGACCCATACCTTCTAAACCACACTTCTTCAATTTCTCCAATAAGTTGCATGAGTTTGAGCCATGCTTAAAAGAATAAAATAAAAAATATGATACTTGAATTGAGCTTGTAGAAAAAATGTATCGATAAATTGGGTATCAACAACGGCCATATAGTATACTTTGCTTACCTTTTGCTTGAATTTTTTTCATCCCCAGTGACCATGATTTGGTCAAGTATACATCCCACACGTCGCATATAAAAACATGGATTAATATATGATAATTGAAAATAATATGACAAAAATTCACCTACAAATATCCATCCGGCTTAACCCTTTTTCCATTGAACTCCAAGTTTATCTATCCAAATATAGTATCAATAAGAAATTTCAGATTTGATAATAAATATTTCTTGTTTACCTTGATTAACTGCAATAACTTTCTTTTTAAATATCAAATTGTCCATTGCTCAAATATCGCATTCACTTTAAGGGCTTTTACCTGGATTTTCTTGGCTAGGTTTGCACTTCTTAGTGCTAGCTTGGCTTTTGCTTTTTATGAACTACCGAAAATTTTGTGTTTGTTGAATAAACACATGCTAAAATTGATTAGAGAATGAGAGAGAGACCTGATGCTTCAGCACTATGGCTGAAACTGTTTGTCAAAACGCATTGTAGTATAGTACTAAAAACTAGCTACAAATCAAATTCTCCATATATCTATATTTATACATAATATATGCAAGTTGTACAGAGAACTCATAGTTCATGTCTATACTTTAGTCATTGAGATTGTCTGCGTGTGATTTCGATATGAAGTTTACGTTTGAATACACAAGTTGGGACTTGGGAGAGTATGACAAATTACTCGCAAGTATTTTTAGATGCACTTCAAGGGTTGGAAAATAATTTCCCATAACCTCCATGTGGTAATATCATTGCCCAGTATATTTACAATTTTCATGCTTAATACTCTGTCTCTCTCTGTGTGGCATGTGCGCGTGCTAGGTGGCTATTATTTGGTTGACTCACGTTAACCATGCACCATGGGTTTTTTTTTTACCTCCATTCTATATTGAGAGATTCGATATACAAAACTTTTGAGGTGGGAGTTGTCCAATGGGTTCTAAAGAACTTTTCAATTGCATACATTCATCTCTTTGCAATGTAATTAAAAGATGTCTTGGCATTTAAAATGCACAGTTTTTAATTTTATAAAATGATGGCTTATTATAGATTATGTCACCAAGGGAATGTAATGATAACTTGTTGCACACTTCATAACTTCATTCGAATGGCAACAAGAAACAATCACTAGCTTGTTTACTAAATTCAATGCATATATAGGGGCTCTATTTTATTTAATACAATTTTATTATTCATCAAAAAAGATGTTGAGGGCCCTATTATTGACATTGAATGTAGGAATAACATAAGTGAGTCATAACACACTATTACCACCTTCCCTCAGCTCCCCCTTTGCCCCTGGTTTGACGAGAGTCATGGCTCCAGTTTTGCCCTTATAGCTAAGCTCCATGAGATAAGTTTCATACACAACTAATTGGTTGAGAATGTGTGCTTAAGATAGGAGTCTTGTAAAAAATAAACAAAAAATAAAACATGGGTTTATAATTAAGTGTTTAATTATCTTGGAAATTATGATAGTGCTTTCAATATTTATTTGAGACTGTAGGTTCCAGTTAGCTCAACTTGTAAAGTCTCTAATAGTTGAATAAGAGATTTGGAGTTCAATTCCCGCCTACACCAAAAACTGATTGGTGTCTTGGTTTAATGATAAAGAGCTATCATTAAGAGTGGACACCATAGGCTGAAACTTTTTTTTTTTGAGAAAAATCCCTGATAGGGTAAAGAATATTTTATTGCAGCCTTAAAAGATCAAGCTGGTAAACATCAAGAACATCTGGAGGAACAGACTCCATCCAGACAAGAAAAGGACTTCTGGCAGCCCTTTTAGCGAGTTTATGGGCAACACAGTTCCCTTCTCTATGAATGTGCTTACCTAAAATAAAGGAAAAGTTGGAAAACATAAACTTAATATCTTGCAGTACATGACCCATATAAGAATAATCCATGTGATCACCAAGAATAGCAGTAATAACTATTTCAAAGTCACCTTCCACAACCACCTTATCTAACCCGAGTTCCTTAGCAAACACCAAAGCCCGGCGAACCGCTAGCACTTCCACCATCTCCACCAAAGCAGGTGATGGAATTTGTTGTGAGAGAGCAGCCATAACTAATCATTGTTCATTCTGGATTATCACACCGATGCCAACTAGTCCATCTTGTGAGAAAATTGTGCCGTCGAAGTTCGCCTTCACACATGGCGCACTAGGAGGGCTCCATTTTACTGCACGAGCTGTCCTTGGAATTTCAGTATGAATGGGGCGTAGTTGCTAAAATTCTTGGAGAGCACCATACGCCTTGGGAGGAATCTGGCTGAGCGGCAACACAGTCTCACCCACTCTGACCTTGTTTCGACACTGCCAAACTTCAAAGATCATCATAGCAAAAAGATCAAATGAAAACTTTTCTACCAAAGCACGTTCAAGAATCTCGAAGAAACTGGAGCAGGTACCCGTTCCTGTCATTAGCTTACTGAAATGCACTTTCCACGTATCCTTTAGATTCGAGCAAGACCAAAGGGCATGCAACATGTCCTTTGGCTGTACCTTGCATTCTAGACACACAGCTTCAATCAAGATTTGCCTTCGAACCAGGTTCACCCGTGTAGGCAGAGAATTGGTTCCAGCTCGCCACACAAAAGATTTAATTCAGTTTGGAACACGCATACGCCAAATAGCTTTCCAAACATTTGAGTTTACCCCACCATTAGGTGTGTCTAGAAGCTTCAGTTCATCTTGTTCCTTTAGAAGATGATAACCCGACTTGACCGAGAAGACTCCATCACGGGTGTAAGGCCAAAAAGGAAGGTCATCCCTATCAAACAAGCTAATTGGAATGGCCTTGATGGTAGCTGCCTCTTCGGGTAGAAATAAGCTATCAATCTCTGCCACCTTCCAGCACCTATCAACATGGTTAATTAAGCTAGAGACCATGACATTTGCATGGCTTTCTGTGGTAGGGGAGAGGACTTTGCCTTGCCGAGACCCAGGCAGCCAAGCATCATGGAAAATTCGCACCTGAGAACCATTCCCAATCCTCCATTTCAATCCACATTTAATGAGTTCTCTCCCCTTCAAAATACTCTTCCAAGCAAAAGACCCTTTATTTTCCTTAGCATCAAAAATTGACCCATGTGGGAAAAATTTTGATTTAAAGAACCTGAAAAATAGAGTCTTGATTTTGTAATAGGCGCCAAACTTACTTAGCTAACATGACATCATTAAATTTTTGGAGCTCCCGAAAACCCATGCCTCCAATAGCTTTTGGCCTACACAAAGTATGCCATTTTACCCAATGAATGCGCCTCCTAGTACCATGTTGGCCCCACCAAAATTTTCTAATCATAATCTCTATATTGTGACAAAGTGTAGTGGGAAGTTTAAAGCAACTCATAGAGTAAGCGGGGATCGCTTGTACCACTACCTTTAAAAGAACTTCCCTACCAGCTTGGGAAAGTAGCTTCTCTTTCCACCCTTGGAGCTTAGACCATATCCAATCTTTAATGTAGGCCAAGCTTGCTTTCTTATGCCTACCCCCAAAAGATGGTAAGCCTAAGTATTTTTCATACTGCTTAATCTCAGGTACCCCTAACAGATCTTTAATGGAGTCTTAGACCTCACTGTTCGTGTTTTTACTGAAAAACTGTGTGGTTTTCTCTCTATTCAGCTTTTGTCCAGAACCTTCTTCATAAATAGCAAGAAGGTTTTGGATGTGTGTACATTCCTGGACCGATACTATGCAGAAAAGCAAGTTATCATCTACAAAAAATAAGTGGGTTAATCTAGGGTCATTTCTGCAGATAGATATGCCTCTAATATCACCAGAAGTAGCTGCTTTAGAAATTAAACCATGTAAACCCTTAGTACAGAGAAGGAAGAGATAAGGAGATAGAGAGTTCCCCTGTCTCAATCCTCTACTAAGGTGGATGGTTTGTGAAGGGTCCCCATTAATCAAAATGGAGTAAGAGACAGTAGTAATACACTCCATCATAAGATCAACCTATCTATTGTGAAAACCCATCTTTCTCAACAAGCATTCCAAGAAAGACCATTCGACTCGATCATAAGCCTTGCTCATGTCAAGCTTAAGAGCCATAAAACCTATAGAACCATTTTGCTGAGTTTTCATGTAATGTAAAGTTTTGAAAGCCATAAGGATATTGTCTGCGATTACCCGCCCAGCTTGGAAAGCACTTTGATTCTCAGAAACAATAGATGGCAACAAAGGTTTCAAACGATTAGCTAGAACCTTTAAAATCAATTTATAAATTACATTGCAAAGACTTATTGGTCTAAACTCAAAAAAAATTTCAGGATTCTTCACTTTGGGAATAAGAGAAACATAAGTGTAATTAAACTCTTTTGTAATGTGACAAAAATTTAAACAATCCAGAACAGTTTTAGAGACATCATCACCAATCAAGGGCCAGAAAGATTGAAAGAAGAGAGGGGGCATACCATCGGGTCCCAGAGCCATAAGTGGGGCCATCTCCTTGAAGGCAAGATCAACCTCCTGTTTCGTAAAATCTCTAGTCAGGTTGGTATTCATATCCTCAGTGACTAAAGGTTGTATCACTTCCAAAATGCCATGGGCATTGGCTGGTCTTTCGGATGTGAACAGCCTTGTATAAAACCCAACTATGATGTCAGCCACCTAAGCATTATATGTGCACCAAGAGTTTGTATCATCAAGTAATCCCACCATGGCTAAAACTCTCTCAAAAAAATATTTATTTGAGACTAACACGTAAAATTTAAATTGTTACTATGCCAACAACAACCCAACTCTTTGTTTTGTTATTTGCATTATTGCTTTAAGGTTTGAAGATCAACTCCAGCATCTTTGTGGCAATAATAAAGAACTTCTTTCACGTGCTGGTTATTTTTCCACACTCTTTGTAACTTTAGTTTTAGTGTGCTTTTGACTAATAATTAAAAATATTATACATAGTGTGCTTTTTGACGAATACTTTTACTAATCAACTGAGTAGTCCCACCTTTTGGCTCTAAGTGGCTCTCTTAGAGGACCAAGAGTCACCAATCTCCCATTTCCAAAGAATAATTGTAGCCATCTCTATGTCCAAAAAGAAACCACACGGTTCTCTTGACCATCCACGCGGGCTTCCCCGCGCAATGCTATGTACACTTCTACTCCGATGTACATCTTTTATATCGCTCGCAGTCGCAGCTTCGCATACACTTCTAAGTTTTGTCACAGTCTACCATGCTAAACTCTTGTAGATTTTACGTTTACCTATTCTCAGTGTCCTTCCTCTTCAATTACCTAACAATTACAGTCACTGCTAAGCCCTCCCCTACATACTCCTCCATCAATGATATCATGCTTAACTGTGGCTCCTCCGGCATCTCTACTGACCCAGATGGCCGAGAGTGGACTGGAGATGCAGGTATTCACTCAAAATTTGTTTCCTTAGAACAATCTAATAACACCTTTATGCTCTCCAATCCCCATGGCTCATCCATTGATCATGACCCTTACAAAACCGCTCGAATCTTTCATTCTCAATTCACCTACACATTTCGTGTTAGTCCTGGCCAAAAATTCATAAGATTGTACTTTAACCCTTCTACATACCCTGATCATTTCGATGTGTCTAAGGCCTTTTCCACTGTTACTACTGGTCCCTTCACTCTACTTAGCAACTTCAGTATAGGATCAAAATCCCTTGTCAAAGAATTTTGCGTGAATGTGCTGCAGAATCAGACACTGAACATAACCTTCACTCCATCTATAAATGCTTCATATGCATTTATAAATGGGATTGAAATTGTCTCGATGCCCACCAGCCTTTATTACAGTCAATTTGGGGATAAAGGTGTACGTCTTGTCGGCCATAACTCTCAGTTCCATATCCAAAACAACAGTGCTCTTGAGATGATTTACCGACTAAACATAGGTGGGCACTCCATTTCACCAATAAATGACTCCGGCAAGCTTTTTCGGAAATGGCTTAATGACACCGACTTCTTTCTTGCTTCAAATGTAAACTCTATTAGTAATGGGGCAATTCAGATCAACTACACAAGCATACCTCCTTACACAGCACCAAAGGAAGTCTATCAGACTGCCCGAACTACAAGAACATCCGAAGACAACAAACGGTACAATCTTACTTGGAGATTGCCAGTGGACTCGGGGTTCAAATACCTCGTGAGACTCCACTTCTGCAAAATCCAACCGGAGGTAAAGCAGAGAAGTAACAATGGGTTCCGAATTTCCATAAGAAATAAGACAGTGGAGATCTCTGCTGATGTTATCACTTGGAGCGGTGGGCAAGGCATTCCGGTATATAGGGACTATGTTGTGATGATACCAAATAAAAAGAGTAATGGTAAGACCCCTCTCTTTATAGAGCTTCGTCCTAATGCTAATTCAAGCTCTGGTTATTCTGATGCTATCCTCAATGGTCTCGAGTTGTTCAAATTGAATAACTCTGATGCCAATCTCGCGGCTCCAAATCCTGAAGTTCCACACCCTCCTTCCCCTTCCCCGCTCAAATCACCTGCCCCACAACCACTACCTTCCAAGTATTCCAAGGGCGGCACAAAATCAGTAATCTACATTGAAGCCACTGTAGGTGTTATATCTGTCATATTTCTCTTGGGCTTAACAATTATCTGGCGAAGGATGAGAAGAAAGTCCATCAAAAGTGAAACACCGCCAATTCTACAAGCTGTCGGCCGTCGCTTCACTCTCCAAGAAATCAAGACTGCCACAAACAACTTTGACCGGGACCTTATCATTGGAAAAGGCGGCTGTGGTTATGTATTGAGAGGATACATCGATCATGAACACACCCCAGTTGCGATCAAGGTTTTCGGGCCAACTTCAAGTCAAGGGTTTCGCGAATTTCAGACAGAGGTCGAAATGCTTTCAAGGCTTCGCCACCCCCACCTGGTCTCGTTGATCGGTTACTGCAACGATGAACGAGTCAAAATAATTGTATATGAGTTAATGGCTCACGGAGCACTTCGTGATCATCTTTACAAAACAGATAATCCTCCATTGTCATGGAAGCAGAGGTTGGAGACTTGCATTGGTGCCGCTCGGGGAATATTGCACCTTCATGAAGGTGAGGAGCACGCAATCATACACCGCGATGTCAAGACCAGCAACATTCTTTTGGACCAAAATTGGGTACCCAAAGTTTCAGACTTTGGGCTTTCACGATTGGGCCCTACAGGACTGTCACATAGCCACGTCACCACTGAAGTGAAGGGTACATTCGGGTATATGGATCCAGAGTATTTTTATACTCGTCGTCTATCTGTAAAGTCTGATGTTTATGGGTTTGGGGTGGTGTTGTTTGAGGTGCTGTGTGCTAGACAAGCCGTGGATATGGGCCTAAATGATGAGCAACAAAGTTTGGCATATTGGGCTCATTCGTGCTTTGAAGAAGGTACACTTGACAAGATCATTGATCCTCATCTGATTGATCAAATATCACCAGAGTCTTTGAAGATGTATGCAAATATCGCATATAAATGTGTCTGTGAAGTTAGAGATCAAAGGCCCAAAATGGTTGAAGTGTTGAGGGCTCTTGAGTTTGCAAAGGAGTTGCAAGAAATTGCTGATGATGGAGGCCACGGAGTCATGATTAATGAGGAAGTTCCGCTATGTGTGGGAGAAAATCAGGTGGTGTCAAGACCAAGGAAGAAAGGTGAGATGGGGCAATCGTGTCCAACATTTTGGAACAAAAGTACATCACATAAAGAGCTTCTTAGATTTTTAAGTGAGAAGGTGGGGCTGAAGTGGGTCAAATCACCAAAGTTAGGTTGGTTTTTTGCAGCCTCTGAGTACAATGCCTTGCCACGTATTGAAGTGCAATTGCCAGATCTAAGTAGGTGCGGACCATATACCACACCTGAGAAGTTTGTAATTGAAATCTCGAAAGTTGAAGAACTATAATGCTACAATTGCTTTCACTTTCACTTTCACTTCTTTTTATTTTTTGCCAAATAGTGGTTCAATTAAAAAAGAAAAGTAACTATAGGATCAATAATGCAAGCACTCTTTCCACCAAAAATAATAATAATAATAATAATAATAATAATGCAAACACTCGTTGCTTTTTGGTTGACAAGGACAGTTTGAAGAAGTGAACATGTTCTTGTACCTTATGCTCAAAGAAAGAACTATATTGAATGAAACACAAACTAGAAATAATATTTTAAGGCCGATTTTAATTAGTAAACCACCCCACCACCCCCCCCCCCCCCCCCCCACACCAAAAAAACAAAAACGCTAAATCAGGAAATTTACCTAGTATTAAAATCCCATTACGCATGCGTAAGTCTTTTTTTCTTTTCTTTTTTTCTTTTTTTTTTTAGAAAAATGTGCAAGACCATTAACCTAGGGTGAGCACACTTAAAAGTCTTCTGGGCCAAAGCAAATAAATTTAAGGTATTTCTTGGTTTTATGGTCCAAGAATCAACTATTAACCCCTTTGGCAAAGTCTTAACCCGATTTTAGGCTTTGAGTTACAGTATGATGGTGGAAAATTATGTGACACTTCCCTAAGCTCAATTTGAAAATTAGTTAGGAAAATAACATATTTCTTCTATAAAAAAAAAAAAAAAAAAAAAGGAAATAAAATATTTAATAAGATATATATAATTCCGAGCTCATATCTCACTCCATAACCCTCCATATTAGGAAAAATGGATATTCTACTTCTAGTGTATACAGTGTATACAATAGCCCTCTTACAACATGTGGGCCCCAACACATGATTGATGGCAGGACCGTGCAAGTTCAAGAATATTTGCAGACCAAAAAAATTATAACTACTCCATTTTTTTAGTGTAAATTGTTTTTCTGTAAAATATTTTCAGCTAAAAATGTTTTCCGGAGAAAATGTCCTTTTTCCCATAGTGTTTAGTTACATTTTTGAAAGTGCTCCCAAAAATATGTTTAAGTGTTTGAAAAAAAAAAAAAAAAAAAAAAAAAAAAAAAAAAAAAAAAAAATTTACCTTTCACAACTCAATCCACCTACACATCCTACCAGATCCACACACACAACCCACCCGCCTAAATGTGACCTCTGACCCTTTAAAATATATTTTTTTCGTTTTTAAATTTGGATGAGATTTTTTGTTTGTTTGGAGCTCATTGGATATGAAGGTGAAGAGGTTGGAGGTAGAGAGAGAGAGTGGAGCTTAATTAGTTAAGGAAAACCAAATTTGGAGGGAGATAGATTTGGTAATGAAAAACCGAAGAGGAGTTTGACCAATGACAGAACTAAATTGGGGGTTGAATGACTAAGAGCAGTTTTGATGGACTGGATTGTTTGTCCTAAACATGGATGGCAGCCTCGTTAGGGTGGTGATCAAAGACTACATAATTGTGTCTATGGAGATAAAAATTGTGTATTGTTTAAATAAACGTCCAAGTGTGCGTTTGTTTTGTGATGATTCTGCTTTTGCGTTTGCGTTTGCGTTTGGCTGGTCCATGGCACTGTTCATGGATCAAGCACTAAAAACGTGTGAAGAGTTTTTGCTACAGTGTTTTTACTAATTAAAAATTATTTTGCTACAGTGTTTTCAGCAATAAGTTTTCAGTTTTCAACAATAAGCAGTATCCAAACAAACCCCAATGGTATTTATAGGCAAAACGTGAATTTCTTGGGAAGAGACATATTTGCATGAACCAATAGAATATAATTGTAATATATTAATCACATGCTACTTTTAATTAAGTACGTAACCTTTTTTTTTTTTTTTTAAGAAGAGAAGAAGTAATTGACTTTTACTTACTTTTAACGGCCAAATACTACTCTTTTGTAAAATATTTTGCAATATACTACTATTTGTAAAATATTTAACAATTTATCATCTTTTTGAAATTCGAGTTTCATAAACTCAATTTCTTTGAAAAAATAGCCTTCAAAATTGCCGAAATTTTTTTTATGGAATTTTAGTTCATGGAACTCGAGTACCATAAAAAAATTTTAAAATTTTTCCATGGTACTCGAGTACCATGGAAAACTCGAGTACCCAAAAAGTGGTGAATCTTTACATATTTCCGAAACAGTGATAGATTGATATATATTTCAGTAAATAGTACTATTGTGCCAATTTGGCCTACTTTTAACATCTTCCAAAAATTTTGCATGTGCATGTGCATGTGCTAGTATCTATTTTTCCCTCCAAAATTCTAACAACCTAGCACATGTGAATTTTGCTACAACGACATTATGGCATATGTGAAATGAACCCTTAGGCTTGGCTGGCCTTGTGCCATGTCACCATGCCTTGTCAACATAGTCATTATAATGCATTAGTGTGTAGCCCCATGCATATGCACGGGTACAATTAAAAATAATCACAATTATACGGTTCAAATTATACCCTTTTTTGAGAAGAAGTTCAAATTATACACGGTATTAGCTTAAACTTTTTTTAAAACTAAAAATTTCTAAAATATGTACTTGTTTCTCATTTTACACACACACACACACACACACACGTATGATTTAGAATTTAATTGTGATGGGATAGTGAAAATTACAACTCATATTCGTCCATATGGCTCGTCCATGATCTTGAGCCAAATATTTTAGTTGATCGTCTAAGCAATAGGGTTGTCCATGGGTAAAGCACATGGACGACTCAGACAACGTCTGAGCAATAGGGTCTTCCATGGGCAAAGCACATGGACGACTCACATAACACCGTTAGAGAACCAGAGTCATCCATGCACGAAGTGCATGGACGACCACATGACACTTAGAAACTCTCAAGTATAAATTCACTTGAGAGTATGGAAGATTCGAGCCACAAAACCTTGAAACGGTTACTCAACCCGAATTCATCGCCATGGATTCCTCTTAAGTACATAATTTCCATCAACGGTTGTAACTCCTATAGCCGTTGAGGAAGTTATGTTTGGACTCACTAGATTCCACAAATCTTGGGGAAGTTACCAAGCCAATAACCGCTCCAAGGTCCTCTATATAAAGGACCAGTCTGAATCAAAGAAAGGGAAGTGTATTCTGAGATTTTACTCCTAATAAAAGTCGGAACTCTGTTCTAGTGAGAAACTAACTTAGCCATCAGAGGGTGTTTGGCCGGTCCACGCTAGTCCCCTTTTGATAATGTGTTCATCTTTGCAGGCCTTCGCAACCACCAGTAGCCCACCGAAACTGAAGCATTCAGCCTACTGATTCTGTGCAGCATCAGTTGGCGCCGTCTGTGGGAAGGAGAAACTACGAGTTTTGCAGTTTTTATCTTTCTCCGACCAAAGGCTGTATGGTTTGGACAAGATGCAGGGCCACTAGCCCAGGCCACCAAGAGAGTAGGGAGGCTTCTAGCAATCCCCATCGAGATCGCCTATCAGCGCCTGTTGTGCAACCGCCTTCCATCCAACATATACAATCCATGGCGGCCGCCACGGCGGAGTTAACTCGTCAAAACCAAGAGTTGAATAGGGAGATCAATCTGAGGCAGCATCGTGAAGGATATGCTGAAGGACAAGTCCAAAGTCAAGAAGATAGAGGGGGAAATGCTGAGCCCGAAAGTCAATCAAGGGACACCACTTCGCGAAGGGTGCCACACTTTGAGAAGGAGATGGATCAGATGAAGAAGGTTATGGACGAGATGAGGGAGAACATGAGAAGGGCAAATCCCGTAGAAGATTTGGTTCATCGAACAGATTCCCCTTTCACGGCTTCCATCAATGGTCATCCTTTGCCCCCAAAGTTTAAAATGCCTTCCTTGGATTCATGTGACGGGACGCGTGATCCTTTCGATCATATCGCTACTTTCAAGACTACGATGCATCTCCAAGGGGTTCTAGATGAGATTATGTGCAGAGCCTTCCCTACCACCCTTAAGGGACCAGCGCGAGTGTGATTCAGCAAGATACCTCCAAGCACAATCAGTTCTTTTGAAGAGTTGAGTAAGTTGTTTGTCAACAACTTCATTGGAGGGCAAAAACACAAACGTTCATCATCCAGCCTGTTGACTATAGAACAAGGGGAGAATGAAAGTCTGCGCTCCTTCATCTCTCGTTTTAATAGGGAAGCCCTGACCGTGGACGAGGTAGATGACAAGCTACTCTTGGCGGCCTTCCACAATGGGGTTAACTCGAACCTATTCATCCACAAGATTTATGAGAAAGAACCTCAATCCATGGCTGAATTCGTCCATTCAGCCCAAAACTTTATGAATGCAGAAGACGCAATCATAGCTAAGAAGAGGAAGAGAGCTGAGAGGATGGAAGCAAACCCCGCGCGACACTCTGAGCAAGGTTCTCGTCCAAAGAAGGGACAAACGGAAGATAGGAAGGACTGAGATAACAAGAAGCAGGGCCCCCCAGCCAAGAATCAGAATTATACACCCTTAAATGCCCCTCTCGATCAAGTGCTCATGCAGATCAAGGATGATCATTCCTTGAAGTGGCCAGAGAAGATGAAAGGAGATCCTAACAAGCGCAATAAGAATAAATACTGTTGCTTCCATAGAGATCATGGCCATGACACGGACGAGTGTTACGACTTGAAGTAACAGATTGAGAATCTTATTAAACAAGGAAATTTGAGGCATTTCGTTGGAAGAGATCATAAAGATATGAAGTTGAAGGGAAAGATGGAAGAATCATCACGGCCCTCACTTAGAGAGATAAGGGTTATCATAGGAGGGACTTCAGCAGGACAGTCTTCCAAGTTAAAAAAGACATCTCAAAGTGGTGCAAAACGTCCAACTCTCTGGATGATCACCAAGGACGAAAGGGACCGACGAATCAACTATCTCATTCACCGACGAAGAAGCTGAAAGGATCCATCATCCACATGACGATGCCATTGTTATCACTTTACTCATCGCAGATTATACAACCAGGAAGGTGTTGGTGGATAACGGAAGTTCAGCAGATATATTATACTACCCTACCTTCCAACAGATGAGGCTTGGAGGAGATCAACTTCATCCAGTATGTTCACCATTGATAGGGTTTGGAGGAATGAAGGTGCAGCATGTTGGCACCATTACGCTACCTGTAGTGGTGGGATCATACCCATAGCAGAAAATCAAGGAAGTCAATTTCCTCGTGGTGGATTGTTCGTCCTCATACAATGCTATTATTGGAAGATCGACTCTGAACAGTTGGAAGGCAGTAACGTCTACCTACTATCTATCAGTCAAATTCCCTACGGAGTACAGGATAGGATAAGTACAAGGAAATCAGTTGGCAGCTAGAGAATGTTATTTAGCCATGATGTCTTTGGACGAGCAGGTGCAGACAATGAGTATTAAGGAGAGAAGGTTTGTTGCGGAGCCCACTGAAGTATTGGAAGATGTTCTTTTGCAAGAAGATGATCCTGAAAAATTCACCAGAATTGGAACAAGTATGAAGGAGAAGGCGAAAAAAGACCTCGTCTAGTTCCTAAGGAAGAGTATTGATGTTTTTGCATGGAGTCATGACGACATGCCAGGAATCGATCCAAGTATAATTACTCATCGATTGAATGTATACCCTTCTTCTAAGCCTGTTCGTCAGAAAAAGAGGGTGTTTGCTCATGAACGGGATAAGGCTATCAAGGAAGAGGTTCAGAAACTGACCACATCACAGTTTATCCGGGAAGTCTATTACCCGGATTGGTTAGCCAATGTGGTGATGGTGAAGAAGGCAAATGGCAAGTGGAGGATGTGCGTAGACTTCACTGACTTAAACAAGGCTTGCCCTAAGGATAGTTATCCTTTGCCACGCATTGACCAATTGGTGGATTCTACAGCTGGCCATTAGTTGTTGAGCTTCATGGACGCCTTCTCAGGATATAATCAGATAAAGATGGACGAGGCAGACCAAGAAAAAACCTCCTTCATTACCAGTCAAGGTTTGTTTTGTTATAAGGTGATGCCCTTCGGTCTAAAGAACGCAGGGGCAACTTATCAAAGGTTGGTGAATCATGTGTTCCATCCACAAATAGGACGGAATGTGGAGGTGTACGTTGACGACATGCTTGTGAAGAGCTTAGACGAAGGAATCCATTTGGACGATCTACAAGAAACCTTCGAAACACTTAGACGATATAAGATGAAGCTGAACCCAAGTAAATGTGCATTCGGAGTATCATCAGGGAAGTTTCTAGGATTCATGGTTTCACAAAGAGGAATTGAAGCAAATCCAGGCAAGATCCAAGCCATACTGAGCATGGAATCACCGAAGAACATCAAGGAAGTCCAATCCCTCACTGGGCGAGTTGCTACTCTGAACAGGTTTGTTTCGAAAGCCACAGACAAGTGTTTACCCTTCTTCAAAGTTCTTAGGAAGGCATTCGAATGGATGGATGAGTGTCAAAAGGCCTTCCAAGATCTAAAGGACTATCTCACCACGGCTCCATTGTTAAGTCCGTCAGTGCAAGGAGAAGAACTGTATTTGTACTTAGCAGTGTCCCCACATGCTGTGAGTTTAGCGTTGATCAGGGAGGAAGAAAAGCTGCAAAAGCCTGTGTATTACACTAACCGAGCACTCAGAGGAGCAGAAGGAAGGTACCCACTGATAGAGAAGCTAGCTTTTGCACTAATAATAGCTTCTAGGAAGTTAAGACATTACTTCCAAGCACATGTCATCAATGTCATGACGGACCATCTGCTCAAGAAGGCAATGAACAAGTTGGAAGCTGCAGGATGGCTGATTCAATGGGCAGTCAAGCTTAGTGAATTTGACATTCAGTACCAACCGAGAAATGCAATAAAGGCTCAAGCCTTGGTAGATTTCATAGCAGAGTTCACTCCAAGTTATGAGGACTTAGGCGGAAAAGAAGACAATAAAAAATGGTTGTCCATGAGATGGATTGTCTACACTACATGTTGGAGGTATAGGAGTTGTTTTGCAGTCACCAGAAGGAGACAAATTAAAGCACAAGGTTCGCTTGTAGTACCAAAGAACTAACAATGAAGTGGAATATGAAACCCTTTTTAAAGGGTTGGAGTTGGCTAAATCTATAGAAGCAGACTCAATACTCGTCTTGGGAGACTCTTAGTTGGTCATAGGCCAAGTAAATGGAACATGTGAAGCCAAGGAAGATAGAATGAAGAGATATTTAAAGAAGGTGGTACGCCTTGTGAAGAAATTCAAAGAAGCTGATTTCGTTCAAATCCCAAGGGAAAAGAACGTGGAAGCTGATACTCTGGCAAAGGAAGCCTCCGCGAATGAAGCAATAAACGAGTTTGATGAAATACAATACATGCCAAGCATAGACTTTCCAGAAATGTGGCAGATAGAAGGTGAGGAAAATTGGATGACTCCGATAGTATCATACCTGAAGGACGGAAGGCTCCTAGAGGGGAAGGACGAAGCCAGAAAGCTTAAAGTTAAATCAGCCATGTACACCCTTATGGACGAAGTGTTATACAAAAGAGGCTTTTCCTAGTCTTTCCTAAGGTGTTTGGCTCTAGACGAGGCGAACTACGTATTGAGGGAGGTTCATGAAGGAGCATGTGGTAACCACTCAGGAGCCAGATCACTCGTCCACAAGATCATCTGTACAGGATATTATTGGTCAACCATCCAAGCTGATGCTAAGGCATATGTTAAGGTATGTGATCAATGTCAACGTTTCAGTAATATTCCTAGACAGCCATCAGAGTATCTTATCCCAATGATGGCCCCTTAGCCTTTTGCACAATGGGAATTGGATATTTTGGGCCCCTTTCTAACCGGAATTAGGCAAATGAAGTTTTTGATGGTGGGAATAGACTATTTCACTAAGTGGGTGGAAGCTGAACCCTTAGCAAAAATTACGCAACAGAACGTCAAGAACTTTGTCTGGAAGAACATTGTATGCAGGTTTGGGGTACCTAGGGTACTAGTGTCTGACAATGGACGATAGTTCGACAACACACCTTTCAGGGATTTTTGTGAGCAATTAGGAATCAAGAATCATTACTCCTCACCCTCCCACCCATAAGCCAACGGGCAAGCAGAAGTAGCAAACTGATCCCTGTTGAAAATCATCAAGACTCAGCTTGAAGGGGCAAAGGGAATATGGCCAGATGAGTTACCAAGTGTTTTGTGGGCTTATAGAACAACAGTAAGAACCCCCACTGGGGAAACTCCTTTTAAACTAGCCTATGGAAGTGAAGCAGTTATACCTAGAGAAGTGCACATGGCCAACCACAAGGTGATGAAGTATCAAGATGAAGGAAACGAAGAATAGCTTCGTCTAAACCTCGATCTTATAGACGAGGTAAGGATGGACGTGGAGCAGAGAACAGCAAGGTACACAAATCTTATGGCAAAGCAACATGATGCCATGGTGAAACCTAGGCGCTTCAACATTGGGGATCTCGTCCTTAAAAGGGTTTCTTTGGTCACCAAAAACCCGGCCCATGGGAAGCTAGGACCAGATTGGGAAGGACCTTATAGGGTCATCAACTACAAGAAGCAAGGATCTTACTACTTGGAAGCCCTAGATGGACGGAAGCTAGAGCATCCTTGGAATGTTGAGCACCATTATTAATAGGGTGATCATGGACGAGCATTGTCACGGACGAGCTCTTTAGACGTTTGAAGTAATGTGTTGCCTAGTGTTATTTTCTCGTATTTGCTTATTACTACTACTATGTGTTTTATATGTGTAAGTATTTAGTGCTGCTCATGGACGAATTTGTGTTGTATAAGTATTTTTAATTCCCTAAAGGCACTAGCTCTTAAGCATGTGCCATGCCTGTGGACGAATGTTTGCATAGTTTGGATTTCCAAATATATATATGATGTATTTTTAAGTCTATACATAATTGTATGGGAATCCTTAGTTTTTTGTAATTTCATTCAGAGTGATCCACGAAAGGCAAACAATCAAGGACGAATAAAATCCTTGGACGTAAGGATGTACCATCCATAAGCTTTCCTTAAAGAAAGGATAAAGCAATAAGAATAAACCAAAGGTATGTCCGTCTAAAACTTAAGACGAGATGAAACCTAAGGAATGATCGTCTAAACTATGGATGAATAAAAATTGTGTAATGATCAAGGACGAATAAAATCCTTGGACGCAAGTATGTATCGTTCATAAGCTTTCCTTAAAGGATAAAGCAATAAGAATAAACCGAAAGTTTGTCCGTCTAAAGCTTAAAACAAGATGGAACCTAAGAAATCGTCTAAACCATGGACGAACAAAAGATGGTGTAAAAACTCAAGCCTATAGACGAATCTAACCAGCCTAACAATCCAGTGCAAGGACGAGCATTTGTTGGGAACGATTTAGCTAAGGACGAGTAAATGATTGTCCCAAATTTGTTATCCAAATTTGGTGATGTAAGAAGAAATTCACCCATATACCGAAGACGAGGTAAAATGATTCAATAAGTGGACGAACCACGCAACCATAAAAATGATATGGACGATGTAAATAGAGTTCATACATAAAGCTTTAAATGTATTCAAATATAATAAAAGGTGAAAATAGAAAACATTCATAGAACTTAAAGAAGGGTGGACGACCAACATCCAAAAACCCTTAAAAGCTATGTAAAGATAATATAATTGATTGTATATAAGGCTCGTCCATAAACTTAGACGAGATAATTGTACTCCAATAAAAGCCCAAAACAACGGGCACCTCCAATAAAGATAAAATAAATTTTCTAAGGAAAATATAAAATTACTTGGATAAACCACTGGGGGCAATACCCCCAGACTTGGGATCGTCCTAGGTCACTTCGTTATTAGCATCGTCCATTATGTTGACGTCCTCAGAACTCGTCTGCAGCAAGGAGCTTTCAGTAGCAAGAGGAAGCTTGAAAGAATCAAAGTCCAGGTCAGGAAATGTTTCCTTGGCATCAGCACCAAAGTCCTCATAGCCAACTGCATAGTGACTGTCTAGACGATTCTTGTACTCGTCAGACTTCTTGAAGGCTGCTATGGCTTCCTCACGTGCTTTCTCCAAGGACGAGGCAAACCCAGAAACTTGTCCCTCGAGATGAACGATGCGAGTATCTTTTTCGATATTATCGGCCTTAAGCTCTTCCACCTCATTTTTCAGCTTCGTCTCACTTTCTTGCAGACGATTGAAGTCTTCAGTCAACCTAAGCACCTCCCCCTTTTTCAGCAAAATTTCATTGTTCAGCTCCTTAGCCTTATCCTTAGCAGTCTTGGCCTTTAAAGCAAGCTCCTTAGCCTAACAAGTTGCTGTGTAAAATTTTGACATAGCCTGTGTATGGACGAAAGAAAGTTAGATATTTTATTTTGAAAACTTACTAAAAACACACAAGGACGAATGAAACTTACCTTAAAAAGGTCATAGATACCAGAACGTTCAAACTCCCTCACTGACATATTGTAGCATTCATTGACTTCATTATCAGTGATTATTCCTTTGAACGTCCTCCATGCATGGTTCTCGTCCAACACTAGGTTAGAAGGACGCTCGGATGGCTCTAACGAATGAGGCTTACGAGGAATCTTGGTTGGAGGGGGAGTAGGATCAGTTTGGACGGGATGAACTGTTTTGACGGGCTCCACATCAATTGGAGGTTCGTCCAGCTCTACCGTCAGAGGTGTAAACTTGGGAACCTTAGGAAGAGAAGCCTTGGCAGGTTTTTGCTTCTTAGGACCTCGACGACTTGGAAAGTCGTCTAGATCCACAGCACTAGATATAGACTTAGATTTTCTTTTCCCTGTCTGGACGGAAGATTTCTAGACAACTGGAGGTGCAGTAGCATCCTCGTCCCCACTAGTGATGTTCTTTTCTCTGTTCTCCCTCATCGTAGCCATACCTGCGACGAGGAAACTCTAAGTTAAAAAAAAAAAAAAAAAAAAAAAAAAAGAAAAAGAAAAAGAAAAAGACGGACGATGCTTTCTTCGACGAGTGGTCTCCTCGTGACTAAGATTCTCAGCAGTAGGTACTGGGCCAAGTCCCCACGTATCTAGACGACTGAGAGTCACTAGATCGTGAAAAGTCCTCCTAGGGAAGGCACGTACTTGGTCAATTCGATCCAAGTAAAGTTTGTCCAAGCGTGGATGAACAACAGTTGCGTCAATAAAGAAAAAGGGTTAGACGACTGAAAGTGGTAAAATATGTAGAGAAATAAAATAAAAATAGAAAGGAAACATACCCTCAGGACAAAGACGACCTAGAGGACTGGTAAAGGGTGGGAAGTGGGCATTACCCACATCAACTGGGTCCTCAGCCTAATTTCCAGAAATAATAAAAAATTCTTTTTTCCAAAGTCTGTCAGACGAGTTATGGCCCTTAATTAAACTATAGTAAGAGTCTCTGGATGAGAATTGGTAAAAACCAGCAGACTTCTTTATCTTAGAGGGCTTATAGCAGTAAAGGAACTCGTCCACTGTGATAGGACAGTTCCCTTCCAATGCCTCATGCCACAGCACTTGCATGGCAATTACCGTCCTCCATCCATTGGGGTTGAGCTGGTTAGGTCCAATACCCAACCTATGGAGAAGACCTCTACAAAAAGAATTTAGAGGAAATCTAAGGCCAGCTAAGAGGTAAGAGGTCTATACTCCTAAACCAGAAGAAGGAGAACAACACCATTCTCCGTCCATGGGTAGACAAGGATTAAACTCTTTAGGAATCTGATACCTATCTACAAGGGTTTTTAACTTAGCAGCATCTAAAATAGACGCTACTTCAGGGGCACAACTATAAATAATATTCTCCTCCTCCTTCTCGTCTTGAGGAGGGCTAGGTGGCTGTCTGGACGAGCTAGCCCCAGATCCAGAAGCCTTCCTACGTTGTAATTCTTGAAATTCCTCCAAAGGAATACCAGGAACCCCAGACGAATAATGCTCGTCTGAAGAATTACTATTAGCTGTACTACTTTCACTACTCTCACAACTACCCTCACTCCCAGAAGAAACGTCCTGGTACTCGTCTATCTCCTTCTCTAAACTACTACTAGGCGAAGACATGACTTAAATGAAGATAGATAAGACGAAAACCTAAGAAGGAAAAGAAAATACCTAAGAACTAGGAAGGAATGCTAGACGAGGCTTTTGGACGAGATGGCAGAAAGAAAATTATGAGAAATGTGAGGGGCAAGAGAGGGAATGCACCTATTTATATGGCCCAGAAATGGGGTCAACGAAGCGACGCCAGCCATTCGGAAGAAGACACGTGGTGATTCCTTTGAAAAACGCAATCGACATGACGGGTCAACCAATGAAGTCGTGACATGTGGCAAAAAAAAAAAAAAATTTGAAACCACAAAGGTACACATTAAATCCCAATAATGTCTTTGGATGACCATTGAACAAGGGGGCAACTGATGGGATAGTGAAAATTACAACTCATATTCGTCCATATGGCTCGTCCATGATCTTGAGCCAAATATTTTAGTTGATCGTCTAAGCAATAGGGTCGTCCATGGGTAAAGCACATGGACGACTCACACAACGTCTGAGCAATAGGGTCGTCCATGGGCAAAGCATATGGACGACTCACATAACACCGTCAGAGAACCAGAGTCATCCATGCACGAAGTGCATGGACGACCACATGACACTTAGAAACTCTCAAGTGTAAATTCACTTGAGAGTATGGAAGATTCGAGCCACAAAACCTTGAAACGGTTACTCAACCCGAATTTATCGCCACGGATTCCTTTTAAGTACATAACTTCCATCAACGGTTGTAACTCCTATAGCGGTTGAGGAAGTTATGTCTGGACTCACTAAATTCCACAAATCTTGGGAAAGTTACCAAGCCAATAACCGCTCCAAGGTCCTCTATATAAAGGACTAGTCTGAATCAAAGAAAGGGAAGTGCATTCTAAGATTTTACTCCTAATAAAAGTTGGAACTCTGTTCTATTGAGAAACTAACTTAGCCATCGGAGGGTGTTTGGCCGGTCCACGCCGGTCCCCTTTTGATAGTGTGTTCATCTTTGCAGGCCTTCGCAACCACCAGTAGCCCACCGAAGCCGAAGCATTCAGCCTACTGATTTTGTGCAGCATCAAATTGGATTTAGACTCTTTAGTTTTTATACCCAATAATTTACTTGCCACAAAAAATAAAAACTTAGATGGACACATGGTGGAAAATTAGACTCCAATTGAAATCCAATTTAGAATCTAATTGGATTTGGACTTTGTGGTGGGCCTTTAGTGATTTTGGGCTGGACTGCCTCCTGCTGTACTGAGGCCCAAGTGTTCTGGATAAGAGAGTTGGGACCGGTCCAATTACAACTTACTTTGGTCCGGCTTGTGCATAAACTATGCTCCGTTTGCTAAAACTTTGGTCACATGCCCATGGTAGGCGAAGTTGTTACAGAAGAGTTATGGCAGACACATACAGTATGACAATAAAGGCAATATGCTTCCCGTTAGACAAAATGAATAAGGAATACTTTAATAAAGTAGGAAAAGAGCGATATAAGAAACACGTTATAAGTAAAATTGCAAAGGCAAGAAAGGAAATAATTTCGATAAATAGTGAAATCAGAGAGAAGAGGTTAGTCTGCCATGTTCAACTATGCTACAGGACTAATACCAAGAAGGGAACCACTTCTTCAACGTGGACAACCTCGCAAGAGAATCCTGCTGTAGAAATTATCCACATTGAGGGAATGGACCTGAATGGCTTATGCCTAAACAAATTCTTTATTCTCAATAGAGGGTAGGCTTTTAGAGGGAAAAAAGGGATTAGCCTATTAGTGCATGTTTTCCATTCTACACTCTCTATTTCTCTCTTTTCTCTCCATTTTGTTATTTTTATTCTTTCTTTCTTAGCTCTTACTCATGTAGTGTTATGGTGAGGGTGGTGCTGTGATTCTCTCCTAGTGATTGCTTCTGTTGCGATGGTGATACTGTGCACAGCGAGGGCCCTTTATATATAGTCTGCCGTGATTGGTTTTTACCATCTTAGCCTTTAACTACTTTTGTCTGGATTTGGATGTCCTTTTCGACTACCCACTGGTTTGTCAGCTGCCCAACCACCACCACTTACCTGTGCTGGCTGTGCCACTCCCCATTACCAGACAAAGAAGGCTGTTTTGTTTGCTTGTTCACCGTGGCATTCTTATCCACCACAGTGTGGGTATTCTCTCTTGTTATCCCTCATGGTATGCACCTAGTGGTTCCAACTTATCCTTCCTTCTTTTGGGTGATATGTCATCCCAGCAGGACATCTCCCCCAAAAGAATTTGAGTGGGAACCCCAGAATAAACTTTCCCTTCTCCCCACCGCCAGATCATACCATCTCTTACCTCTGACCCATAACCCATCACTTCTGTATTGGCTGGTTAAAGGCTGGTAATGCCTGAGCCTTGTGCGTGCTCCACTTTCGTATACGTCCAAAGCTTGTCTGCTGCTTATGCGTTTGCCATAGTCTAAAGGCTCATTTGTGCATTCTGCCGCTCATCCTTAACCTCTTATGGTGTGAACTGTTTTCTGATTTCCCATTTTTTATGGCCTGCTTTTTTCAAGGGCCGGGCCTTGCTTGATTGTGAGCTTCTCTCTCCTTAGCCCACTCTTTACTCCTTCTGTACTCTTGCTACCATTCCTGCCATGCCACTCAGCTATTCCTACTGTGATATTATTTAACCCATGCTTGCTGGGCCTCTTTTGGGCCTAGTGCATGTTCTTCTCTCAATTGGTTACAATGACCCAGTATGGTCATTGGATTTATACTCATGCTACTTTAGGCTTTTTTAACCCATTACATTGCTTATGGGCTCCTTTGGCCCATTTCTTTCTCCTTGGGCATCCTCGGCCCATTTGCTTTCCTTTGGCATCCTCGGCCAATTTTCTAATTCTGCATTTTCATGGGCTTTTACTAACTCTTTTTGGCTTCCCTAGCCCAATTATCGTATCCTTCATCCTTGGGGTTCACGGGCTTTCCATCAACCCCTTACTTTCTTACTTCATTACTTCGAGCATGTTGTGGCCCATTCTTACTTTTCTACATCACATAATGCCCATTGGTTTACTACTTCTTTCTTTGGACTCCTTTAGACCCATTTTCTTTCCTCAAGGCCCATTTATTTACTTTATGGGCCTATGATCCATTTTACTGCTATTCGGGCTTAATAGTTTTTTTCTCTCAATCCACTAACTCTTTTCTGCCCCTATTGTTGGGCTTCTCGTTGCTACTGGGCTTCTCCAAAATGAGCCTCAATAGACTTTTAGATTTTTACACTTAATAATTCACTTGGCACAAAATTAAAAATTAAATGAGACACATGATGTGAAATTGAGAATCCAATTAAAATCTAATTGAATTTTCTCTGAACTTTGGCTATATATATATACACTCGCATGTAACCCATGCTTGCGCATGGAAACATTGAATAGTAGTGAAAACAAATTTTTTTTTTAAAGAATACTAAGTATTTTAACATACACACACATACGGGGATAGGAAAAAAGTCTTAAAGAAACTGACAGTGGTGAAAACAAAATTTGATTGCTATTACTAATATTAATATTTTTATACTAAGTTTGTCCACATTTTATTGTGAAGATTGATAGATACAACCACTAATGAGACGTAATCTCACATTTGCAATATTAGATTTTCTTCTAATCTCGTAACATCTATAATATTAGTTTGCAATGAATGAATTATTGTCAGCAATCCTAACATCTATAATTTGCTAGCTTGAGTCTAGAACTTTACTATCTCATTAAACGCCGAATATCCATAGTAATATGTAATAAATGTGTTTGTTTGTTTAGACCCTTTAAACTAGATTATTTAACCTAATTAATTAATCAAATTGATTATTAAGTTTATTATTCAGATCTAGGTTAAACAAGCATATATCATATCATGCACAAAGCGGAAAAGTAAATAATACCACAATATAATGACCTAGAAAAACCAATGAAACGAATCGTCTCAAGGTAAAAACTTGGAGAGGAATTGACTTAGAAATCCTCAAGGTAAAGCAAATCCACTATAAGATAATCGAAGTTTTTACAATTAGATTTAACCTTAAATCTATTGCTACCTCATGTAGTAACTTACTGACACGACCACGTGCAAGCTCTAAATCCATGAATTCCTTCTCTTTTTGGATTTGCTTTACACAAACACCCATGTTTGTGACTTTGAGATCCCACTCAAAGGTTTAGCAACACAAACTCTCCAGTTTGTGACTAAAACCACCCTTGAAGGTTTAGATAGTCAATAGTTGTTAATCTTGTTGTAGCAATTTCAAATCTACCGGATCTAATGATATGAGAATGATTTCCAGTAGTAACTTTGAAAGAGGAAGGCAGAATACCTTTTAGATCTCACAAGAGCACCTCCAAAGTCTCTTCAACACGTGCCTTATGGTTTCCTTTATATACTATGTGAGATAGATCTGAAATCCTAATCACATAATGGGCCAATGGTCTGTTGGGCTTAATTAAAATTCTGCAGAATTTGATTTTCAGCGATTTTCGATTGGACGGATCTAATTTTCGATCGGTTGGGTTTCACAGAATTTGAATTCTTCTTTCTGTAGCTTGTATATTCTTGTGCTCAAACTTGTAACACCTTGAATATTGTCTAATCAAACCTATAGATCTAGGAATCTATATCTAGACAAGTTTGTGCTCACGGTTTGCTAATTGTTCTAAACTTTTAGAACCTAACAAAATGAATTAGTATCAACAATCCGAGGGCAAACAATATTAATTAATTTTCCTACAATCTCTCTTTTAAGTTTTATTTTCCCCCTTTTTTTAAAAAAAAAAAAAAATTTATTTTCCCCCATTGTTTGGAGGGGGGAGGGGGGAGGTGTAATTTAAATGATAAAAAATGTCTTGATCTTTTTATTTGACAAAAATTCTGGAAATTTTTTTTACTCAAATAAATTTGTGCTTTTTACACTTTAACGCCTTCCCATCTATCAAACTACCCCATGATCTACTATTCCTAAGCTTTAATGTTCTTTAATTTTTCATGTTGAGATAATAATTTTAATGATAATCGTGATAGTCACAATATGCGAATGATATTATAACTCATCAAAACTAATTACCAAATATGGATCTATACAAACTTTAAGAGTATCATCATATTATGTTCAATCAAAAATATTGAATAATAAAATTTGTGAATTACCAAATCCAAAAAAAAAAAAAAAAAATTTTGAATTACAAAGGGATGCCCACGGGTCTAAAAATGTTACAAATAAGGCAAGCATATCTCATGTGTAATCAATTGACCTCTTGTTTTTCCAGCATATTATCATCTAAATAGTTCCAAAAAATCAGTATTTTATAACCTGCATTTGAATCTGAATTATTATAGAAAAATTTATATGAACAAAAAAGGAGAAAACACCTTAAGGTGCAAAATTTTAATTACTTTTCAAGTAAATGTACTGAACATCTAAAACAAACTCTAGTGCAAACATTTAAACAAAACTTTGATACTGCAATAATTTCTAGTGCAAAAGCTCAAAGAAAAAGGGAAAGAAATTCTACAATTGACTTTTAATAAATCCAAATTTTAGTGACAAAGTTAATGACCCAAAGAAGCCAAATACCTACTGCTTCCAAAATAGAATCTAATTTTTTATAGCATTTATGAAGTAAATCATCATATGTTGTAATGATGTTCATCATATGTGGTTCAAAACACCCAAAGGCACCCACCCAAAGCAGATTAGTTGCAAATTAAAGCCTTTCATGCTGGTCTAGTGAAGTTTTTAAGCCTTGGGTTTATAAACAAAATATAGCCCAAGTTGTGTTGTTTTTCCAAATTAAAAATGTCAACCTTGTCACGCCAACACTTATGCGAACCAAGCTCATTCAAGTCAAGAAACTTCAAATTGTTAGCTACCTATGGACAGAGTTAGGACAAGTGGACTTAATGCCAAAAGTGAACTCTAGGACTAATATGAACTACCTATGCAGACTAATATAAACCACCAATGCAAATGAACCAACTGGTAACATAAGCAAATGAATCAATAGGAATTTGAATTTGAAGCACAAATCTAGCAATAATAACTTCAAAACCAACCCAAAAACTCAATCCACAATGCAGTAAATAACAATTGCTGATATGATAATGGGAACTAATCTATACATGCAAATATTAATAGATATATAAGAGATTAGAAATATAGTAATATACCTAACACCAGCATCACGAACACAACCAATTGCCATACCAGCAGTGAACCCTACAAAATCACAAGCAAGACCAAAAGATATATGTGCATAATCATCAAAATTGTACTTTTTCTTGGCCTTTGGGTTAAATTATGTACAAATGATAACATCAATAGCGAGGCTGTAAATAGTAAATAACAACACTCTAGCCATAACCTGAACAATGACTTTCATCTCCAACTCAAGCCTCATCACACCCATCAATGCCATTCCCAACCTACATACTCACCAAAGATTAAAAAACTAAATTAAAAATTCCAAAATAATAAGAAGCTACTTATTTTTATTTCTCCCCAAATCTTATAATTTTGCGGTACAACCTAAAAATGAGAATCTATAACACAAAATGAGGAAATTAGTAGAGGGGAAAAAAAAAAGCAACTAAACTAATTTATGAAATTTACAAATGAAAATTTTCTCTGAGCCCAAATAGAAATTCTTTATATGAATAATATCCTTTGTTCTTCTGCACACCTACTCCAAAATTAGAATTAAGAAGCAATTGATGACAAAAAAGTGTTCAAGGATTTCTTCGAATACTTTGAGAGGAATTGAAAAACTCAAAGGAAAAAATTGACCTAAAAGCAAATAATTGATGATGGAAAATCCTAGAGAGAGTGAAGAGAAGGTACCTGTGAGGAGATCGTCGGAAACTTGCATACAACTTGTTTGTTATTCTCCTTTTTTTCCGTTTGCTTTACTCCATCTCAGTTTGTTCCTCCATCTTCTATTTCTCTTATGGCCTGTTTGGAAGTTTAGAGAGAGAGGAGAGTAGAGGGGAGGAGAGTAGTGGGGAGAAGAGTAGAGGGGAATGGTTCCCCCCCACCTTGTTTGGATGTTTTTAAAATTAGTAAGGGGGAAGGGAGTAATTAGCCCTTCCCCTTGTTTGGATGTTTTAAAAATTAGGATGGAGAGGAAAAGAAATGATTAAAATAGACAAATTTACCCCTATTTGAAAATGGACTTGCAACATTGGTTTTTTATTAATTTAGAAATGGTAAATTGGGAAATTTATCTAGTCAATAATTTATCTACTCTACTCTCCCTCCAAATCTCTCCAATTTGGGGGAATTAAAAATGAGGGGTTAGAGGTGGTTGAAACCCCTCCAAACTCCTCCCCCTCCTTCCTTAAAAAACTTCCAAACAAGGTAATTAAATTACTCTCCCTCCCTCTACTCTACTTCCCCTCTTTTTTTAAACTTCCAAACAGACTATTAGTGATTGAGTTTGATTGGACTTTGAGGTAGAGGCTTTGGATCTTGGAGTTCCAAAAGCTGAGGGTTTTTAGGGATTATGGGAGCAAAGATGTGGATTATGAACGTAGAGGACACTAATGATTTTTTTTTACTGTTCATCGATTTTTTTTTTCTTTCTTTTTTTTGGAATGAGAGGTTCATTAATTTTGGATTCTTTGATTTCAGCCGTCAATTAACTCAATTGGCATCTATTCATTATCATTATTATTATTATTATTATTATTATTATTATTATTATTATTATTATTATTATTTATTTTTTGAAATTAGAGGTTCATTGATTTTGGACTCTTTGATTTTAGCAGCCTATTAACTCAATTGGCATCCTCTTCAAAAAAAAAAAAAAAAAAAAACTCAATTTGCATCAAAAAATAAAAAAAATTTAAATGACATGTGGCATAAAACACATGGCACACAATTGGAACTCTAATTTAGAATTCTAATTTGAGTTTCTCTCAATTTTACCTATTATTATATGAGCAAAATTTAGGTACAGTACTTAGGTGCTGTTTCTTAAGTTCCCTTTTTAAGATTCTGCCATGTGGATTTTTTTTCATGTGATGGAAGTATATTTTTTAATTAAGTAATCACATGGCTGAAATTTAGGAGGGAAACTTAAGGAACAACACTTAAGTTTTGTCCTTATTATATATATATATATTAGACTCCTATATTAATTAGTCGCCTATGTTGAATTTATTTTATTTTCTAACTAACTAAATGATTCTCAAGATTCCAATTCTTAAGAATTTGATTTATTTTAAGAATTTGTACAATACTTAATCTTTCTTTTTTTTCTACCCTAAGTACATATCTTTCATTTCCAATTTTTACAAATATGTTACATTGTTTTGATAATTGACAATTCACTGTTAGGCCATGTCTTGTATCAGTTGTTTTTGTTTTTAGTTAAATAGATGTCCCACTATAAATGGAGCGTAACCTATAAAAAGTGGTAAAAGAGAGAGAGAGAAAAAAAAGCGCAAAATGGATTTTTTTTTTTTTTTTTCCTTTTCAAATTTGAGTTGAATCCTAAATATACAAAATGTAATAGAAAAATTTGTTGGACTTTATTGAAAGAGAAAGTAATTTTCAAATTCTACTACTTAAAAAAGTGAGAGGTATATATATTTTTCTTTTTCTTTTTTCCTTTTGTTTTGTTTTTTCAGTGGAAAAGGACATCAATGGGGGAAAGGCAGTTTTTGCAGTAGCCCAGGGAGCTATTGTCCCCAGAGCTCGACTCTTCTGCTTTGCCCTTTTATTCAAGTTTAGATTTGATCCAAGGGTGAATTTGCATTTTTCTTCCAAGAAAGAAATCACATCATCAAGATACAATATTACATTATGATAGGCCAAAAATGTATTGACCCATCTGGCAAATCAATTTAATTAATTACCCAAGTTAATTAATTAAGTTAATTTAACATGCAATAGCGTGGTAGTACAAAAAAATCACCAAATAACTAAATGCAGCAGAAAATAAGTTTGACACAGGTGATTTGTTTACGAATAGGAAAAACTACAGAGACAAAACCCCACTGGGTGAATTTAAGGTCACCACTCCCGAGAATCTTCTATTATCAATTACAAGCGGTTACAAGTAAAAGAAATCGCAATACCCAATACCAACCTACAGTTGAACCCTTACCCCAATACCCAATTGGACTTGTATTGTAGTGGCAATCTCTCCTTTCAATGCACGAATCTCAGTACGTGATTAACACAACTTGAAGAAGATGTTAGCTGCAAAGTTCTTCAGTTTATCAATAATGAAGATCAGAAAGCTCCTTGATCACAAAACCCTTGGCATAAAGACGCAGTAGCTTCTATAGAGAATATGATGAACTAAAGCAATTTCTACCTTCGGTCACAATATGCATGAATTATTCTTTTGCAACACCTTGCATCTCTATGACCCTGTGATGGCTCTTGAAATAATCCTTATATATGTCTAAGGTTGTGAGAAAAGAAATCCTACAATCCTACACAAATACTCAAGGATATGCGTGTAATCAGATCTGAAAAACCTAATTTTGTAATTCTCGACAGATACAGCTTGTGTTGAGCTTCAGCAATAATTCTCGATAGAAATGATTCTGTTAGAACTTTAATGAGTAGCACATTTTTCATTTGTTTCTTGGTCAGATTTGCATGGTTTCAATACTAAATTTGAACACTTGTTTCTTGAAGTATTAAACGCATCCTATATCTACCCAATTACAAGTAAAATGTGTTTTGTCAAAAGATTAGTCAATTACATTAAATATGTCCCTAACACATTGTACACCCTTGTGTCAAGTGCTAATTCAATAAGAATTCATCTCTTTTTTCTTTTTTTCTTTTTTTTTTTTTTTTTTTTTTTTTGCTAGGTAAATGCGGGGGCTTGAACTCCCGAGCCACAGGTCTCTATACAGGCCAGGTACCAACTCGCCTACATGGGGCGGTGGTATAAGAATTCATCTCTTTATGCTAAGATTTCTACAATTTGATATTAAGTAATGCTACAAATACAAAAAGTTTCATTATAATTGAGTTTTCAAATTTTTATCGCTTCTTATTTAAGTCCATCACTAACGTCACTTTTTAATCAATCAATAACAACAATGTGACATCAGTAATTGTGAAATTTGTTGTAATCCTATTCTCTAGAGCTATTGCTTGATCTTATATCTTAAATAGCCATATTATGGACTGAACATTTATGTGTAAGGCTTTTTCTCAGCAGTTAAAATGCGTAGAAAATATCATTTTCTACCCTATAGTTTGATGTCACAATTAATTTAGTCTTAGTTATTTTAAATTTGCAATCAATTTGATCATTATCGTTAATTCACTAACAAAAAATGCCTACATGATAAACCGTGTACTCTGCTGGCACACTTGAAGCTCACATGGTTATTAAAATAAAATATTTTTTTAGAGAGTTTCAACCTATGATGTCCGCTCCTGATGATAGCTTTTTATTATCAGACTAAGACACTAATTGGTTTTTGGTGTAGGTGGGGATTGAACTTCAAATATCTTATTCAACCATCAGAGACTTTACCAATTGAGCTAACTGAAACCCACAATAATTTTTTTTTAATATTTTAATATATCATGTCAGCATCTAAATAAATAAAACAAACATAAAAAAATTAACCATTTTTATTCCAAATTAAAAAGAGTTAATACTAAAGAAGTGGGTGAGTACTGTTTGGTGAGAACTGAAATAATAACGCCAAATAAAACGTATCACATTACACTAGAAAAGAAGACATCAATTATTAGAAAATTTGCAAGTGGAAAAGAATTTATATAGTATATGACTGATTTCTTTATAGCAAAAAAAAAAAAAAGAAATCGACTTTCGATATTATATATATATATATCCTTAGTTATTTCATACTAATCAGCATTCTCTAATCTCTACTCTTTAGTTTTTTGTTTTTTGCTTTTTGTTTTACTAAAGACAGAAGGTTCGTTGTACATAAAGCTTAGTTAATTCATACCAATTAGCATTCTCTAATCTCAACACTTTTGTATTTTGTTTTACTAAACACAAAATGTTCATCGTAATCGGTTACGGCTAGTTGGAGAGTGAAACCTAGTATCTAACTCAAATATATAAACATCGAGTGAAAGGCAAATTACATTTTTAATTTGCCGACAGTTTGCCGACAGTTTTCCATTGGTTTTTCATCCAAAAGGCACTAACCAGATATTATATTAATATTAACCTATGGTTATATATCAGGAGTGCATTTATTTTATTTTAATGTTAAGGAAAAAAATTTCATCACTTTTCTAAAAATACTTTAAAATGTTATATTTAGAGAAACATTATTTTCACAGGAACTTAACTTTTATTAAACCCAAATTCAGGGATGGCTGCACATGTACTTCTGACTTGAAAAAAATTTATATATAAAATGAATTTTTTTACTTATTTAATTTACCCTTAAAATAATTTTACACACCTTGACTTAAATTTTGCACCACTACCACCTGATCACATACTAATCACAGATCAGCCTAACTCAAGATCAAAAAACAACACAGATCAACCTATCTCAAAGCCAAACAACAATACAAATCACATCTCTCTCTCTCTCTCTCTCTCCCCTATTTAACTATTTATGTATCTCCAACTCTAAGAGTAAAGTGTGAGTGTCTCTCTCTTTATTATAAATTTATATTATATATAATATATGAGCGTGTGTTCGATACTAATTGTGTGTTATTTATTTATTATTTTCGTTATAATGTTATGTGTGAATGTGTGCATATATAATATAAATATAATATGACTTCATGTATTTGTGTGTGTGTGTTTTTTTTTCTCTAGTGTCATTAATTCAGTATATTCAAGTTCTTTTTTTATTAAATTCTGTTTAATTTAATTTTCTTAATGGCCTTGATAAAAAAAATCCTGAAAAAAAAAATTACTGCCCTAATTACAACATCCTATATTGAAAGTTATAAAAAATATTGTCTATTTTAAACAATAAAATTAAAACCCTCAATCGGATTTCATGATAGAACAAGAATTCCATAAAAGCATGACACAGTATCATCGAATTAAACTAATATTCTCTGGTGCATTATTCTTCTTCGTTTGGTCATCACTCATCACTAGTCTCTTTTCATAATCACTATAAGTACACCTCTCAAGGTATACAACTACAATGTGTGAGAAAGAGCTGTGAAGTAAGATCAAGTAGCTATACTTGTAGGGGTGAGATAAAGGAACCCTGAAATAATGGAAGTTCAAAAGGCCAAGGGAGGGATATATCCTGTGACATTCTTTGTGATGCTGATGCTCATTAACGCACATTGTTGTGGTGCTGCTGTCCTTGTTAAGTGCAATGCCTCTGTCCGGTGCGATGACCACCCCAGCGAATGCCTTATCGAGGACGAAGTGGAGTTGGAGTACCTGATGAACCCCTACATAAGCCGAATGCTTGCTGATCCACCAAAAGAACATCCAGGCGAAGATGCCGTGTACAAGCCTGATAAAGCTTGTGAAGATAAGTGCTCCAATCATAGATATCTTAAACGCCATAACACCTACAGATGCAACTCCCAGTAGGGGTCGTCACTGTGTTTCTATATCCTATGTCTGTTGTTTGTTTAATTCCTATAAGGAGTGTGAATCGGTTTATCTGCGTGTGTTATGATTAATGTATCTTTTCTTCAAGAATAATTCTCTCTCTCTCTCTCTCTCTCTCTCTCTCTCTCTCTCTCTCTCTCTCCCACAGCCCTTGCACAACCCACACCAACCACCAAACAACCCACCATTGAAACCCAACATCACCGAGACCCAGCCACCCATTCAACTCCACCACCAAAACCCAATCCAGCAACCACCAAATCGTCACCCCTGAAATCCAGCCAGCATTGAAACCCACCATCACCAAAACCCACCATTAGCGAAACCCACTATCACCGAGACCCACCACCAAAACCCACCCACCGATTCAACTCCACCACCAAAACCAACCCAGCAACCATCGAATCTCCACCCTTGAAACCCAGCCACCACCGATTTGATCCAACCAAAAATGTGTCAAACAAGAAAAGATAGATTAAAGAGAAACAAAGAGAATAGAGAGAAGAAGGAGAAACGAAGAAGAGAGAAATAGAGACAGCAGAAGGAGAGATGAGAAGAGTGAAATAGAGAGAAGAGGGAGACACAGTGAAAAGTGAAGACAGAGAAAAGGGAGAGTCAGATGAGAGAGTGAAGTGGGAGAGTTAATAAAATATTAGTTTTTAAGTTTACATGTGAACAATGAGTTTGCATATATGCAACCTTACTGTAACAATGGTAAAATCATTTTGGGTTTACAAACTCAAATGGAGCATGGTTTTAAGGGTTTAGGAGGAAAAATAGCAACTGGAGAGTTTTTACACCCCGAATACTAGTGCTCTTTTTTTTTTTTTTTTTTTTTTTGGTTAAAAGGATTATATAATAAAACAACTATCTGTTTACAGACACCAAAGATGGGCTTATCAGCCTACAACATGACACACCATACAGATCTGCATACAAAACAGGGAGAATTTCAACAGAGGGAGGCTGATCGAAAATAACAAAATCATCTTGCATACAACAGCCCCTTCTAGCCAAAAAATCTGCGCACATATTGGCCTCTCTAAGCACGTGCACTACTCTGACCTGCTGTAGTTGGTCCAACAACATCCTGCAATCATGCAAAAGGGGAGAATAGCTTCTATTAGAAGTACTGTTAGACTTCAAGAGCTCCACAATCACCTTGGCGTCTAATTCAACCTCCAGTTGCTGGCATCCTAATTGAATAGCTAAATTAAGACCATCCCTTAAAGCCCACCATTCAGCAATAACGCTAGTAGTATATCCTATTGACCTTGAATACCCTTTAATCCAATGTCCATGGCTATTTCTAATGATGCCACCGCCCCCTGCCTTACCAGGATTTCCACGAGATGCCCCGTCGGTATTAAGTTTAAACCACCCTTCAGGAGGTTTATTCCATCGAACCTGAATAACAATTTTCCTAGCAGCCTGAAAGGTTTTACTCACACAATAAAAATATTCTCTTGCCTGATGGATACAAGCCTTATGGAGATTAGGATTAGGAATAGAATTTTCAAAGACAACCTTGTTTCTGTTCTTCCATAAAGACCAAACAGCAAAAAGAAATAAAGTACCCCAACGTACCTTGGATTTGTGCAAAACAATACTTGTACTGTTAACCTTCAACCATACCTCAAAATTATCATTAAAGGTGGTAATAAGGGCTGGTGGAGGTTCCAGCTTCCTCCAAAAGTCACGGGTTAGATTACAATCCCGTAGCAAATGAGGAATAGTTTCCTCACTACATTTACACAAGGGGCAACGCTTATCGCAATTTATCCCTCTAGAAGCCAGAACACCATGCACAGGTATACTACCGTGAAAACTCAGCCACAAGAAATGAATGATTTTGGGTAAAATATCCAGCTTCCAAATCCAGTAGCCTTGAAATGACTTTCCAATATTTTCCTCCTGTCTAGCTGCTTGATAGGCTGATTTTACAGAAAATTCCCCATCTTTTGAAAACTTCCACATGATAAAATCACCTGCTCCATCACAAATCCGAAACGGGATGGCTCTAATCTTATCTTTAATGTCTTCAGGAATAACAAACGAAAAACCATCCCAATTCCATATTCCCTCATGCCTCAGATCCGCAACTGTAAGGTTAAGGTCACCTCGATTAAGGGGACCCTCAATTAACTCTCTTAAAGACTCGCCCCTTATCCAACTATCTGCCCAAAGTTTAACTCTCGACCCATCTCCCAAACCCCAACAAACACCTTTCATAAATATGGGAAACCCCACTTTAATAGCTCGCCAATTTGGGGAAGATGGAAGACTATCTGGATTGCTTGCTCTAGCTCTCGGACCAGTACAATATTTTTTTAGCATAATTTTGGCCCAATTCGCATCCTGTTCATGATACATCCTCCAATTTAATTTTGAAAGAAAAGCAATATTCTTTGCTCTAGCCTCTTGGATCCCTAGCCCTCCTTCTTCCTTAGGTTTAACAATTTTATTCCAACCCACCAGATGCATCTTCTGCCTATCACTTGTGGAGCCCCATAAAAAATCTCTATTAATTTTATCCAGCTTATCGCAAATATGAGCTGGGAGGGCAGCACCTTGCATCACATGGTTAGGTATGGCAGCCATGACAGACTTGATCAAAACAGACCGACCCGTAAAGGATAAGAACTTCGCTTTCCATCCTGCCAATTTGTTCATAACTCGCTCCACAATATCATTATATTGCCTCCGATTAGCATTCTTGTGGAGTATAGGAAATCCAAGATATTTTCCTATATTTCGAGTTTCATTGATCCCCAATTTCTCCCACACTTCCTCCTTCATCCCCTCACTAACATTAGGAGAGTAGTAGACATGGGACTTACCTTGACTGATTTTCTGTCCAGACTCTTTACAGAACATCTCCAAAACTTCAGCAATGGCAGTACATGCCTTTGAGTCCACTTTACTGAACAGAATTATATCATCCGCAAATAATAAATGGGAAACTCCCACATTACCCCGAGAAGCTGTCAAAGGAGTCCAAGAGCCTTCCTTACACTTAAGCTCAATCAAATGACTTAAATACTCCATACACAAAATGAATAAATAGGGAGACAGGGGGTCGCCCTGTCTAATACCCCTCGAGGGGTTGAAGGGATCCAAGGCTCCTCCATTAACCAGAACCGAGATACTAGTAGTAGTCACACATCCCATGATTACTTTAATCAGATTTGGGGGAAAATGAAAAGCTTGTAATACCTTGTGGATAAAGCTCCACTCAAGTCTGTCATAAGCTTTCTCCAGGTCTAGTTTGATTGCCATATAACTTGTTGCCCCTTTTTTCCTGTCCAAGGTGTAAACAAGCTCTTGAGCAATAATAACATTATCTGATCCTCTGCGCCCAGGTACAAAAGCAGTTTGCATAGGAGAGATCAGACTGCTTAGGAAGGGACGGATACGCGCCACAATGATTTTAGAGACAATCTTGTAGACAGAATTACATAGACTGATAGGCCTAAAGTTACTTAATGATTCTGGATTTTGGCATTTGGGCACAAGCGTAATCAGCGTCTCATTAAGAAATTTAGGAACTACCCCTGTATCAAAAATTCTCTTAACCTCTGCACAGACAGAGCTGCCCACTTCTGCCCAAAAGTGCTGAAAGAAGCCCGCATGAAGGCCATCAGGCCCAGGAGCTTTAAATGGCTTTAACGACCATAGAGCAGCTCTGATTTCTTCATCAGTGACCCCACTGCTAATGCTCAAGCAATTCTCAGCAGATAAAAAACAGCACGAGAAAGAAGTGACCGATGAAACCATGGGAGACATACAAAGCTCTGAAGAGTAAAGCTTTTCAAAACCACAATATATATGTCTCTTGATCTCATTCTCATTAGTGATCCAATTCCCCGAGGAATCCTTTAAACTACGGATTTTGTTTCTGTGGCGCCTAACTAGAGTGGAGACATGGAAAAAATTGGTATTACGGTCTCCAAACGTGGCTGCATTCAATCTTGACTTAAGCGCCCAATATTCCTCTTCCTGAAGTAAAATTAATGAATATTCCTCAATAAGTTACTTCTCCAAGGTCAAGAGAAAGTCACTAGGACTGCTTGCCAAAGCTTTTTGAGCACCATTAATTCTGGCCAATACTCTTTTCTTCTTAGCAAATAAATTCCCAAAGACATTATAATTCCAATGCTTGGCTTTACTAACAAAATCCAACATAGCTCCTTGAAGATCTCTGCCCGCAGTCCAAGCCTCCTGAACAATATTTGGGAACCCTGGATGTAGGAGCCACATAGTGTGGAAACGAAAAGGTTTGTTTTGACCAGGAGGGGTAGACCCAAACAGCTCAACTAAAACTGGACAGTGATCCGAACAGGTCCTTGGCAAATGGGTCACTGCAGCTTCGGGATATAGAATTCTCCACGATGGGTTGGCAAAGCACCTATCAATTCTCTCGAGAATAAGATCAGAGATGGGCCTACGGTTAGTCCAAGTATACTTAGGCCCAGCAAACCCCAAGTCCAACATATTACAGTCATCCAAACATTCTTTAAATTGGAGAGCCCTATTTAAATTCACCTGATTCCCTCCGAATTTATCTTCTCTACTCAAAACTTCATTAAAGTCTCCCAACATAAGCCAAGGTAGATTGTGGAGCTGGGCAACAACTTTAAGATTATCCCACAAAATTCTTCTCTCAGTCAACCTAGGTCTAGCATATATAGCAGAAATAAGCCAGATAAGGTCAGAATTACGCACCTTAACAGTTGCATGAATCTCCTGTTCTGTAGAAGACAAGAGCACCACATCAACATCATCTGTTTTCCACAAGAGCCATAAACCCCCAGCATAGCCAATGGTCTCAGTAACTATGCTTCCATCAAAAGGTAAATCTTCAATAATTCTAGCAGCCCTATCTCCACCAACTCTAGTTTCTGTGATCACCATGATCGAGGGGTGGTGATTAATAGCCAACTCAAAAATTCTTCTCTTGAAGTCAGCATTTAGAGCACCTCTGCAATTCCACAGTAGGATGTTCATCTTCACAAATTGACCAAGAGGAACCTCAATCTCCGGGGGATTAGAGTTCATCATGGCTGTCTCCACCATACTCCATCCCATCCTCCTCAGTATGTCCTTGGAAGCCACCCAGTCCGGCTTCCACACCATCATATGCTTCAAAATACCTAGGATGTCCTCCCTGCTGCACAGAAGCACATCGCACCTCTGAATTGGGGCCATTAACTGGATTAATTTCAAGGTGGGATGATTCCCCAAGTGGGCCACTGCTATTCCCCTGAAATCCACCAGCCTCCTTTCCTGTATAATCCACCCTGTCTCGTCCCAGTGAGGCATGACTGAAGGTCTCCGCTGCCTGCTCAGCTCCTCCGCCTTTTCCAATGAGATTTCGGGAAGATCCGTGAGGAACTTCCACCACTGATTGGGAGTGAGGTTCCATGCTGGGTGATCTAGAGGTAAATCTCCCGTTCGTATACTCATTGGGGTTATTGGGAACAAATGTTTCCAAGCCTGGCTCAGCTCTGTTTCGGTTAATGTAAAAAAATTTCATTAATTTCATTCGAGGTTTATGTTTTTATTCAGTAATGTTTGTACACTTGTCAATCCCCAATGAAACCAGAAATGTAATGAGACCTAACTCCAAAAAATGAAAACACCCACCAAAATAATGCCCTCAATTCTATTTATGTGTTTATTTTCCGTGATTGGCAAACACATAAATCTTACTGGACAAACATATAAAACACAAATTGAGAAAATGAAAATTTAAAAAAAAAAAAAATTTAAAAAAAGCCTTTAAGCAAGTGTGTAGTGGCAATGAGGCTAATATATATTTTATTTACATACATGTATATAAAATAGACTTATATAGACTTAAAATTTATTTTTTTGTAAGTTTATGATTAAGTTCATAAGATTTCAAATCATTATTCGCAATTTGTTCATAATAAAAATAGTCAATTTTGTATTATGTATTATATATAAAGGTTAACAACAACAAAAAAGGTGAATCTAATTTATATAACTTCATCAAATGAAAATCATTACGTCTATACATGCACATAAGCCAACTTTGCCAACTTAGGTTTTTGGTATAAGAGCATTAGCATCCGGATTCTTAAAAAAATTGTCATTTTACCCTTTAAAAAGTTACTTTGCCTATTTTAACATACTATTTTACAACTCATCCAACATTTCTTTTTCTTTTTTTTCATATACAACTCATTAAATAATACTAGCCTCTGAGCACGCGCTCACACACGTGCTCAAATACTCTTCTTTTCTTTTCTTTTTGGTAAAAGTTAATAATTTGCATCAATTATAATTTGGGATTACTACATTTTCTAATCACAAAGATATCTAGGGTGTGATAAAAAAAATTTCACCCACAAACGCAACACTCATTACACCCCTAGGTTTTTTGTTATCAAAAAATGTAATAATCAAATTATAATGGAGCATTTACCAAAAAAAAATAGAAAAGCTTTTGAGCATGCATGTTTTGGCGTGCTCAGAGGCTAGTTCATTTTTTGTGTATCTACTAATTTGATAATTAATTGTTTAATTTTAGAAATACTAAAATAATTAGATTTAGAATTTGTATACCAAAAATCAAACTTAATACTTCTACACAATGTGTGTGGTATTAATTTTTTTGTCATTGGGGAAAATGTGGTAACTTCTTTTGAACCACATTTGAATCTCATGTCGTTCTTCATTAACATGAGATAAATATTGAGTTATTTTCTACTATTTAAGTTGAACATTTTTATTTTGAACGTACATATTTGATTTTATTTTATTTTCATTTGGCGTTATTTCTCTCCCCCCATGTACCCAATAAGCTTAGATGCATCTAAATGTCCACCCAATCGTAAATCAAATTAAAGTCAAACCAAAGTGAAGTAAAAAAGAAAAGGGAAAGTAATAAAGCAAAGTTAAAGTTTGGGGTGAGTTAACCCATCTAACGGAGCACCTACAACACTCTTAGAAAAGCATTAACATAGAAATGTGTTAAATGTAACCCACTACAACTTTGCAAACCAAATATGAGTACATCCCCAAGGTGTATTACTATTATGATAAAAAAATAAAATAAAAAAGTCTACTAAAACGACATGAAAGTCTCTTTAAAAAATTGTATATATCAGCAGCAAATTGAAGTCCATTATTGCTAAGCCAAACCAAAGGTTAACACGCACAAAGAAAAATATGGGAAGTGGGAACAGGGTTCACTCACTCATGCATAATCTTATACAACTACTTAAGCCAATAGAAATTTTTGTCCTATCAAGGGTTTAAGTATCAATTCCAAATTTGTGCGCTTGCTGTAACCTTAAGTGTGCTAAACAATAGGATGATTAAAAAAAGATGAAAACAATAGTTTAAACCAAAAAAATAATTCATTCAAAAACCAATAAAAATAGACCAAAAGTACAATTGTAAGTAAAAGTTAATGTGGAATTTGAAGCTCTTTTAAAACCTTTCACGGCATATTTGGTTGATTTATATGGAAGTTGGATTGTGGACCCATAGTCTTGACGGTGAAACCAACAGAAGGCTTATTTTTTCTTTAGCATCACATTTATACCCTTTGAGGCCTCAAATACTTCAAGTCCTTTGTAGCACCCACCCACATGAATCCTAACATCAAAACTCAAAATGAACAACTAAGGTAATCACCATAAATTTGTCTAATTTGACAATAAAATCCCAAAAGCTAATTACACACCAAATACAATAATTTCCACAAATCAGAACCATTTGAGCTAAAACTGAAAACTAAAAATCATTCACATATGGAGATGAAGAAATCAGGAATGAAACAAAATTCCACCCAAGCAAAATGCAATATATTAAGAGAAGAGACAAACCAACGTTTAAGAAAAAAGCTTGCAAGAGCATGTTAAAAATGGATTGAGACTCCCAAAGATCCAATAAAGAAGTACCTACCCAACCCACCTTTTGACAATAATACACCCATCAAAAATCCGGACAAAATGGGCTTTTGCCCTTTTCGGGCAAATTAAATAGTCTTATGCCCTTCTTCCCAAACTAATTAGGGAAATATCCATCTTTTAAAACTCGACTTACTCAAAATCGAGTTAAACTCTATAGTGACGTTTTTAAGAACCTATAGTGACGTTTTTAAGGATCTATAGTGGCATTTTTTAACTCGACTTCCATGAAATCGAGTTATAGGTAAACAAATTGCTTATAATTCGATTTCATTGAAGTCAAGTTAAAAAATGTCATTATAGGTCTTTAAAACGCCACTATAGGATTTTAGAAAAAAAAAAATTTCTAACTTGATTTATCATAAATCAAGTTTTAAAAGAAAGGCATTTCCCTAATTAGTTTGTAAAATGGGGTATAAAGCTATTTAATTTGCCCGAAAAGGGTAAAAGCCCATTTTTTCCTCAAAAATCCCAACCATTATCATGTCCAAGCTAGTATGGGCAAAGATTTGGGGACTAAATTCATACTTCAAGAATAGAATTCTTGAGATTCGTTGCTCTTACTTTGTCAAAACAAATAATTTAAGATTCTGCTTAAATTTCCTGTTTGAATTTCTACAATGGCATTTACAAGGCTTTTCTTACTTGGCATCTATTGTCCTGTTTTCTTCAACATCTTTTGCTGTTGTAGGTTTATTACTTGTCTCAAATCAAATTTGTTTCAACAGAGTTGGGGTTTCGACTGAGTGAGACCTGATAAAACACTTTTTCTTGCTCCAAAGACACAGAGACTGAGTTGGGGTATCAATTTGGAATTTACGGTTTCCTTTGTGAAAAGCAAGAGTGTAAGAGAGTGATTTAAGAAGTTGCAATTTGGGGCTTTCGTCGAGGTGGTGGAGCAGTGTTGTTGCGGTGGAGCTGAAAATATTTTTGATTTGGGGATTTAGGGTTACAGACTTAGGGTTTTGATTTGTGGAAAGAGAGAAATCTTAACCTATACACACGCGAGAGATGAAGAGTTGAAAAAAAAAAAAAAAAAAAAAACTTTTTGTTTTAATTGTTTTTGAAAAAGGGTGTTTTGGTCTTTAACATTGTACTATCTAAACAAAAATCATGTGCAAGTCATGTGCTATCAATTTTTGTCTAACTTAACCCTAAAATTAACATTAGGGTGCAAAGTGTAATAAAGGTCATAGTTTAAGGTGCAAAATATGCATTCAAATAGTTTAGGGTGCAAAGTGTAATTTGGTGTATAGTTTAAGGTGGTAAAGTGTAATTTCTCCTAAAATTTATTTACAGTAAAGTTAATTTTATCACATGACCGGCTTTCTTAGGAAAAAAAAAAAAGAAAAAAAGAAAAGAAAAGGAAAACACACAGCATCAATTTGTGATTGATATCAATGTATTAAAGATGATGAACTTACCAGAAGGCTCGCCGAATTAGAAAACTTGTTATTTTTAGCAAAAAAATAAAAAATAAAAACTTTTTTTTTCCCACATTCGAAACAATGTTACAAATATTGAAAGAGGTTGGTCTTGTCAAAAAGAGAGGTGTGTGTGCGGGAAGGGCAGTGAGAATAAGAGAGTGGGAATAAAAGCTGGCGGCTTAAAAAGGAGAGAGGAACAATTTCTTAATTAATCTGGTGGGCTAGGGTTTTATAAACAAAGTCCAATCTCTTAATTAATTTTTTTTTCAGCCCAAAGTTGCCACTCTCAATGCAAACCATTTATAAAATTTTTAATCTCCTTTTTAGGTTGTGTAAAATACGTAATTAATAAAATAATAATCAATATGTTAAAATTTGCAAGGTAATACACAATTGTTGGATGGATTCCATTTTACTGTTTTTGCAATATCTTGCTTGTTTCAAGTCCTATTTCGACTTATGAGCTATAGTTTTTAAAGAGAATTCAATTATTCCTAATGTGAGTCCAAATTTATCAAGACTGAACGGTAAGATCTTGGTCAAACATTGGTTAGACCCAGGTCAACTGTGGCCAAACTTGGTAAAAGTAATAGAAAATGTCAATTTTAATGCAAAATGATGAATTTTAGTAGTTGAATAAAATTTTGAAGTTGTTTGACCCTCAGTTAATCCGATTAAAACTTGATCAACAAAGGATATTTTGGTCATTTTTCCCTTGGCATTTAAAATTGATAATTCCAACATTTGGTTGGGATAAGTGACATCAAATCTAACATTCTTCTGATCTGGGGATGAAAATTGTATAAATATATATATATATATATATATTTATATATATTTTGGCTCAAATTGGGATTTTACAGGCAAAACAAAGGTGAACAAAATACAGTATCGATAACCACCTTTGAGCTACTCTAGCTTCTTTGGCTCTTGATTAACATGTATGCTCCTTAGATCACCAGTACACCTGTTGACTATGACAATTGCCGGGGACAGACCTACAGTAGGGCAGAGGGGGGCCATCCCCCCCCCCCCCCCCCAAAAAAAAAAAAAAACTAGTATATATAAGAAATTGTGTTTGTGCTTGAGACCAATGACTGTTTGAGTGCACTAGATTTGGCAGCACTATTAATGCTAAATTTTGAGTATGCATCATTCTTTTCGTAGAAGCAGATAGATGAAATATACATGGGAGGCATTATTTGATCGAAATAGATGTTAGACAATGATCGTAAAAGTCTTTGTACTGGGTCATTAAATTTTGTCTTTGTCACTTTGTGTGGTCTGAGCCGTGTGGCCAATATATTATATATATGAAATTGTGTTTGTCTCTTGTGATTTAATTTAATTCTTTGTGTGGTTGTGATTTAAGTCTTTGATTTTGTACATTGAAAATGAGATTGCTGCAAAATTTGGTACAGAATCAATCATAGACAACTTTAGAGATTTAAAATAGCGTCGACTTCCATTTTGATAATGTGTTGAAATATCTAAGAAATACTTATTTTGTATGTTATACTTTGTTGATGTTTTTATAATATGAAATGTTTAAGAAATACTTATTTTGTATGTAGTATTTTGTTGAATATGAAATAGATATTAGTTTTTATTTTCATAATTTCTTTTTGGTTTTAAGCTTTGGCCCCTCTCAGGTTCAAATCCTGGTTTCGTCCTTGACAATTGCAGTGCCATTCAAATCACCCATAATGATGTCTTTCATTAACAAACACATTGAGATGGATTGTGATTTCATTTGTCAACACTTCTAACAAGGAACTTTTCACTTACTCTTAGTTTCCTCTTAAGACTAACTGTTGACTTGTTCACCAAGTCTCACCCATTTTTCCGTCTTCAGGATCTCGTCTCAAAAGTCAAGATGGATTCCTCCTTAATTAATTAAGACCTCGAGTTTGAGAGGGTAGTTTAGTATATACAGTACTATATTTTAGATGTCTAGATCAATGATTTTGCTAAAGTTAAGGAGCATTAATATAATCTTTATTTTAGTCTCACTCAAGGGATTTTGTGTTTGATATATATCAACTCTATTGCGTATATAATCAACCCCTCACAATTTATTTGAATGTACAAAAACCATACAAATTATTTACAATTTATACAAGCATAGGCTCATTCAACCTCTGCTCAACATTACCGAGCTTTTCAAATTAATGTCGAAATTGATTTCACAAATCAGCTTAATTCTCATCAGAAGATCGGCCAGACGTCTTGAATCCGAGGCGATTTCGAGCATTCACGCCCTCCTCACTTGCCACCAGGTAGTGCACTTAATTTTACTTATTTGAAAAAAAAAAAAAAAAAAAAAAAAATTCTCTCCATTCAAATGAAATTAATAAAATCCATTTCATAGTGTATATTTTATTTCTTGTCATTATTGGTGTACATGCTACTATGTCATTCAAAATATAAATGACGTTATATTGGAAATACATTTAAATTTATAATATAAATTTATTTTAGTTATTTGAATATAAAATTAGGTCAAATTCAGCTACCTATGAGGTAAAATCCAAATTCTCCTCGAAAATAGCAGATTTAAATATTTGAACCCAAAAATAAATTTTAAAATTCACAAACTGTACTATTAGAGTCAGGTTAAGTCCGAAAACTTACTAAACTAGATTAATTCCCATTCCTACATTGAAAACTTATAAATATAAATTCTGACATCCAGATGAGTGACACAAGCAGCTCTTTTAAGCAAATTCTTCACAAAAATGCAAATCCTACACTTAGTTATACTTAATGAGTAGGTACACTTATGCAGTTATGCTGATCATCCAAGCAATCAAAACTAAAATGTTTGTGATCTTGCTTAATAAAATTTAAAATCTCATCAGCAAAATTAAAAGAAACGAATAATAAAATTTCAGTTATAAAACAAAAAATGAGAAATAATTACAAGTCTGCTATATTGTGATATTAGTAGGGATCGAGCTGCATGATTAATAGCATATTTTAATTATTTTAAAAAGTTAAAAAAAAAAAAAAAAAAAAAACAAAGTTCTTGTCTAAGGCCCTGTACAGCATCAAATGCTAATGCAAAACATATACATTTCACAACCCCCACCCATAATACAGAATAAAGATAAGTAAAATACTCAAACATGAACTGGAAAGCAAAAAGTGATAGACTAACAAACTTGAGTCACATGCATCTTAGAACGCACCCATAACCTTTTTTCTTTCATTAAGCTCCTTATCAGAGCTTGATCCTCGAACTAAATACGTATAAGATACCTTAAGTTGTAGCGTTGGAGTTATTCGTGAAGATGTCCCGACTTGTGCCAGTCACACTCTCAGAATCAAGACTTCGATTAGTTGACAATCCACTATTAAACGTAGATAGCCCATCACCAGTTTCCGATTCCAACATGGGTCCAACATTGTGAACGTTGATGTTTTGAGAAACACGAAATGATCTCACCTCCTGATAGTTAATATCACCACTAGGATTGATTTTTTCCTGCTCCGCGTCTTCATTCTGTTGCAAATCTGATGCAAACTCTAGCCTTTCCATCACATCGTTCATCGTAGGCCGTTGGATCCCATGATCACGCACCCAACTCTCTGCAACCTCCACGTAGACCTTGAAGCATTCTGGTGCAATCTTCCCCTTCAGATATGGATCAATGATCTCATAAATGGTCCCATTTTCAATGCATTTCCGAGCCCAGCTGGGTAGATGCAATTGCTCCTGCCCGAGTTTTGAATTTACTGCCTTTCGGCCACATAACACTTCCAACAACACCACACCAAACGAGTACAAATCGGCTTTCTCATTCACTTGCAGACGCCTTGCATAATCGGGATCCAAATATCCCGGTGTACCCATAACATTGGTGGTAACAGCAGCTTGATCCAAACCCATTTTGGACAATCCAAAATCTGAAACCTTAGCCCCCCATTTGTCATCCAATAGAATATTGGCGGCATTCACATCGCGGTGGATAATAGGGTATTTCATGCACGTGTGGAGGTAGTGCAAACCACATGCGGACCCAATGCATATCTCGAGTCTTTGTTTCCACGTGAGAGGGTCGTTTTTGGTGTCAAATAGATGGTCACTGAGGGTACCATTTGTCATGTATTCGTAGATGAGGATCATCTCACCGTCATCATTGCAGTATCCAATAAAAGAGACAAGGTGGCCATGGCAAAGTTGAGAAAGCATCTCGATCTCAGTCTTGAACTCCCGAGCACCTTGTCGAGACTCAGGGTTCAAGCGCTTGATTGCCACAATCATACTCTCGTCGATGAAACCCTTATATACATACCCAAAACCACCTCGGCCGATAATCAGTTCTTGGTGGAAGTTATCAGTCGCTATTTTGATTTGGTCTATTGAGAACCGGCGGCATAGTTCTTCGGGTAATGATGAAGTCTTCTTCCTTGTTGACTTTCCTTTGTATGGATCATGCCAGCAACAGCACTTTGATAGTTGATAATAATAAACATAGTGCCCGGACTTCCTTAGTTTCAAGAGAACCATGCAACACACTAAAGTGAGTACCACTAAGATCCCCACACCACTTCCAATTGCAATGAATACTGTTTTCTTTGTTTTGGACTCCTTGGTTGTAGAGGCAGCAGGTAGAGAGGGCAGCATTTGACTAGGTCCTGCGAGGTTACCATCTGAGTTGCTCAGTTTGAACACTTCCACACCGTTTAAAATTGCATCGTCAGAAGTAGCTCCTGTATCAGGGTGTAGATCAATGGAGAGAATATGGTTGTTGTCCTCAACTCCCTTCTTTTGGATTTTTACTACATAGTCCTTGTAAAAAGGCGTAACGCGTTCATCAGTCCACAATATTACATCAGCACCTAACTCGGCTAACAGATAGTCTATATATATGATGAACCGTCTTTGGCCAACGAAGTATATAAGTTTGTCTATTTCACAGAAATGGAGCCTCACCAGGTAATGAAATCCCGAATCAACTGGTAATTCCCACGTCAAATTAGACATCTTGTTCTTGTTGCTATCTAAGCCCATTGTCCTTGCAGACTGATATACATCATCTGGTGCTGTGTAATTTGCTATTTTAGAGTAGTTGGGTATGAAAGATGCATTATGAATAGTTAAGCCTGAATTTTTGAAGTACTTTATATCCGGGGACCATTTTCTAAATAAGCCAGTGTCTTCCGTTGGTGATATCAAGTTCCCACCCACGTTTAATCGATAAACCATCTCGAGTGCCATGTTGTTGCTTATGTAGAACGTAGGACTTTGGCCTACATAAAGTGGGTTTATGGGTGCACCTTTTGGACTGTAATACAGGTTTTCAGGCATGGACACAATCTCAATTCCATTAATGAAAGCATAGAAATTAATCAAAGTAGTTGAAAAAGGGATGAAGGTTAGATTCAATTTTTGATTTGCTGCAACGTTGATGCAGAACTCTTTTACAATCTGGTTTTGCAAAGAATCAGCAAGAATAACAGCAGTAGTGAAGTTTCTAAGTAAGGTGAACGAACCTGCTTTGACAGTGAAAAAGGCCTTAGACCCCTCAAAACCATAGTAAGAAACCGGGTTAAAGTGCAACCGAACGAATTTCGGGCCAGCGGGGAGTGGAAATACGTAGGTGAATTGAGAATAAGATATACGTGCAGTCTTGTAGGGAGCTTTTGTTATGGTTCCTTCTTTTGGAGCGTGAGGGGTATTAGATTTGAGATTATGTTCGTCTTTGGGAAAGAACTTGGACTGAAAGTCTCCACTCCAGTCTCGCCCATCCATATCCTTCGAAATGTTTGAAGTGGCACTGCCACAATCGAGGGTAATATCATCAACGGGGACATAACGAGGAGCTGTGAAAGAAGCTAGTGTGATATGGTAAAAAAGGAAGACTAAGCAGAAGATGGAAAGGATAGGTGTGAGTGTGAGCATCGAGAGGTTCCTCATGGGAGCAAGAAACAATTGAGGTGGAGAAAGAAATGAGAGGAGGAAAATCTCCTTTTATTCCTACTTTATAAAGGTAAACTAACTCATTATTGAGCTAGGGCAATGATCAATTATTAAGATTTTTCTTCCTCGTTCAGTTGCTTTGGTTGAGCGTTGGTTGCTGTCCGAGCATTGGTGTTTGCCCATGAAATTGGTCTTTTGGCCATCTTGTAGCTGATGCAACAGTAAATTCCTCCCATACACGTCAACAAGGAAATTCTATACCTCACAATCTAGTTAGGTTAATATTTTTTTTAATAACTAGGTTAATTAATATTTTATTGGTGTGAATGGAGAATATTCATCCATACCTCAATGATATACTTTTAATCAACTATAGCCAGTATTTTTTTAATAATTTTATTAGCCTTCTTCACAAAAAAAAAGAAAAAAAAAAAGAAAAAAAAGAAGAAGCTAAAAGTAGTTTAAAACGTTAAAATTATAAGCTTTTTATACAAAAACTATTAGAATTATATAGTTAAATAATTAAAAAAAAATCAATATTTTTTTTTGGGAAAATAAATTTTAACATAATATTAAAGCATAAAGTTTTGCCATTTAAAACCTCATCTACTCTATCTCCCATTTAAAATTTCAAGTTTTAGTATCTGGAAAAATTTATAATTTAACAAAAACCTTTCATATATAACAATTTAGCATCTATTTGAGGTGGTAATTTGTTATTAATTTCCCTTGAGCCCATTGTTGATAGCAATTTATTGTTTACCATATATTGAGAATTTGTCACCTTAGCAGCAAAAAATTATGAGAGAGTTTGCCTATGCGGACTTATTGTTTTTTTAACCATCATGCTAAAGAACTACCTAGACTCAATACCTCCAACTTGTTATTGACTCAATCAACAGCCTATAATGACTTATCTGGTTTGTGAAATTTCTTATTTAAATATTAAATATTATATAATAAAAGTTGGATCTTAGAAATGGTGATTTCACGCTAAGTAAATATTCTAATTAATTGCTATGTTCTTCTACTATATATTATTATAGTCCTATAACTAAAAGACTTCTAAAAAGAAAAATAGTACTCAATGAAAATCTTATTAATGTTAAAGTACTATTTTTTAGTAAATAATTTTGTTAATAAAAAATCATATATCATTTTAAATAAATTATCACAATTTATTAAATTATCAACGATGGGGTCACTAATGTCACCAAATTTCATGCAATTTCGTCATTGTCAACCTGTTTGACTCCTACTTTTTGGATTTCTTGCTATTTGACTTGTAGCACTTTCTATGATCTAGGAATTAGATGTCTGTTTTACATAAAATAAATATTAATAGACCAAAAAGTAAGATTTTTTATCATGAATTTCAATTAACTCAATTAATAAAATTTTTAGTCGTCTAACAGAATGTCGTTTATTTGACAAAAATAAAACACAACAATATTGGCTAAGAAAACAAAGATTAATAAGAAGAACAAGAAAGAAGAAGAGGACAAGAGAGGAGGAAGAGGGAGAGGTTACTGGCTAGGGTACGAAATTCATTACATAATAGTTAATACCATCGTTTTAGTTGGATGATGACCACGAATCATGAATGGTCAATACCAGCAAAGATGCTGTCTACTCATGAGAAGTGGGGCAGGGGAGACTTGAAAAGTCTTGAGGAAGAAACTACAAAATGATTGGAAACTTGATAATGCACTCGAAAATCAAAATGTCTAATGATTGAAACGAAGTGGAAGATTTTTGGCGTGAGGGATATTTTATTATGCAACAATAATTCTAGTCGCAACAATTTTTTATAATTTTTTTCGTAATTATGACATGGTATATTATGATTTTTTTTTAATCAAAGATATATCATGTTTGATGTATAATAATGAAAAAAAAAAAAACACATAATCACCTAGCAAGCATATTTGATCTTCCACGTAGGAATGGCAACATGATAGGTACAAGGTTGGTTTCTTATTTTTCACTTCCACCACTTTTCCCCACATCCGTTCCTCCCCTTTCCCCAACCCCACTTTGGGACAGTTTTTTTTTTTTTTTTCCTCCACCATCTAGGTGGCACTCAAGGGTACTCGTCCCACTCAATTGTTTTATTTAGGGCTGTCCACTGAAAACTGACCCACCAGCCCAAATCGCCCGAGCCGACTCGAAAACTAGCCGGCCCAACACCGATGATGGTCGGCGGTGGGTCCTCGCCACCAAAAACCGACTTAAGTGGGTCGGATGGCGGGTTTTCTTCTCCAAACCCCGATGAACCCAATCCAACCGACGAAACCCATGAAAGAAGGCCGGATATACCTAGATCCACTCAGATCCAGTGAAGATTTGGTAGTTTTTGGTTAGATCCAGTGATGAGATGGAAGTTTTCGCTCAAATCTGGGCTGGAGGTGGTGATTTTTGCTTCGATCCCGTGGTTGTCACATAGATCCGACGAAAAATCAATAGATTCGGTGAAGATCCAGTGAAGATTCGGCGAAGATCTAGTGGTTGAAACTCACTATGACTTTGACCGACCCGACTGTGTTGCACCGAAGACCGATCCGACTTGACCCGAGGTTGTCCGCGGTCGGCAGCGGGTTGTTCAACCTTACACCCAATGTGAGTGGGTCGGTTTCGGGTTGAGCACAAACTTAACCCGTGAACACCCCTAGTTTTATTAATTTATTAATATTTGATTTAAAATATATAATACATTAAATTAAAACTCATAAATATTATAATAATAAAAACATGTCTAACATTACAAATCTTTCTAAAAGCATAGCAATATAGCAATTCAACTATTGAAGTATTAAAAATCATAAAAACAATTAAAAAAATAATAATACAACAACAATTAAAAATTTATAAACAATTTAAATATTTATCATAAAAATATCAAATCAATAATACAGCACCAAAAGACATCATATATTAAAATTTGAAAGTTAAAGAACATATATTTGTAGTAAAAAAAAAAAAAACCAATAAAAATATAGTTTTAAAATTTTAAGTATAAACAGGGCAGGTCCCTGATAGGCAATCCCACCCCAAAGCCACTTTGGGAGGAAGGATTATTTAACCCCAATCCCCAGCCCCATTTGTTAAAAGATCTCATAAAACGCACACAAAAAAAAAACCTTTGAAATTTTTTTTAAAAAATAATTCTTAATTTTAAATATAAACTAGGTTCCAATACGCCCTCGTTACAAACCCAAACCCATTTAGGGGGAAGGATTTAACCCCATTCCCAACCTTATTTGCCATAAGGGACCACTAAAATCTACCCCATTCAAGGTGGGGATTGGGGAGAGACATGTATTTAAAATGCTATCCCCACTTGTAGATAGAATTAAAAAGACTTCTTTTATGGATATAGTAGAATTTCAACATATGACATCTATTTTATGATGATTACTCTTTATTTTAGATTTACACACCAGTCATTTATTGTATGCTAGGTTCTATGACATCCATTTTATGATGATTACTCTTTATTTTAGATTTAGACACCAGTCATTTATTGTATGCTAGGTTCGAATCCTCAGATCTCTTATTTGACGACAATAGATTTTATCAGTTCAGCTAACTGAAACTTGCTAATAAACAATTAGGCCATGTGAAATTAATCACACTTGAGTTCATACATGTCACGCCCCAAACCTAAAAAGGTCCAAAGTATGAGAAATACATCCTAAAGATACCTGTAGATTTTTCCTTTTTGACAATTCAATCCAAACAATTCATACCAAGTACCAACATCAAGAATTTTCATAATAATTTCATTAAAGATACTTCCAAAGTAAGTCAGGACTCTATGCAATAATTACAAGAACCATTGGCCATAAAAGATTGAACGTTTGAATAAATATAATTACACATCAATAACTTGTCTCATTAGTGAAAATAAAAGTTATAACCACTATTAGATACAAAATAATGAGTCAAGCCTACTCTAGGATGTACATCATCTAAAGATCACCATCACAAAAATCCAACCTCCATCAGTAGTTAGTCTAACTATTGCTAGCCACAAAAACCTGTCTCAAAATAATCTCTGCCTACTCTAAAAAAGTTTGTGAAAGAATGGGATGAGATAAAACCCAGTAAGTAGCATAATTGGGGGAATTACACTTTACCACCCTAAACTAAACTCCAGATTACACTTTGCACCCTAAACTTTGGATTTCTATCCAAGTTAACAAAAAACTTAACATTGGGGTGCAAAATATAACAAGAGTCATAGTTTAAGGTGCAAAACTTGCATTCGAAAATTTTATGGTACAAAGTTTAATCTAGGGTATAGTTTAAGGTAGTAAAGTGTAATTTCCCCTAGCATAATTAATGGGGTGGGGGGAAATGCAAGTTTCATGATGATAAATAGTTTACAAAGCATATTATAGTTTGAAAATTTCTAATTGAATACTGCAAGATCATTTTCAATAATAACATGATAAAAATGATTAAATAATGCCACCCAAAGTTTTTTTTTTTTTTAAATGATCACCATGAAACCACATAATATATATAGTGTGAGCATAACAACATTGTTCCAAAAACCTAAAAAGCCAACCCAAGCCACATGACAAGCCACCATAAAGATGGAAATGTCAGAAAGACATTACACTGCCATAGTGATAAGTCAAAACTCACAAACCACTAGCATAATATGTACCTCTTTTGACATGTGGTCTATTGGCCCCATGGGTAGCAGCCTCATCCACACCCTCAAGGATTTACCTCTCCCCCCATGGCCAGCAGGGGAGAACTCGTCATATAGTACCTTTTTTTCATGTGGTCTATTGGTCCTGCCTAGCCTCATCCACACCCTCAAGAATTTACCTCTCCCTCCTATAGGCAATAGGGGAAAACGCACTATACAGTACCCCTTTTGAATGTGGTCTTTTGGCCATATGGGCAATAGCCTCATCCTCACATTTAAGGATTTACCTGTGTCATGTAAAGTGAGAGGCTCTAACTTGACTCGTCGTCACAAAGACGGGGTAATCACACGTCACACAAACGTTGTCACAAAGACAGGGTAATCACCAATATCGTGGTACAATGTAAAATCACATCAGAAGCTTACAAATTAAATGTATTCAAAATACACAGTTTACTTTCCAAGTAGTTTCATAAAATTGTTCAACAACCAAGATATCCATAAAATTCTCAAGGTCCTTAAAATCATTCCTTGTAATAAGGTTTTCTATCAATTTCCCAAATAATACAAGTTAAGACAAAACATCTTTAGTATTTCCAAATAATACCAAAAATTATGAAATCCATTATCAAAGGAGTTCAAAGATTCTTTTCTTTTCCATGCCAAATATTCATGCATTTCCCCATATGCAATATTAAACATGATGCACTTTTCATATATAATCATATATAATAGGGTCACAACACAACACTTTTTAGAAAAACATAGTTTCACAAATAATTTTCCAGAATGTGTTTAAACCAAAAACAACGTTTCATGTCGTGTGATTATTTTCCAAAAATCTCATTAAAAAGCTACTTACCTTAACCTGCAAAAGCCTAATTCTCCAAATTCCAAAGGAGATTAGCTAGAACCTAAATAATACCAAGCAAACCTATCATGATAAGCATAAAGCTTGACATTGCATCTAACTACGAATTAGAGATCACTAATTAAGATATTAATTAGACAAACCTAAGTATTTAACCTCACAAGTAATGTATTACACTTCCAAAGTTTCTCAACAATTTTATTTACAAGACATAGACTCCAATTTATAAAATTAACCAATTCAAGATCCTCTCCCTAATACTAAAATCTTAACAATTTATTAGTAACTTCCATAAGATTTACACATCATCATCAAGAGAGACCCATGAAGCAAAATCACAATATCTACCAAGACAAGAATTTTAAATCTTCAACTAGCTCCAAATAAACTCAATAGTAATGGAAAATTAGATTTACCGACTATCACATGATAGAACCCAAACCCTAAATTTCCACCATAAGTATACCTTAGATAGCCACCATTTGTAAAACCATAAACCCATTTATCAAATAAGTCCACCAAATCAAAACCTATATACATAAACATAAGATTATCACTCCAAAAGCTTAGATAAAGAGAATCTCTAGCAAAAGTATAAAAACCCACCAAAAAGATTAGGAGTTTTTACCTTAAATAAAAGAAAAAGATGCCTTAGAAATTCCAAAGGAGTTTTCTAGTAAACTTCACCGGAAAAGATGGTGGAGGTGGTGGTGAGGAGTGGGGACCGGTGGGAGAGTGTGAGGGAGAAAGAGAGAAGTGTGTTGTGTTTGTGTGAAATGGAAGTTGACTGGCCAAAGAGGGAGATAAGGGAGTGTAATGTGTGGTGGTAGTGAATGGGGTAGGTGGGGCATGTGGGGTCCCAAAATCTGATCCTATTTTTTCTTAAGCTTGGGGTGTTACAATGCATTACAACCTCTAAAAACACGAAGGACCTTTTGAATATACACCATTGTTAGTTTTTTTTAAGACTTTCTTGCCTCTCTCCGTGTGTGTGTTAAAATACTTAGTATTCTAAAAAAAAAAAAAAAACCTTCTGAAAACACAGGATTACAATTATGATCTAAAAATTGGGCTATTATTAATGTTATGTGTAATGAATCATATGGGCTTTTTGTAGTTGTCAAGTCCTGTAAAAATAGGTCAAAAAGATAGAAGAAACTGTTCTATGTGTGATTGTGTTGCTCCAAATGACAAATAGCTGTTTTTTTGGGTTACCCCAGGTTTTCTTATGCATCTAGCAACCCCATGTTGTGAACTTCCTACATAAACTAGTAGAAACACTTATAATTTTAATTAATTAACATTGGTTATCATTATTTTTTGTTAGATAATTAAATTGGTAATTACTTGGGTTTTTTTTATAGTGAGTTTCAACCTATGGCGTCCGTTCCTGATGATAGCTCTTTATCGTCAGACCAAGACACCAATCGTTTGGTGTAGGCGTGGATTGAACCCCAGATCTCTTATTCAACCATAAGAAACTTTACCAGTTGAGCTAACTAGAACCCACAAGGTAATTACTTGTTAGTTGTAATGCACAAACTCATAAAGCAAGTTTGATTTATTGTAATATGTTTTACATGGTAATTGTAACATTATAGAGGAATTTTTTAAGAGAACACTCATAACCACTAAGATACTAAAGTGATCGTGTTAAACTTAGTTTAATAAATATATATTTTTTTTTTAGTAGTCTAGCAACTTTGAATTAACCATTGGATTTTTTTATTAAAAAATAAAAAATTTTAAAAACCATAAAAAGCCTTAATAAAAAAATAAAAAAAAGTTTCCATCAACAAAACAAAAACTTAAATAAATTTGACCGTAAAAAAATTTAAATAAGTTTCAAATTCTTTGATTTTTTTTCCATAAAAAAATAGATTGATTCATCCCTTATAAAAAATTGATTCTTTACTTATAAAAAATAATAAAATAAGATGCTAACACAAGCCTATGAGCAGCCTATTAGGCCTAACCTGGTACCCCTGCCTGGTAAAGACAAAATAAGCATTGCCCACGAGCAGGATCATGTGTTAGGGTTTTCTCTTTTGGCCCAGCCTGACTCGACCCTTTAACTAGCTAATTAACAACCTGCTATGCCTAACCCGTTGTGCCCAGAGGCCAAGTAAAAATGGGGGGCCGGCCCATTAACAACCCTTATCCCACTCATCTACTTTTTCTACTATCAAATTCAAAATTTTAAAATAATACAACTTCTTTCAAATAAACTTAAACAATTATCACTATTAAAAAAAAAAATTATCAATACAAATTATGAAATAAGCTTATCTTTTGGTTACATTTATTTTCTAAAAAAAAAAAAAAGAGTAAGGTTTTTGTTTTTTTAGTTAACAACTTTTTTAAGAGGAGATTTTAGATAAAAATTTAAAAGAGCAATTAAGCATTATTACACTTAACGATTTCTTTTTATGAACTTGTCAAAAAAAATTTACACTAATTAAATTAGAATCTTTCACTATGTGATTCAAGTAATCCCATCCTGTGTGATAGGCTATTTTAAATTGCCACTGTCACGAGATTACAAAGATGGTGAATTCATACTAATGGGGACAAAGTGGAATAAGCTCTGTATCTCGAAAAATAAGGATGGATCAGGTTTACAAGAACTTGAATCTTTTAACTTGACTATGTTGGCTAAGTAAGGTTGGAGAGTGGGGAAATTATTGGATAGTCCCGGACTACAAAGTTAACATGCTGATCTTGTAGTCCCAGCTAATAAGAGCACTACAAAAAAAAAACGTTCTATAGCCACGTTTTTAAAACACGGCTATAGGTCAGAAAAACGTGGCTATAGGACGATTTGGCCTATAGCTGCATTTTTTTAGGCCGCGTTTTCAAATGTGGCCTAAACCCCGTGACTATAGGCCTGAGGGGTCTATGGCCGCACTTTTTCAAACGCGGCCTAAGACCAGGACCTATGGACGCGTTTAAAATGCGGCCTAAGGTGAAAGCTATAGCCGCGTTTAAAACGTGACTATAGGATCGAACCAATGACCACGTTTAAAACGTGGCCATAGGTGATAGCTATAGCCATGTTTAAAACGTGGCTATAGGCCAGGACCAATGGCCGCGTTTTTAGAACGCAGCTATAGGACGTACTCTAGTTGCATTTATAAAAAGCGGCTATAGGGGACATACTCTAGCCACGTTTAAACGGGGCTATAGGCCTTTTGTTTTTTTTTTTTTTTTTAATTTGGCCATGAATCTTCAACCCCATTCTTTACAACATGAAAGACACATTCAAAGTCACATAATTTATAAAATGAAATTGATTTAAGCAAAGCCACATAGGATTGTGAACTATATCTTTGTCTCCAATGACTTAAAATTATCTAACATATATTCTAAGCCTGCAACTGAATAAATTTTGTGTAATCCAACCTAGCCAAACATTGAGCACAAACACAAATTAAATACCAATTCAGAATGCATATATAACAATTTCAAGGTAAACCAAGGACTTAAAAATGCAGATTTTTCTGTCAAAAAAATCAAAAAGAGAAGGTACAAGCACTAGTATGTGATTTAAAATTAACAAGGTGCATGCACCACCAACTTAAAATAATCATGATAAACAAGATTGGTAGGCTGCTAAACAACAGTTTGTGAAGTAACCATCATGCCTGGGACATTCCTAGCATAAGCCAAAATAGCTGCAAAGGAACTACATAGAAACACATGCACACATAAGAATAAACAAATAAACTACTCAAACAGACCTACACAACACATGCACGCAGACAAAGAGCTACAAAGGAACTGTTTACTAACCTATTTCAAAATAGTAGTCACTTTTGTCATATCCATGAGGGTCAAATACATCTTTACTAAAGCAAGAATAGTAGTCGCTTTTGTCATATCCATGAGGGTCAAATACATCTTTACTAAAGCAAGACCCTACTTGATCAAGAAACTTTTTCCACCTTTCTTGAAGTCAGGAAACTTATTTATCTTTCTCTGCAATTACATGAGAGAAAAGAAAAGGATAATAAGAGTAAATAAAATGTCTTATATCTGAAAGCAATAGCAGCATACTTGTAATTTTAGTACTTTATTAATCCAAAATTAGCATAGAACATAATTTTTTATGAAGTATTAAGCACAAATGCCTAAGGGGCCTAGATGGATGAGAAACTAATTGAGATGGCGAGTTCTGAGGCTGTAAACCCTTTAGATGATGATATTGCAGAAACTGACACTATAAGCACGGATCATTCAAAAGCTTATAAAGGGTCTTGCAACAATTTTACTCAAAAAGAAAGGGAAAAAAAAGAAGAAGAAAAAAGGGGGGCCTTACAGAATATCTCTCTTGCAAGATACTGGCATCATCTAATGTAAAAAAAATATCTCACAATCAAAGCAATAAGCCAATTCCCCAATCAAGGGGTTCATTATGTCCATAGACTATTTAATCTTAGAAAAATACTTAAGTAACAATTTCAAGCATTATAATTTGCAAGATACTGGCATGTTTCTAAAAATATGAAAAGTTCACAAGGAATAAAGAAGCAAATAATTAGATTATAAGAATTAAATATCTAGAATGCAAGCATATAGATGTTAATTTTCTTTTGGTAAGTAATAAATGGTAGTTTTTCTTGTTATCTATTCATGAAGGACAAGTTAAGTTTGAGGGAACGCACTTCCTTCTCAAGGTTTTCACACCTTCTCCCCTTTGAATCATGTGCTGCCTGTAATTGGAGTAGAAGGCTTATCTTGGGATGGACAAATGCAAGAAAGTCAAAGTAGTTAGTAGTTAGTTACTATTAGATAAGCTAGCATCATTTAGTTCACGCTAATCACATTTATTACATGTGTAATTCATAAAAACACAAGCTGGAATTAACAGTTGCACAAGGTAGATTAGTGAACCAATGAGATGGATCCATGTGGGCCAATTAAAGAAAACCAATACCACAGTGGCAAGACCCGACGTCCTTAATCTTCGAAGATAAACAAACAAAAACAATGCACCAGACAAACACAAATTTTGATTAAAGAAAAAAAAAGAATCAGAGATAGTGGCCACCACATCATGAGATAGGGCCTTCTTTCAAGGACTTCACCTGATTTTGAAGTATGCCACGTATAGAAAAGGAAGACAAAGAGCATACGTAATGGAGGCTGAAGGAAGGTCCACTCGTCTTGTTTAAAAATAAACTCTCATTGAGAATTTTGATCATCCACTAAAATGCTTGGGACAGCAACAAGCAGGTCAAGGCCTGGTTGACACCATGGTCATGATTATGCAGCCTCATAGGGGAATTTAGTCATAGCTCTAACTTAATTTGACTAGTCTAATATAAGTCATAATTCCAATTAAAGAATATAATAGATAAGCTAAAGCCTACACTATTCTATATAATCTTCTATTATTTGGAGACTTATCCAAACTCAACTACCTTTTTTTTGCCTAACATTGACAGCTTAACTTTATAAAAGGTAAAACTTTATAACATAATCTTCTAATTTATCAGTTTCAGCTCCTATTTTTAGCCACAATTAGTATCTTTAATATAAATAAGGAGTCATCGACTTGACCTTCCACATCATTAATCTAATTTTCTTATTAATTTGATAGTGATTTGACTTTGATTCTGTCTAAGCTATCTTCAAATCTGTAGAATTCCATATCTATACTTCTAAAGAGCAACAGTGATTATTACTAGAAGTATTATTTGCAACTCAACTAGAAGATCAACCAGATAGAAGAAATTTATCTTCCTCAAACAACATGATAGATTGTTGACTAATGACTATGGATTAATGAAATTAAACACAATACACCAGCCACTATATAAGGAAGTACTTACATCTGTGCTGCTCTTTTGGAAAGGGAAACTGCATCCCTGACATAGCAGAAAAAACTACACAATGAAAAAAACCAAAAGAATTTTCGACTAGTGGCATCCCAAGCTTAGAACTCAAAACCAAAATCAAAATGTCAAACCTTCCAATTAATACCAGAAATGGTTGGTGTAAGCACCCCATCCCCAATTACCATACAAGTCCCAATCAAAGCCAGAACAAGTAGTAACCTTTGCAACACTCTGTACTTCTCCAATGTCAACTTCAATCTCCACCCAATATTCCTCTTATTAGACTCAATTACAAACAACCTTTATGTTTTTTTCAAGTAGTTCAATTACATACAACTAATGGACAATATACAAAAAAATCTATGCAACAAATCAGTTAAATAGGCAGCAAAGACAAAATTAGTTTAATTTAATTGGTTCATTGGATTTTTTCATGGTAATCTATATGTGCATTATTATACTCCAACGGAGACATGGATGTTTTAAGAAAGAAATATGAAATATTTATTACTAAAAATAAAACTGGTTTAGTGAACAAGGAAAACACCCTTACCGCAATGTGATTGTAAATCGGTTTCCCATGAGCTGGCCAAGAAGAAGTCCTTCCTTAACATAGCTGGACAAAAATGCAGCTATAAGTCAATAAAACAAAGAAATAAGAACTCATTGACCTTACCAAAAGTCACCCACTTTGATATATACCAATCAACCTTTCATTAAGAGCAGCTAATCTACTTGCATGCTGCTTGAAAGCTGTTACCTGGAAACACAAAAAAGAGACTACGCTAGCACATCCTTCTCCAAATGAAGTATTAATTTAACTACTTAATGACTTCTTTCAGCCACCACTAAATGGGTCATAACCTTGTTCTGTTCACCTAAGTGGGAACCTGAGAGTGGTAGCTTGAATACTTAATCAAATAAATAATAATAATATGTAGAAGCTATTACTATTATTATGAAAAAGAGAAATTCCCATGCACTTGAAATGCAGATATGGAAAAGCGACTATTCCCATCATAATGATAGATTCCCACTCAATTGAAATTTAAAATAAATCCCAAGTGTAATTCTTTGGTACCTTGTTATGACAATGAAGAGAAGCTTCAAACTTTTCTCCAGTGTGATCATTGGAAAATTCAATTTGCCAAACTATTTAATCTGTATATCTGATTAATCTGCAAATTTGACCAAGTCAACTTGTAAAACTTGACACAGATAAGCATCAATTAAAATACTTTTATGAGAACAAAATGCCATTTGAGCTGGGGCTCATTGTGAAAGATCAGTGATAAAAAAATAAAACAGATAGTGGTTTGCATCATCAAAATGCATCTAATAAAATTATTCTTTATTTAAAGATTTAAAAAATAATAATAATAATTGAAAAAAAAAAAAGAGAAGTACGTACTCATTTATAAACACAAAAGGCTGGAAAATTCAACAAGTGACCACTAACCAGGATAGTTTCAAATTGAGGTTTCTGTTAAAATGTAATTTGTAATTGACAAGTGGCACCCTATGTGTCAAAGAAAGAAGCAACTGAAATCTAAGTGTCAACAAATGAAGAATCCAGCACCAAGCAAGCATGCAAGTAGACACCTCATGGACAAGTGTCAATTAAAGAGAAATGAAGCAAACTTCTATAGTGTTCTTGAAGCTTGTAGTCATCCTAAACTCCTAACACATCTATATATAGATGTGAGTTGTAAATGAAGTTGTAACATCCGAAAAAGAAATAAAAATTGCAATGTAATAGAGTTTCAGCAATAGAGTTTCTACAATGCTCTGTTTTTTTATATCTAGCATAACAACAACTTAAATACTAAATTCTACTCCTAGCCATATTGTTCTAAACTTGCACCCAACAGTTTCATGCCATAACCTACCCTAATACCTATTCGTATTTGGGAGGAATGCCCCACAAAGCTAAGCAATTTCCAATACAAAAAAAATTACATACTTGGATGCCAAGCATCTTTCCTATCACTCCTAAGGCCTCCTGTGTGTCCTTGTTCTCCTTGTAAAGATGAAACCTGAGCAAATCAATGTGGTAATTATCGACATTAGCATAGTAAACTCCTTGATTTCGTTCAAAACTGCATTAATTTCATATGAATCTGCCTATATTTTCATACAAATCAATCGCGAATAAAAGCATTCCCTAATGCCTTTGATCTAGTCATTCATATTACTTGTTCATCCACAAAACTAAGCTTAATTCAATGGTCAAACCAGTTTAGTCAACCAATCCATTATCGGAAACCAAATCAATACAAAGAAAAAAAAAATAGTAAAATTCAAATTTTCCTCTCCAATCCAACGAATTCCAACGAAAAATCCCGAATCTAAAACCTAAAATTTCTACAGATTCAAAATAAATCTCATTAATTCCATCCAAATCAATTGCGAAATCGGATCCTCAAGAAATGAGACGGATCAAGGTAAAAAAACATTTTCTGAGGAAACAAACAGATTCAAAAACACCAATCCACCACATAGATCAATACCCAAAAAAAAATTCAGAAAAATAAAAATCGAAAAACTGAAACAACCAGATCTAACCAAATTTTGAAAATCAAAACCAAAAAAAATCAGAAAAAATTTAGAGAGAGAGAGAGAGAGGACCTAACGGAAGGTGGCGCTCTGAGCCCAGACGCTGCCGTCGTGGCCGATGATGGCCGCGGCGGGGAGATGCTAACCGCCGATGATGGAACCTAAAGAACTTTGCCCTAATTTCTATTCAAATTAAACATAGAACTTAAAACCCTAAATTCAAAAATTCAAAAAATATAAATATAAATATAATTACCTCTCTTAGCTTCCCTCTCTTTCCCTTCGGCTCTCTGCATTTCACTCTCTCTCTCTCTCTCTCTCTTTCTCTGCGAAACAATCAAAGATTTGAAATGTCAAGAGGTTGGAGACGAAAGGTTTGGAAGTGGAGGGTGAGGGCTAGCTTGAGATCGGAGAGATGGAGGGTGAGGGCTTGAGAGATGGAGGCTTGGAGGGTAAGGGTTGAGATCGGGCTTGAGAGATGAGGCTGATGTGCGATGGGAGAGGCTAGGGTTGAAAATGTTTGAAGAATAGTATTTATACAAAGACTAAGGCCGCGTTTTTAACATGCGGCTATAGGAAAACCCTGAAGCCATGTTTAAGAAACGCTGCCCCATCCTAAACTAAAGCCGCCTTTTAAACACGCAGCTTCAAACTAAATTTAAAGCTGCGTTTTAAACATGCGGCTTCAGACTAAATTTAAAGCCGCGTCTATAAAACGCGGCTTTAGGCAAGCTAGAGCCGCGTTTTTTAAATGCGGCCATAGTTAAGAATAAAATAAATAAATAAATAAAATACGCAGGTCCTATGGCCGCGTGTTTTAAACGCGGCCATAGCTCCACCCCAAAAAATGTGGCTATAGCTTAAGAAAACGCAGCTTTAGACGTGTTCTATAGTCGCATGTTTAAAACGTGGCCTTTGTTGTTTCTTTAAGCCGCGTTTTTTAAAAACGTGGCTTTAGCCCGTTTGTAGCCGCATTTTTGCAAACGCGGCTTAAAAAAACACGGCCTAAGACCCGCGTGTTTTGTAGTGGAGCATGCCACCAAATCGAAAGTGGCTTACATCATCTTGTATGCCAGCTCAGCATAATAATTGTTGCTCTCCTAACGTCTGCTAAAATTGGAAAATAACACCAAGCCCTAAACAATTTCATTAATTAGCAACGTTTCAAACTATTTAAGAAACTAACATCTCAAGTATAAGACACTCGATTTTGCTCTTTGAAATCGAGCCACAAAGCCTCGAGTTCTAGTGAAACTCGAGTATGAACCACTCGAGTTCCTGCTCTGCACATTTAAAGAAAAAAGAGATAGAGGAAAACGGAAGAAGAAAAGCTCTGCAACAAATCCTTCACCTGGAGCCCTTGCCGCCGCCTGAGTTCAGTTCGAGCCGACCGCCGTTGCCTGGATCAGTCCGAGCCAAAGGGTGGTTAAGGAGATTTGGGTTTGTGGGCGAAGCCGAGGGTGTGGTTCTTTGTTTTTGATCTCTTTGGGTTCGTTGTTTCTGTTAAGGGTTTTGGGTTTGTTGTTTTTGATCTACCTTCTTCTTCTTTGTTGATTTGCATCTGCTTCTTCTTTTAATCTCTGCCTTCTTTGGGTTTGGGTTCATTGTTTCTGTCTTCTTCGCTGCGTTGTTCTTTGAATTTTGTTCATTATGGAAATCGAGTCTTTAAGACTTGAGTTCCACGAGGAAAAATCATAAAACTCGAGGCTTTGTGGCTCAATTTCAAAGTGCAAAATCAAGTCTTTTAGACTCGAGATTGTTAGTTTCCTAAATAGTTTGGAAACGTTGCTAACTAACGAAGTTGTTTAAGTCTTAGTGTTAGTTTCCAATTTTTTCCCCGTAAGGTTTGTGCACATTGAAATTTCAAATTTAATTTATTTAAACAAATTTTTTAGGTATGTTCCTTCATCTCTTCACTTCACCCACGAGTTCCTTTATAGCCTATCCCTCTCTCATGAATGGTGGCTTAACTCTCAAGCACCATGATCTGTTCCTCTCTCCCTCTCTCATCTCCGTTAACATTGTGGTCGTTCATTGTGCAGCCACCTTGCTTTTGCCTCCTTTGGTTTGGCTTGTTCTTTGATGCCTTTTCGGTTATTATTTAAAACGAAAAACCGATCTAACCCAAGGCCGTGTGATCCGGCTTCTTTTCCGAGTCCTGAGTCTCAACAACATCTCGCTCTGTGGTCCAACTTGAGACCTCTCTAGACTCTTTCTCTATGCGTTTTTCCCTCATCTAATCCATAGCTACAGGCTCCATTGGTGAGTGCAATTTTTTTTTTTTTTTAATTTGTAGAAATTTCATATATACATTACAAGAAAATCATTATTAATGATTTGAATTGCATATTTTTGTGGTTGAATATACTGTTTGGGGTTTAGGTTGCAATGTGATTTGGATTTGCAATTTTTTTACTATTGGGTCTTGCAGTTACTGTTTTGTTTTGATATGTACTTGTACATGTAATGTAAGTTGTTTCTTAGGCACAATGAGCTAGCTCTTGGTCACTTGACACCACAATTTAGATAGATCTCATTACCCTTGTCGTACAGACCTTGTCCAACTTTTTGAAACAGACCAATAAACACATACATTGGTTGGATTGTAAAATTTTTAGTTTCTTTGAGTGAAGTATTTGCTGGTTTTCACAACTTGGGCTCATTCCTTCTATACTCCAATTGTTAGATAAAATGCTCCAATGAAAAGTTTTTGTTTTTCATTTTATAGAATTTGGGTATAGACCTTTCATAAAACTTGTTTATTTCCACGAGAAAAACTTAGTTTAATCATCAAGGCTCATTCTTGGACATGTTATTGTTATCATGTAAACTCTTGAGTCATAAACAAGGCATAAACATGTAACTTTGATTCGTAAGTTATTTTAATTTCTAGATCAAAGGTGCAATTTTACGTGCATTGATCAAGATTAGTGCTATGATCATGCTAAAGTTACATTTTTTGTTTAGATATAATAAGATTAGCATTGTAATCATTTTGGGCCCTACATGTATACTAGCACTATAGGGTACAAAGTGAATATAAGAAAATTTACATTTATGATTGAAATTTTCCAAGTGTTTTTTGTTTCTTTATTTATAAAATTTCCAAATTGTTATAGATTTTTCCCTCTTGCTTTCGTAGTAGAGAATATAGCATTTTTGAACGTAGTTCGAGCGGAAAGATGTGTGGTGAGGACAACATATGGTACTTAGATTGATTTTGTGTTTTTCTTTTAGGCTTATTTTGATCAAGGTTTTGAAACCCGGATCGGACCGTACGGTCCAACTAGGAAAACCTCAAACCGCTCATTTTTTGGGTTTTCACCAAATAAGAATTTTTTATTAGTTGAATGCAGGCATTATTATCAATCATTTAGAGAGAATATAAAACTTTTGAAAGAAAGGCCCACCAATTATTTAGATTGCTCTTCCTCGTTCAGTTGCTTTGGTTGAGCATTGGTTGCTGTCCGAGCATTGGTGTTTGCCCATGAAATTGGCCTTTGGGCCATCTTGTAGCGGATGCATGTCAACAAGGAAATTCTATAGCCCACAACTTAGTTAGGATAATATTTTATTACTAACTAGGTTAATTAATATTTTTTGGTGTAATCCATACCTCAATGATATACTTTTAATCCACTATAGCCAGTTTTTCTTAATAATTTTATTAGCCTTTTTCTAAATAAATAAAAAAAAAAAAAAAAAAAAGCTAAAAGTAGTTTAAAACTTTTTTCTAAGGGTCTGTTTGGATACCGCTTATTTTGCTGAAATTGAAAACTTATTGCTGAAAGTACTGTAGATAAATGTAAAAGTTAGTTAAAATAGTACAACGGGACCCATAAATAATACTAAAAAGTGCAATGGGGCCCATGAATAGTAGCAAAAATAAGCTGAATAGTAAAATAATTTTAATTTTTCATTGATATCCAAACACACACTAAAAGAAAAGTAGTTTAAAACGTTAAAATTATAAACTTTTTTATACAAAAACTATTAGAATTATATGGTTAAATAATTAAATATATTATTTTTCAATATTTTAATTTTTTTGGGAGAAGAGATTTTAACATAATATTAAAGCATGAAGTTTTACCATTTAAAATCTCATCTACTCAAAATCTCATGTAAAATCTCAAGTTTTAGTTTCTGGAAGAATCAATAATTTAACAAAAACCTTTCATATATAACAATTTAACATCTGTTTGAGGTGATAATTTGTTATTAATTTCACTTGAGCCCATTGTTGATAGCAATTTATTGTTTACCATATCTTGAGAATTTGTCACCTTAGCATTAATGCAAAAAATTATGAGAGAGTTTGCCTATGTGGACTTATTGTTTTTTTAACCATCATGCTAAAGAACTACCTAGACTCAATACCTCCAATTTGTTATTGACTCAATCAATAGCCTATAATGACTGGTTTGGGAAATTTTTTATTTAAATATTATATATTATATAATAAAAGTTGGGTCTTAAAAATGGTGATTTCACGCTAAGTAAATATTCTAATTAATTGCCTTGTTCTTCTACTATTATTCTAGTCCTATAACTAAAAGACTTCTAAAAAGAAAAATATTACTCAATGAAAATTTTATTAGTGTTAAAGTACTATTTTTTAGTAAATAATTTTGTTAATAAAAAAATCATATATCATTTAAAAAAACATTTTAAATAAATTATCACAATTTATTAAATTATCAATGATGGGGTTACTTATGTCATCAAATTTCATGCAATTTCGTCATTGTCAACCTATTGACTCCTACTTTCTGGATTTTTTTCTATTTGACTTGTAGCACTTGCTATGATCTAGGAATTAGTGGTGTGTTTTACATCACATAAATATTAATAGACTAAAACATAAGATTTTTTATCATGAGTTTCAATTGACTCAATTGATAAAGTCTTTTGTCGTCTAACAAAATCTCGTCTATCTGACAAAAGTAAAACACAACAATATTGGCTAGAAAAACAAAGATTAGAAACTTGATAATGCACTCGAAAATCGAAATGTCTAAGGGCCTGTTTGGTAGCCGTGTTTAAGTATTGTTGTTCAATTTTCAGTGTTGTAGAAATACGTGTTTGAGTGTTATAAAAATACGTGTCAGAAGTGTTATTATTATTTAAACACTGAAAATTGTTCTTTAAACAATAGTGCCAAACAGCCTCTAAATTTTTGGTTTCTTTTATGGAGAATACAAAAGCTATAAAGATAAGATAAGATAATATAAACCAACAAAAGAAGGCATGGACACACACGTGCAGTTGCCAGTAATGATATAAAGAAAAGTCTCACTGCTGACGTGCGCTCAAGGAATTTGCACTAGATAATGAAAGCCATTGGAGTCAAGCAAATTGCCTGTAATGATTGAAACGAAGTGGAAGATTTTTTGTGTGAGGGATAATTTATTATGCAACAATAATTCTAGTCGCAACAAGTTTTTATAATTATTTTTCGTAATTATGACATGGTATATTATGATTTTTTTTAATCAAAGATATATTATGTTTGATGTATAATAATGAAAAAAAAAAAAAACACATAATCACCTAGCAAGCATATTTGATCTTCCATGTAGGAATGACAACATGATAGGTACAAGGTTGGTTTTTTATTTTTCACTTCCACCACTTTTTCCCACACCCGTTCCTCCCCTTTCCCCCACCTCGCTCTGGGACGTTTTTTTTTTTTTTTTTTTTTCCTCCACCATCCTAGGTGGCACTCAAGGGTACCCGTCCCACTCAATTGTAATTAATATTTGATTTAAAATATATAATACATTAAATTAAAACTCATAAATATTATTAAAAAAACATGTCTAACATTACAAATCTTTCTAAAAGCATAGCAATATAGCAATTCAACTATTCAAATATTAAAAATCATAAAAGCTATTAAAAATAATAATAATACAACAACAATTAAAAATTTATAAAAAATATTAATATTTATCATAAGAATATCAAATCAATAATACAGCACCAAAAGACATCATATATTAAAATTTGATAGTTAAAGAGCACATATTTGTAATAAAAAAAAAACAATAAAAATATATTTTTTTAAAATTTTAAATATAAACAGGGCAGTTCCCCTGATAGGCACTCCTACCCCAAAGCCACTTTGGGGGGGGGGGGGGGGAAGGAATATTTAACCCCAATCCCCAACCCCATTTGTCAAAAGATCTCATAAAACACACCGAAAAAAACCTATACAAAATATTTTAAAAATTAATTCTTAATTTTTAAATATAAACTGGGTTCCAATACGCCCTCATTATAAACCCAAACCCATTTAGGGGGAAGGATTTAACCCCATTCCCAACCTTATTTGCCATAAGGGACGAATAAAATCTACCCTATTCAAGGTGGGGATTGGGGAGATAAATGTATTTAAAATGCTATCCCCACTTTTAGATATAATTAAAAGACTTTTTTATGGATACAATAGAATTTCAATATATGACATCCATTTTATGATGATTACACTTTATTTTAGGTTTAGACACCAGTCATTTTATGGTGTGCTAGGTTCAAATCCCCAGGTCTCTTATTTGATAAAAATAGATATTACCAGTTCAACTAACTAGAACTTGCTAATAAATTATTAGGCTAACATGTGAAATTAATCACACTTGAGTTCATGCATGTCACGCCCTAAACCCAAAAGGGTCCAAAACATGAGAAATACATCCCAAAGATACCTGTAGTTTTTTCCTTTTTGACAATTCAGTCCAAACAATTCATACCAAGTATCAACATCAAGAATTTTCATAATAATTTCATTAAAGATACTCCCAAAGTAAGTCAGAACTCTATGCAATACTTATAATAACCATTTGACTACAAAAGAATAGAGGTCTAAATTAATATAATTACACATCAATAACTTGTCCCATCAATGAAAATAAAAGTCATAACCACAATTAGATATAAAAGAATGAATCAAGCCTACTCTAGGATGTACATCATCTAAAAATCACCATCACAAAAATCTAGCCTCTATCAGTAGTTAGTCTAACTACTGCTAGCCACAAAAACCTGTCTCAAAATAATCTTTGTCTACTCTGAAAAAGTTTGTGAAAGAATGGGATGAGATGGAGTCCAGTAAGTAGCATAATTGGGGGAATTATATTTTATCATCCTAAACTATATCCCAGATTACACTTTGTACCCTAAACTTTTCGAATGCACATTTTGCAACCAAAACTATGACCTTTGTTACACTTTGCACCCCGACGTTAAGTTTACCGTTAACTTAGATGGAAAAGTATGACATCATGTAAAAAGACCAAATTGGCCCTCTTCTCATTCCCTTGAAAACAAATAAGAAATTACACTTTACCTTCCTAAACTATTCTCTTGATTACACTTTGCGCCCTAAACTTTGGATTTCCATCCAAGTTAACGGCAAACTTAACGTTGGGATGCAAAGTGTAACAAGAGTCATAGTTTAGGGTGCAAAACTTGCATTCGAAAGGTTTAGGGTGCAAAGTGTAATTTAAGGTATAATTTAAGATGGTAAAGTGTAATTTCTCCTAGCATAATTAATGGGGGTGGGGAAAATGCAAATTTCATGATGATAAATAGTTTACAAAACATGTTATAGTATGGAGATTTCTAACTGAATACTACAAGATCATTTTCAATAATAACATGATAAGAATGATTAAATAATGCCACCCAAAGCTTCAAATTAAAATGATCACCATGAAACCACATAATATATATATATATATATAAATATATATATATATTTATAGTGTAAGCATAACAACATTGTTCCAAAAACCTGAAAGGCCAACCCAAGCCATATGACAAGCCACCACAAAGATGAAAATGTCACAAAGACATTATACCACCATAGAGACAAGTCAAAACCCAAAACCCACAAACCACTAGCATGATATGTATCTCTTTTGACATGTGGTCTATTGGCCTCATAGGTAGCAGCCTCACCCACACCCTCAAGAATTCACCTCTCCCGCCCATGGCCAGCAAGGGAGAACGCGTCATAGAGTACCTCTTTTACATGTGTTCTATTGGCCCTACCTAGCCTCATCCACACCCTCAATGATTTACTTCTCCCTCCAATGGGCAACAGGGAAGAACGCGCCATACAATACCCCTTTTGCAAGTGGCCTTTTGCCCCTATGGGTAGGAGCCTCACCCACACATTCAAGGATTTACCTGCGTCATGCAAAGTGAGTGGCTCTATCCTAACTTGTCATCACAAAGACGGGGTAATCTGACATCACACAAGCGTTGTCACAAAGACGAGGTAATCACCAATATTATGGTACAATGTAAAATCACATCAGAAGATCACAAATTAAATGTATTCAAAATACGTAGTTTACTTTCCAAGTAGTTTCATAAAATTGCCCAATAACCAAGATATCCATAAAATTCTCAAGGTCATTAAAATCATTCCTTGCAATAAGATTTTCTATCAATTTTCCAAATAATACAAGTTAAGACAAAACATCTTTAGTATTTCCAAATAATACCACAAATTATGAAAGCTATTATCAAAGGAGTTCAAAGATACTTTTCTTTACCATGCCACATATTCATGCATTTCCCCATATGCAATATTAAACATAATGCACTTTTCATATATAATCATATATAATAGGGCCATAAGACAACACTTTTTAGAAAAATATTGTTAAGGACATATTTTATGTAATTGGCTGATCTTTTGACAAAACGCACTTTACTTGTAATTGGGAAGATCTAGGATGTGTTTAATACTTCAAGAAACGTGTTGTTCAAGTCTAGTATTAAAGCCATGAAGATTGGACCAAGAAACAAGTGAAGAAGGGTTATTCATTAAAGCTGGACAGATAGCTCGACACCTGCGGATAGATATCTCGACAGCTGCTCGACAGCTAGGCTATCTATCGAGATCTTCAGTTGATTGTTATCGCAATCTCGACACCTCTCCATAGTTGGTGGATCGATTAAGAAAGCTCCTGTCTCCTCGACAGCTCCTCGATAGCTTCTCGATAGCTGTATCTGTCAAAGTTTAAAGCTCGACACCTCCTGATCAATCGAGGTTACGGGAATTTAGATTTTCAGATCTGATTTTCGGCTCATGCTGACATGTATGTGTAGGGTTTCTTTTCTCACAACCCTAGACCTATATAAAGCTTATTTTAGAGGCCGTCACATAAGAGAATATAAGAAGAACATATGCAAAAGGTGAAGGTGACCGATGCCTTATTCTCTCTGAAAGAAGCTACTGCGTCTTTGCGCCTTAGAGTTTTGTAACCAAGTGCTTCTTAATCTTCATTGTTGATGAAGTGAAGAACTTTGTAGCCAACATCTTCTTCTAGTTGGTGATTGAAGTCGCGTACTGGGATCCACGCAATTGGTTAGTCACGTACTGGGATTCGTGCATCAAAGGGTAACGTTCATATATTGAAGAGTTCAGAGGTTCTGAAGCGGTAGAAGGTTTCTGCTGTAAGTTCGTCTACGGGGATTGTAGAGTCTAAAGACAAAGGTTTTGTACTAGATCTGAAACTTCTTTTTTCTATAGTGAATTGCTTTTCGGGAAGGTTTCCCCCCAGGTTTTTTACTGTGAAACTAGTTTGTTACATTGGTTTTCCTAGATCATCATATCTTATCTTATTTATTTTTTCGCTGCATAATTTTGACATGATATTGATGTTTGTTTGTTTTAACAAGTTTTGTTCATAATAAATCTAATTAACAACTTGGGTTTAAAACTTGTTAATTCTATCAACTGGGGTCTAAATTTCCCAACAAGTGGTATCAGAGCAGGTACACTCTGATTGGTTTAATTTCCTGAGTGTGATCCTTGACCCCCATTGACATGGAAACTCTTGATTGTTTTGATTTGCATGATCTTGTGTTGAATGATGATGATGATATTCAAGATACCTATTGCAAGCTTTATAATTTTTTTATGAAATCTCTTGAATATTCTACAAAATTAAAAACTAAATTTAAAAAGGTCAAGCTTGGAAAAGATGATTTGATTGCAAAATTAGATGTAGCCAATAATTTGAACGAGAATTTTAAAAATCAAATTTCATCTCAAGTTGATAAAATTAAGAGTTTGGAAGAGCAACTAGTTAAATTTAAAACTGAAGTTGAAAAATTAACTAGTGCCAAACTTGTTGTTAAGCTTAACTCAAAAGAAAAAGATTTTTATATTCCTCCATTTAAAAGGAATAATCAAGAGTTGAAGGCTAATATTGATAGGATAGACAAAGGTAAACAATCTAATGTTAATGCTGAAGTTTCTAAACCTGTGTCTAAAACTCTTCCTAGGTTGAATGTAAAATCTGAATTTGTCCCCATTTGTCATCATTGTCATATTGTTGGTCATATTAGGCCAAATTGTCTTAAGTTAAGGTCTCTGTCAACCTCTAAGGTTAGACCTCTTTCAAGGAAGCCGAGTAGTCCTAAAACTGCTCATGTTTGTCACTATTGTGGTGTTTCTGGACATATTCGTCCTAATTGCTTTAAGTTGTATCCTCATAAGCAATTGTCCAAACGGTCACAGGTTTCCTCTTAAGGACCTACACCTTTGTTTGGAGAGTTATTAAAAGTTTTGAACTTTTTAACTCAATTTCAGGAGAATTCTAATTCTTCTATGTCCTTTAGTAGACATACTAGGACACGTGCCTTTTCATCTTCACGGCCAAAGACTCGTGCTGTGTGGGTGAGAAAGAAGCCTAAGACTTAATCGTCTTTTCTGTTTGTCCTATGCTTTAATTTTTTCTATCTAAAGTAGGACTCTCTTTGCTTGATTTCTTATCTGCTTTTGAAATCATGCTTTCATGCATCTGAATCTTTCTATCGTGTTTTCATGCATTTGCATTATTTCTTTCATACTTTCATGTTGTTTGTCTGTTTTTGTTTGGTTGTTTAGTCTTTATTTTATTTTGTTTTTTTTTTTTTCAAAATAAAAGGAGAAAAGTGAAAAATTAGAAAAATACAAAAACAATGTGTGTTTGTGTACATTGGTACTTGTGTACCTTAGATGGCAATTGAAACAAAGTTTTTCTAAAATTTGTATCTCTTGTAGTTTAGATGAGCATCTCTATGCACAACTAAGCAAGTGAGCTTTGTGGCTCTTGTTTGTGATGAGTAAGATTAAGTTATCTCTTGTACTTAACACTCATATCACTCTTTTTGACGGAAAGGACTAGAAAATCCTAAGAGAAAGACATAAATAACCATCTCACCACTGTTGCTTGACAATCATAATATGACACCTGTATGCTTCGGCATAGCAAAAATGCAGTGTCAATGACATTTGTGTGCTTCGGCATAACAAAATTGGAATGTCAAATGCTTACCATCATTGGGTATTTTCTTTTCTCTCTCTTATATGCCCATGCATGATATGCTTAAAAAGAATAATATGCAAAGAAAATAAAAAGAAAAAAGATCAAAAATGCTTTTAAAAATGATTGCAAGCATGTGTTCTAGAAGATGTGGGAGTTATAGGATGTACCTCGAAGGTGATAGTTCCCATCAAACAGTTATTATTGTGTGTGAGTTAAAGTGATTTTCTCATATCTCAAATCGTCATAACATGTATACACTTATGCAATCTTGCGATATTTTTCACACACAACACGCAATATTCTTTGCTACTCTTGATACATGTGCAGGTACAATGTGATTTGGCCATCACAAGGTTTTACATGTATTAATGTATACTCACTAAACTGTCTTGACTTGTTTTTGAAATATAAAATTGGTTAGACTTGTTTTGTGTGTGTGTGTGTGTGTGTTTTGGGATCTATGTGCATAACATTTTTCTTGTTGAGAGATTTGTTTTTCACATGTTTTGCATCCTTCTATTATCTTGTCATTCATAGTATCTTGTTTCATTACATTCATGCATTTATATGGATTTCTTGTGTCCCCTTGATCATCCTTGATCATTTTTATGTCTCTCGGGTGAATCTTTCTAGCTTCTTGTACCTTTTGTCAATCATGACAAAAAGGGGGAGAAATTGTGGAGAATATATGGTTTCTTTTCGAAGATTCTACATGTTAGGGGGAGAAATACATGTCTCTGTAAGGGGGAGATGTGTTTCATCTTGTTAAGGGGAGTGTTTACCTCCTTGTTGTTGTAGGAGCTTCTTTTAGCTTCTTTCTTCTTGTACACCGGTCTTGTGACCATGTTTACATACATTGTGCTTATCTTTGATATATATATATATATATATATGTTGATGTATGTCTTCTTCACCTACCTCTACATGTTTTGTTTCTTTTCTATCTCCATACACATGTTTTTTATTACTTGTATGCAATCTATTATTTCTGTTTCACACTAAGATGCCTTGATGATTTTTGTTTAAAGTGTTTCAGAAATACAGGTTATCAAAGTCTACTTGCCATAAACTCTCTTCTTGCAAAGTTTTTCAAGAGTTTGTGTTAGGATAGATTTTATTGTATTCAACAAGTGACTATGAGTTTAGTGATTTATGACTTCTCTCATATGTTCATTTGTTTGTTGTGGTTTTTTCACAGATTGCCAAAGGGGAAGATTGTTAAGGACATATTTTATGTAATTGGCTAATCCTTTGACAAAACGGACTTTACTTGTAATTGGGAAGATCTAGGATGTGTTTAATATTTCAAGAAACGTGTTGTTCAAGTCTAGTATTAAAGCCATGAAGATTGGACCAAAAAACAAGTGAAGAAGGGCTATACATTAAAGCTGGACAGATAGCTCGACACCTGCAGACAGATATCTCGACAGCTGCTCGACACCTCTTGACAGCTAGGCTATCTATCGAGATCTTCAGTTGATTGTTATCGTAATCTCGACACCTCTCGATAGCTGGTGGATCGATCGAGAAAGCTCTTGTCTCCTCGACAGCTCCTTGATAGCTTCTCGATAGCTGTATCTGTCGAAGTTTAAACCTCGATACCTCCTCGACACCTCTCAATCAATCGAGGTTACGGGAATTCAGATTTTCAGATCTTATTTTCGGCCCATGCTGACATGTATGTGTAGGGTTTCCTTTCTCACAACCCTAGACCTATATAAGGCTTATTTTAGAGGCCGTCACATAAGAGAATACAAGGAGAACATAGGCAAAAGGTGACCGATGCCTTATTCTCTCTGAAAGAAGCTACTGTGTCTTTGCGCCTTAGGGTTTTGTAACCAAGTACTTCTTGATCTTCATTGTTGATGAAGTGAAGAACTTTGCAGCCAACATCTTCTTCTAGTTGGTGATTGAAGTCGTGTACTGAGATCCGTGCAATTGGTTAGTCACGTACTGGGATTCGTGCATCAAAGGGTGGCGTTCATATATTGAAGAGTTCAGAGGTTCTAAAATGGTAGAAGGTTTCTACTGTGAGTTCGTCTACGGGGATTGTAGAGTCTAGGGACAAAGGTTTTGTACTAGATCTGAAACTTCTCTTTACTATAGTGAATTGCTTTTCGGGAAGGTTCCCCCCAGGTTTTTTTACTGTGAAACTAGTTTGTTTCATTGGTTTTCCTAGGTCATCATATCTTGTCTTATTTATTTTTCCGCTGTATGAATTTGACATGATATTGATGTTTGTTTGTTTTAACAAGTTTTGTTCATAATAAATCTAATTAACAACTTGGGTTTAAAACTTGTTAATTCTATCAACCGGGGTCTAAATTTCCCAACAAATATAATTTCACAAATAATTTTTCAAAATGTGTTTAACCCAAAAACAACGTTTCATGTCATGTTATTATTTTCCAAAAATCTCACTAAAAAGCTACTTACCTTAACCCGTAAAAGTCTAATTCTCTAAGCTCCAAAGGAGATTAGCTAGAACCTAAACAGTACCAAGCAAACCTATTACAATAAGCATAAAGCTTGACATTGCATCTAGCTACGAATTAGAGATCACTAAATAAGAAATTAATTAGGCAAACCTAAGTATTTAACCTCAGAAGTAATGTATTCCACTTCCAAAGTTTCTCAACAATTTTATTTACAAGGTATAGACTCCAATTTATAAAATTAACTAATTCAAGATCATCTCCCTAATACTAAAATCTTAACAATTTATTAGTAACTTCCATAAGATTTACACATCATCATCAAGAGAGACCCATGAAACATGTTTGGACAAGTGCTCTAATACCACTTGTTGGGAAATTTAGACCTCGGTTGATAGAATTAACAAGTTTTAGACCCAAATTGTTAATTAGATTTATTATGAATAAACCTTATTAAAACAAACAAACATCAATATCATGTCAATAATGAATGCAGCGAAAAAGTAAATAAGACAAGATATGATGACCCAGGAAAACCAATGAAACAAACTAGTTTCACAGTAAAAAACCTAGGGGGAAACCTTCCCAAAAAGCAATCCACTATAATGAAAAGGAGTTTCAGATCTAGTACAAAACCTTTGTCCTTAGACTCTACAATTCTCGTAGATGAACTCACAGCAGAAACCTTTTACCGCTTCAGAACCTCTGAATTCTTCAATATATGAACACCACCCTTTGATGCATGAATCCCAGTACGTGACTAACCAATTGCGCAGATCCTAGTACGCGACTTCAATCACCAACTAGAAGAAAATGTTGGCTGCAAAGTTCTTCATTTCATCAACAATGAAGATCAAGAAGGTGTCGAGAAGCTATCGAGGAGACAGAAGATTTCTCGATCGATCGACCAGCTATCGAGAAGGTGTCGAGATTGCAATAAGAAACACCTTTAAGAGCTCGACAGATAGCTAGGTGTCGAGGAGGTGTCGAGAAGCTATCGAGCTTTAAAAACTTAGCACTTCTTCACTTGAATCTCAGACAGACTTGCATGGCTTCAACACTTGAACTTGAAACAGGGTTTCTTGAAGTATTGAACACATCCTAGATCTACCAAAATACAAGTAAAGTGCATTTTGTCAAAGGATAAGCCAATTACATAAAATATGTCTTTAACAAAACAAAATCACAAAATCTACCAAGACAAGAATTTTAAATCTTCAACTAGCTCCAAATAAACTCAATAGTAATGGAAAATTAGATTTACCAACTATCACATGATAGAATCCAAACACCTAAATTTCCACCATAAGTAAACCTTAGACAGCCACCATTTGTAAAACCATAAACCCACTTATCAAATAAGTCCACCAAATCAAAACCTATATACATAAACACAAGATTATCACTCCAAAAGCTTAGATAAAGAGAATCTCTAACAAAAGTATAAAAATCCACCAAAAAAATAAGAAGTTTTTACCTTAAATAAAAGAGAAGAAAATGCCTTAGAGATTTCTAAGGAGTTTTTTGGTAAATCTCGCTGGAAAAGATGGTGAAGGTGGTGGTGAGGAGTGGGACCGGTGGGAGAGTGTGAGGGAGAAAAAGAGAAGTGTGTTGTGTTTGTATGAAAGGGAAAAAAAGAAAAGAATAATTTTAGAATATTCCTTTATTCCCTTGTTTGGGAGTTTTAATGAAGGGAATGGAATCCATTCCCCTTTTTGAGAGTTTAAGTGGGAGGGAATGGAATGGGTAGGAGGGAACGAAATTAGATTTGATGAATTTTTTACTAAATTTAATGAATTTTTTACTAAACTCCCAAAATACTTCTATATATTCAACCATTTATTTTAAAATATGGGTATAATAGTAATATTGTCATAAAATGAATTCATTCCATTTTATTACATTCCCTTTATGTTACTCCCAAACAAGATTACTTACGTTCCATTCATTTTTAGTCCTTTCCATTCATTTATTTTAAAACATCCAATTAAAGTTACTTAATTCCATTCCATTTTTTTTCATTCATTTCCCTTACTTAAATACATTCCGTTACTTTCCATTCCCTAATGATCATTTCATTTCATTCCTTTATGAACTCCCAAACGAAGCCTTAGTTGACCGGCCAAAGAGGGAGATAAGGGAGTGTGATGTGTGGTGGTAGTGAATGGGGTAGGTGAGACATGTGGGGGTCCAAAAAATTTGATCTTTTTTTTTTTTTTTTTTTTTTTTTTTTTTTTTTAAAGCTTGAGGCGTTGCAATGCATTACAACCTCTGAAAACACGAGATTACAATTATGAGCTAAAAACTGGGCTGTTATTAATGTTGTGTGTGCTGAATCATATGGGCTTTTGTTGTTGTCAAGTCTTGTAAAAACAGGTCAAAAAGATAGAAGAAACTATTTATGTGTGATTGTGTTGCTCCAAATGACAAATAGTAGTTTTTTTTTTTGTTACCCCAGGTTTTCTTATGCATCTAGCTCCCCCATGTTGTGAACTTCCTACATAAACTAGCAGAAACACTTATAATTTTAATTAACTAACATTGGTTATTCTTATTTTTTGTTAAATAATTAAATTGGTAATTACTTGTTAGTTGTAATGCACGAACTCATAAAGCAAGTTTGATTTATTGTAATATCTTTTACATGGTAATTGTAACATTATAGAGGAATTTTTTAAGAGAACACTCCTAACCACTAAGATACTTAAAGTGATTATATTAAACTTAGTTTAATAAATAAATAAATATATATATATAAATATATATTTAGTAGTCTAGCACCTTTTGATTTAACCATTGGACTTTTTTTTTATTAAAAAACAAAAAAAATTTAAAAACCATTTAAAGCCTTAATAAAAAAAAAAAAAAAAAAAGGCTTCCATCAACAAAACAAAAAATTAAATAGATTTGACCGTAAAATTTTTTAAATAAGTTTCAAATTTTTTGTTTTTTTTTTCCTTGAAAAAAATAGATTGATTCCTCCCTTATAAAAATTTGATTCTTTACTTATAAAAAATAATAAAATAAGATGCTAATACAAGCCCATGGTAGCCCATTAGACCCAACCCGGTATCCCTGCTTGCTAAAGACAAAATAAGCATTGCCCACGAGTAAGATCATGGGCTGGGATTTTCTCTTTCGGCCTAGCTTGACCCGACCTGTTAACTAGTTAACAACCTGCTATGCCTAACCCATTGTGCCCATGGGCCAAGTAAAAATGGGGGGCCAGCCCATTAACAACCCATATTCTCACTCGTCTACTTTTTCTACTATCAAATTCAAAATTTAAAATGATACAACTTCTTAATACAAATTATGAAATAAGCTTATCTTTTGGTTACATTTTTTTTCTATAAAAAAAGAAAAAGAAAAGAAAAAAAGAGTAAGGTTTTTGTTTTTTTAGTTAACAAATTGGATGAATAGGAGGGATGGGGAAGATTTTGTAATGGAAAGGCTTGATAGGGCATTTGCTAGTGTGGATTGGGTGAATGCCTACACTAGTTACTCTCTTAGAAATCTTCCTATTGTTCGATTAGACTATGGTCCTATTTTGCTAGATTTTGAAATCAACCAATCCTTTAGGCGTAGACCCTTCAAATTTGAGAGAATGTGGATGACACACCCTACATGCAAAGAAGTTGTCCAGAAAGCTTGGAATTTTAAGGTAGTTGGTTCTAAGGCATACCAGCTAAAGAATAAACTTTCAAATGTGAGGAAAGATCTCATCAGTTGGAACAAGCAAGTTTTTGGTAAAGTTGAGAATGACATTCGGCTCAAACAAGCTCAATTGCAACCCATCCAAAATTCTATTCACACAGTTGACGATGTCAGAAAGGAAAAACTGTTTAGAGAGGAACTTGAAACACTTATGCACAGAGAGGAAGTAATGTGGTCTCAGAAGGTTAGATGCAATTGAGTGGTTCTAGGAGATAGAAATACGAGGTATTTCCAAACTGTGGTGAAGCAAAGAAGAGCAAGGAGTAGGATCTTACAACTGAATACTGATGATGGTGAAGTAATTGAAGATTAGGGAGGAATTGAACAACTGCTCTTACAACACTTCAAGCAATCTTATGGAAGGACCACTACAACTGATGTTGACCATATTCTTGAGGAGATCAGAACCTTGCCTATTCCACAGATATCCAACCAACAGAATTTGGCTCTTACCACACCAGTGACAAATGAAGAGATTGAATTCACCATCTTCCAACTTGGATCCTTCAAATCACTTGGACCAGATGGAATTCCAACCTTTTTCTATCAGGAGTATTGGGACTTGGTGAAAAATGACATCTTCAACTATATTCAAGCCTTCTTCCATACAAGTTCTTTACTCAAAACACTCAACCAAACATTCATTACTCTTATTCATAAAAACTCTTGTCCTAAGAATGTCAACCATTTTAGGCCTATTAGCTTATGCAATGTCATATACAAAGTTATTTCCAAAATTATAGTTAATAGGCTTAAACCCTTCATGGACTACCTCATCACCCCCTTTCAAAATGCCTTCATTAAAGGGAGGAACATCTCTAATAACATTTTAATTACACATGAAATCTTTGACATGTTAGGCAAAATGAAGGGTAGGAAAGTTTGTTTTGGGCCTCTAAAGATTGACATGACTGTTAGGACATATGTGGACCATGTTAAGAACATATGTCATTTAGAATTGGCTAATCCTTTGACAAAACGCACTTTACTTGTAATTGGGTAGATTTAGGATGTGTTTAATACTTCGAGAAACAAGAGTTCAAGTCTAAGTATTGAAGCTAGGCAAATCTGTCCAAGAATCAAGTGAATAAGTGTTGTGTTTTAAAGCTCGACAAATAGCTCGACAGATGTATCTATCGAGATTTAAAATGCGAAGCTCGATAGATAAGCTTGACAGTAGTATCTATCAAGAATTACAAAAATCAGTTTTTCAGAACTGTTTTTCACGCATATCCAAGCTACGAGTTTAGGTTTTCTTTTCTCACAACCCTAGACATATATAAGGATTATTTTAAGGGCCGTCAGAAGGTTGTTGCACTCGTTGTTGCAAGCATATTGTGACCAGAGACAATTTGCCCTAGTTCATCTTTCTCTTGAAGAAGCTGCTGCGTTTGTATGCCGTAAGGTTTTGTAACCAAGAATTTTCTCAATCTTCATCGTGTGGATGAATTGAAGAACTTTGTAGCCAACTTCCTTCTCAAGTTGGTGTGTTAGTCACGTACTGGGATCCCTGCATCGATTGGTTAGTCACGTACTTAGAGCCGTGCATTAAAAGGAGAGATTGTCACTACATTACAAGTCCAATTGTGTATTGGGGTAAAGGTTCAACTGTAGGTTGGTATAAGGTACTGAGATTTCTTTACTTATAACCGTTTGTTTTGATAATAGTGGATTTTCGGGAGTGATGACCTTAAATTCACCCAGTGGGTTTTGCCTCGGTAGTTTTCCCCATTCGTAAACAAATCACTCGTGTCAAATTTATTTTCCGCTGCATTTAGTTATTTGGTGATTTGTTTGTGCTACCACGCTTATTGCATGTAATTGAACCTAATTAATTGCTAATTAATTGGTTAATTTACCAAAGGGGTCAATACATTCTTGGCCTATCAATGAGTAAAGCCTATAATAGGCTGGATTGGAACTTTCTGAAGGCTATTCTGTTGGCCATAAACTTTAGTTCTGATTGGGTTGGGTGGATTATGGAGTGTGTTACAACAATGCAATACACCTTGCTGGTCAATGGTTGTATTACACAGTCTTTTACACCTTCCAAAGGCTTAAGGCAAGGGGGTCCCATATTCCCTTATCTCTTTCTTTTATGTGCAAATGTTCTTTCCTTCTCCTTTTTAGAAGCTAAACAAAGGAAAGAGATTTAGGGATTAGAATAGGTAGGAATGGATGCACCTTTACACACATTTTCTTTGCTGATGATGCCATTCTCTTCTTCAAAAAGGATAATAGATCTCTAGATTGTATCCAAAGGATCCTCAACTGGTATTGTGCTCTCTCAAGTCAAAGTATAAATTTAGCTAAATCTAATCTTTTCTGCTCCCCCAATATGTCAAGTGATGATCAAATCTCTCTTGCAAGGTCTTCACAGGTTAATTTGGTTTAAACCCTAGCAAATACCTTGGCCTAGATTTTAAATTAAGGGGGAAGAGGGTAGCTGACTTCCATTTCTTGGTGAAAAAATTAACTTCTAAGTTACAGGGATGGAAAGCAAAGCTTCTTTCCCAGGCTGGTAGAACTACTCTTTTTTCCTTTGTCCTTCAATTCCCCTTGTACACTTTTTCGTGCTTCAAAGTCCCTGATTCTATTTGCAAGAAATTGGATTCTATTATCAGAGACTTTTGGTGGGGTCATGATCAAGGGGTTAAAAAAATGCATATGTTGAATTAGGATATGTTCGTTTTTAGACCTCTTAAAACACAACTAGATTAACCTAGTTAATTAGCCAAGTGATTACTTAGTCAAATTATCAAGTCTAGGTTAACACAAATATATCATATCATTGTAAAGTGCGGAAAATAAAGAACACAACGATATGATAACCCAGGAAAACTAAACTGGTAAAAAACCTGGGGAGGATTTAACCTAGCTATTCTCAAGGTAAAACAAATCCACTATGAAAGAATTGAAGTTTACACAATAGCGACTTAGACCACTAACATCCTATTTCTACATTGAGTAGGAAACTTACAACCACGACCACATGACAGCTCCGAGTCCACGGACTACTTCTTTCTTGGATTCATAGCAAGTATAAGCACTCCCGCTTGTGTATCTTTAAGCTCTTTATGTAGCAACCAAACTGATCATCAAGTTCTTAACATAATCTTGATTCTTGATAACCCTAAGTATATGTGAAGGCAAACACCTCTAGATCTCAACAAAGACTTTAGAGAGCTTTTGGGTACAAAACCCTAGATCAACAAAAGAGGCACACAATTCACTCTAATCTCTCTGAAAACTTATAAAAACGTTCTTAGGGTTTCCTTTATATACTAGGAGTGTTTTACTTGAAACCCAATGCATTTAAGTAGAGTTTGGGCTGAAATAGAATTCCGCAGAACCGTATTTCGATCGGTCGAGCCTGTCTTTCGATCGATCGAACCAGGCAGTTTCGGAACTCTTCTTTCTGCAGCTTACTTGTTCTTGAATCTTGACTTGAATCACCTTGAGCATTGTCTAATAAAACCTATAGACTCTAGGATCTATATTTAGACAAGTTTGTGTTCACAATTTGCCAATTGTTCTAAACTTTTAGAACCTAACAATCTCCCCCTTTGACAATTCGTGACAAAACTTACATTCAAAATGAAATGCTCAAATACAAGAACAACCCAATACAATAAAATGCCCAATTACATCACAAATCCCAATCTAAGACTCCTAACCTAGAAGTTGCAAGAAAAGGTAAAAGGTCTTGATCAGAATGTACCTGTCTTTCCTGAAAACACTCAAAAGAACACATCACCGCATGTGTGGAAAGAAAGACATATAAACAATATGAAACACAAATATAAAAACAAAAATAAATTTTAACTCTCCCCCTAAGTTAAATATATCAAAAAGTTTTTATATTCTCTCCCTTTCAAAAACAATATCAACTCCCCCTAAACAAAACAAACAGGATTCCCACATTTCTTCTATTTCTCCCCTTTTTTGTCACGTATTGACAAAGACAACCCAATCAGAAGGTAAACGAAAAATATACACAACAGAGAATAAGAGAAATAGAGAATTAAGGGAACACAAAACAATTCAACTTTATAGAAAATAGAGACAACTCCCCCTATGAACAACAAATGTTAAAAACAAGCTTCTCCCCCTATAAAAATAGGAAAAACAAACAAGTTTTGGGAAAAACAGTTTTGGGAAAAAAATTTAGGATGTGGGGATAAATAAAAATACACAAACCTAACTAAAATAGATTGAGGTTACACATGAACACAAATATTCTTTCTTTCAAAAAATGCAAACTTGACACTATGTGACCTATAAACAGTTACATGAGTAGAGAAAATATTTGCACATTGATTATCCATCATATCTCTTAAGAAAAATATTTTCTTTAGTTCACACATAAAAAATAGCATATACTAAAATGTACAAAGGACTCAAAAATTAATCAATCAATTTTTAAATCAAGTTGAGTACCCAATTTAGCAAAGTGTATGCATGTTATGTGTGAAAACAATGAGAGATATGACTGCAAAACTGCAAGATGGATGCATGTGAATCCTAAACAGAAATGATGCATGAAAAGATAGATTGGTCAAACATTTAAAACTGAAATTTTTTTAGTTTCGATCGATCGAGCATCGATCGAATACCAATTGAGTCAGGCAGATTCAAACCAAAAATTTTTATCGCAATTTTGATCGATCAAGAAACAAATTCGATCGATTGAAAATTTGGAAAAATCAAATTTTTTGAAAAACAGAGCATTCTAATGCAGAAACTCCTCAAAGCATAGTGTTTCATGAATGAAATGCATGAATATGAGATTAAAAGCTTTCAAAAACACAGAATTCAACCCAGATCTTCCAAAAACAAGATTTTCAATCAATTTGTCCCCAAAGCTCAAACAATAAAACATATTTTGCATCAAAATCAAGGAACATATAATTTTAGATGGCCAAAAAAAATTCACACACAATATCATGTACCAAGTTTAACAAAGAGTAACTTGTGTAGTGTGTGCAACTAGCAATAACATGAGATACATGTGAGGTGATAAGTAAATAGAAATCAATCACAATTTCTACAAAATTCATCACATAAGTTTGAAAGAGACTATCACCTAAAGAGTTACATCATATAACTCTCACATCTCCTAGAAAACAAGCTTGCAATCATGTAAGTTTCTTGTTTTGCCTCATAATGTACACACCAATTTTATTTAATTTTGAATTTATTATAGCCCAATATTGTACACACCAATTTTATTATTTAAACCGAGGCTACACCTTATGTTCTTTTTGTGCATGTGCTACACTTTCTCAAGCACAAAATCATATGATATGCACTAAGGTGTTCATGATTGGCTAGTAAACAGTGTTGAGATAATTATTTATGCATTTCTCTTAGGATTTTCTAGTCCTAACAATCAAAAGCATGTGACTTCAAAATCAAGATCATGTGATCAAAAACTATAAACACTCCCACACAACATGCACTACATAGCTAAAACTAGCAAAGTGTAGAAAAATAATAAGCTCATCCAAACTGAACAAGGTACACAAGCATGTTATGCAAAGATAATAGGCCAACCTCAATTACATATTCATGATATGTAATACAAAACACAAAAATCTTTTTGGTTAAAAAAAATTTAAGACCAAAACTAAAAGCACACATTATGCTTAATGAATAAAATGCAAAACTATGCATGATAGTGCTTAACTAAGCTATAGAGGGTACACAAACAAGAAATATCAATTTCTTAATTAACCCATGAGTACATGTACAAACTAGTACATACTCACACAAAATCAGAAATTGCTTAGTACTTATATACCACACACTATTCAAGTTTCTCCACAATGTCAAGCATGTTTTAAATCAAGAGAGAGATATCATAATTCATGTGATCTTCAAGAAAAATAAAACTAGACACAAAATAAAATATTTTTGTCTTTTTGAAATTTTTCAATGTTTTTGGATTTTTTTTTAATAAAAAAAACTAAAAAGCAAAACAACCAAAAACAAAAACAAAACATGTCCACAAACAATTGAAAGAATTAAATCAGGGATAGGTCAGCAACACTCACCTTAGAGAATCTTTTCTCACCCATATAGCACGAGTCTTCGGCTTTGTAGGTGAAAATCCATGAGAAGCAGAGTGTATTTGAGGGATTACACCAATCTTCTGAGAAAGACTGAAATCCTGCAAATTCCTTTCACAAGCCAACAAGCTCAATTTTTTCAAAAGAATATGAAACAATTATATGGACTTATGGCAGGAGAAATATCATCACATATTCTAGACTGAAACACAGAATGCTTAAATTTCAATTTATGACAATTAGGACGAATGTGACCGGAGACACCACAAAAGTGACAAATAGGAACAAATTTAGGAACATCAGTATTCCTAACAGTAAATCTAGTCTAAGATTTTGGTTTTTACCTCAACAAAGAACAATTTGGTCTAATATGACCAACAACACCACAAAGGTGACAAGTAGGCACAAAAACAGATTTATTATGCTCTCTAACAGTAGGTTTAGACATAGGTTTAGAAACTTCAGTGTCTACATCAGAACTTTTACCTTTGTCTAACCTAGCAAAATAAGTCTTTTCTTTATTATTCCTCTTGAAAGGAGGGATATAAACTTTTTCAATTTTAGGCTTAAGAGAAACAGAAACACTTCTGTTATCAATAGCAGGCTTGATACTAGTCAAATTTTCAATTTTAGCTTTAAATTCAACTAACTTTTGTTCCAAGCTTTTCATCTCATCTTGAGAGGAAATTTGATTTCTCAAAAATTCATTCTTTTTATTAGATTCATCTAATCTAACAACCAATTCCTCTTTTTCAAGATTAACCAATTTTAACTCTTTCTTGAATTTCTTAGCAATTTTCATAGATTTCAATAATTCCTTATGAAGAGTTTCACAAGCATCAATAAGATCAACAGAAACAACAGTGTCTTTTTTATTCAAATCATCACAATAAAAAACAGTAAGACACTTAAAATTATCCATGATAACAGGGATCAAGGATTAACTCTAGGTTTAATAACCTAAATCAAGAGCTAACCCATTCTGATACCATTTGTTCATTTTTAGACCCCTTAAAACACAACCAGATTAACCTAGTTAATTAGCCAAGTGATTACTTAGTCAAATTATCAGGTCTAGGTTAACACAACTATATCATATCATTGTAAAGTGCAGAAAATAAATAACACAACGATATGATAACCCAGGAAAACCAAACCGGTAAAAAACCTGGGGAGGATTTAACCTAGCTATTCTCAAGGTAAAACAAATCCACTATGAAAGAATTGAAGTTTACACAATAGCGACTTAGACCACTAACATCCTATTGCTACCTCGAGTAGGAAACTTACAACCACAACCACGTGACAGCTCCGAATCCACAGACTATTTCTTTCTTGGATTCACAGCAAGTACAAGCACTCCAACTTGTGTATCTTTAAGCTCTTTATGCAGCAACTGAACTGATCATCAAGTTCTTGACATAATCTTGATTCTTGATAACCCTAAGTATATGTGAAGGCAAACACCTCGTTGAACGGACTGCTTCAAGAAATTGTATTCCTTTTTGTCGCCTTATCTCAAGGATTCTAAAGCTCAAAGGTGTGCATCCCTCGGAAGATGAGCGCCCATATCCACGGCCAAGTCCAATTAATATTCGCACTCTCCATGCAAAGCATGAGTCACACCAAGAAGAATACTAAGCAAGAGAGTTATGCTACTCAGGGAAGCTCCAGCTCTACCTCCCATGTTTATGATGAACAGTTAGACAACATCATGGCTACTCTTCAAGAGATCACTACCAAAATATCCGGACTAGCTACCATCATGCACTCCTAACACATTCGTTTCGACACCAAGTTCACATCTCTCCAAACTCAAATGGATCAAATTCAGAGGAAGCTAGAGGAACATAAAGACTAGCTATTCCATGACAAAAAGGGGGAGATGGTGTTGTTGATAGGGGGAGTGTAGTGATAGGGGGAGAAGAAACTAGAAACAGAAACTGCATTTTCTTTGTTTTACTACTTTCATTTAAAGCTTTAGTACTCTGTCTTTTAATTTCAGTTTATTCAATAGTTACTGTGTTTACCTTATTGCTTTGTAGCATTTTATTTGTACTTTTAAGATATTGCGAATATGTCTTGTGTACTTCACACTTGTGCCCTTAGTAGGATTTTGTATCCTAGATGCAAATACTTCGTGTATTCTGCATTGGTTGAGTGTTGGACATGCAATTGATTCGTGGGATTGATCTTAACTGCATTGCGTGTCCGGATGAGCATTTACTTGCTAAATGTTCATTGTAGTCATTCTTTAATGACTGATCCTGTTTGATTAAGATATGCTCACATGTTCTATTGTGCTTACCAACTTGATCGCATTTTACTTGCTCATATACGTACCTTGTATTCAACTTGTCATAAGCTTAATGAAAGTTTTGTTTGTGTGCAAGCGTTTCAGGTTACAGGTACATAAGTGCATGTGCTTCACAACTTCTAGATTAGGTGTGAGTGAGTTTTGCCACTGTTCCCAAACTCACGTTTAAGTCTAGAGTCTGTTTTAGGGGTTTTGTCACGGAATAACCAAAGGGGGAGATTGTAAAGTTGTGACTTACTACTATATGTTTTGTTGGCTTTAATTCCATGCCAAATTTGATTGTAATTTTATTCAATCTTTTGTACCCTGTATTTATTGTGGGATCTGATTGTAAGGGTTTTGTGATAAAGAGAAAAAGTGTGAAGACTCAAGCAATTGAAGACTGAAGAGTTTTCACGAGTATCTCGCGACAAAGCATCCCGCGAAGTGACTCATGTGACTTGCACATGCTGGAATACGAAGAGTCAGGACAGGATGGAGACAGTTGTGTCTCGCGAGTATCTCGCGGGTAAGGCCTTCCCGTGAGACACCCACGAGACATTCTGTTCTACCAGACTGTACTATTTGATACACACTTTCTGTACCCATACTATATATACCCACATTACCCACAAATATTAAGGAGTGCTTCTAAGAGAAAACCTAGCCAAACACCTTGAGAGTTAGAGATTGTTATACCCACAATCCTCTACACAATAGTTTGTGGATTTTCCTCAACTCCTACCTCTCCATTTCCATACCATTGAGAGGTTGATAGCCCAAACACTTACCACACCCTTTCAGAGTGTCAGGTGATAGTTTGGAGCTGCTGGGAAGCATTGGAAGAAGCCAAAGATGGCAGATGCAACATGGAGCTTGTTGCGGGATCCAGAAAGCTAGACAAGACACGGTTCTGAGAAGTCTTGTTGGAGTAGGAGGTTGAAGGGCTTAGGTACATCGGGTAGATTAGGCTTAGAGGGTCTCTTGCTAACCCATGTATCCCAACTGATTGTCTAGTGGATCGATTACCGCTTGGAGGGCGGCGGAGAGGTTTTACGCCGAGTACTTCGGTTTCTTTTTCGATAACACATCGGCGTGTTATCTTGTGTTTGCATCTTTCTTCCCTACTCTTTTTATATTTCCATTTTACTGCTGTGTTGCTTTTAATATGCATTAGAGTAGCTTGTTTGTTTATCCGCTCGCATTTACACTATTCCGCACTTAATATTAAGTTAGTGTAAAATCTATCGAGCTGTAACTTTAATTTGGGGGTCTAAACAGCTCTTGTGTTTTCAACACATTTTCGAGCTTTCAATATAAGTTACCAACAAAGTTTTATGCTAAAACAGAATATACTATTACGCAATCAACGGAAGAAGAAGAAGTAGAACCAAATGTGTTTCGAAATTCGATTTCTAAAGCATGGGGAGACAGTCCTATGTATGCAATATAAACAGGTTTTTTGAAATATATCATGGAAATATTAATGCATTATCAGAACTCTCATTTTCAATTCAAACAATTCCCTAGTTTCCTTGCAACTTGTTATGAAACAGAAAATAAACATGCAACATAAATCATAGGAAAGAAAAAAAAATTATATAATTAAAGAATAAAAATTCTTCACAAAAAGGAAGGAAAGCATAGGCAGATGAAAGAAAGGAGTAATCAAACCTTAGGAATGGTTGGAATTCGTTTTGCAAAGCATAAACCAGGACCATTAAAATTCTGAGTTTCCTTGCAACTTCCTATGAAACAGAAAATAAACATGCAACATCAATGATAGGAAAACAAAAAAATTATATAATTAAACAATAAAAACTTTTCACAAAAAGGAACGAAAGTATAGGCAAATGAAAGAAAGAAGTAATCAAACCTTAGAAAGCATAAACTAGGTCCATTAAAATTGTGAGTTTCCTTGCAACTTGTTATGAAACGGAAAATAAACATGCAACATCAATCATAGGAAAACAAAAAAATATATATATAATTAAACAATAAAATTTTTTGACAAAAAGGAACGAAAGTATAGGTAGATGAAAGAAAGGAGTTGAAAGTTCAAATAGTGTGTAAAACACCTATGAACGTTTAGACCCCCAATTTACAAATTACCAACACAAGCTTATAATCAAACAATGTATGTGCGGAATATGAAAATAAGCTAAAACAGAATCAGTAAAACAATCTAAACCAAAATTAATCACAACCACAACAGTAATTAAAAGGCAAAGATTAAGGGAAGAGAGATGCAAATACAAAGACAACACAGCAATGTGTTATCGAAGAGAAAACCGATGTCCTCGGCGAAAAACCTCTCCGCCACCCTCCAAGCGGTCAATAATCCACTAGAGAATAAAGTTGGGATACATGAATAGCAGAAAACCCTCCAAGCCTAATCTACCCAGTGCACCTAAGCCCTCCAAGCTTCTTGCTCCAACAGGGTTACGCCGAACCTTGTCTTCTCTAGCTTACCCGATCCCGCAATCACCCATTGCATCAACCAAATTAAATTGGTCCCTTCTAAATTGCTTCCCAAGCACCAAAAAACCTTCTCACAGATATGGGTATAGTGAGATAAGGATTTGGCTAATGTACCTCTCAAGTATATATCAATGGAGAAGGTGAGAGTAGAGGAATTTGGAGAATCAAAGGATGAAGATTGTGGATGAGTCAATCTTGTTTTTCTCTAGGGTTTCTCTCTCAAAATTCTCTCTGGAAGCTCTCTACATTTCGTGGGTATAAGGGTATTTATAGTAGGGTGTGTATGGAATGCGAAGAGTCAGTTACAACCAAACAGGGTGTTCTGGCGACTCGAGCTCGCGACTTGAACGAGTCGCGAGCTAACTGCCTGGCCAGACTGGAAGTTTTGTCCTATAGTGCAACAACTAGCGTGACCTTTCGGCTCCCCTGCATGCTTCACACGTGTGCCACCTTTGGTGACTCGCTAGTCGCGAGCCAGTCGCGAGGCTCTTCTTGAGTGCACACTATTGAGCTTTTCTTCACACTCTCTCACACACTACCCTTACATGATTCCCACCAAAATACATGGTTTCTAAATGTTGAATTACAAGCAAATTTGGCACGGAATAAAGCCAACAAAATGATTGAATAAATTCAACCTTACAATCTCTCCCTTTGGCTATTCCGTGACAAAACCCTAAAACAAACTCTAGACTTAACATGTGAGTTAGGAACAGTTGAACAAAACTCACTCACACCTAACTCTAGAATCTGTGAAGCTCTTGAACCATACGGACAAGTATTTCCTGAAAACAATCAACACAATATGATCATTGTAAGCAGAAAACTTGAAATGCATATGGAGTAAGCACAATGCGATCAAGCAAAAAGGAATGAAGCAATAAAGCATGGCTTGACCAAAAATGAACAATCACTATAAATAGATGTCAAGATTTTTCCCACAATGATATGAGTGCATAAAGAACAAGCTATGCTCGTAAATGCACAAAGCCATTAGTACAATGGTACAAGGCAAATCAAACTTTTTGAATTTTCTACTTTTTATGTGTTTTTGGATTTTTGACACAAAAACAAGTAAAGGTTGATCAAAACAAAATGTAAAAACATTCAAAGTAAAAAAAACAAACAAGCACAATTTTCAACACATGCTGGAACGATAACAAAAAGCACACAACCAATCAAAGTCACAAAGCATAGGAAGTATTAATGCATGGACATGTTGTAATGCTTATGCATGAGTACCCCTCTTCACCCACACGGCACATGCGTTTGGGGTGATATCCCTAAAAGATTGGGTATTATTGTTTTGACTTTCAAACCTTTTGTTTAAGCTTGTCAAGCAGGTGGTGAATGCATCAATCATCTTCATTACATCTCCAATGTTAGACATAGCTTCTCCCCCTTTCGATTGCTTGGGGTTCCCTTTATCCTTTCTATGTCCACTTGGCATTTGATAGTTGCCATTCTTTAATGTCCAAAGCTTACGACAATTCGGTCTGATGTGTCCTTGAATTCCACAGTGATGGTAGAAATGTTAAGCTAAAACAGAATCAGTAAAAAAATCTAAACCAAAATTAATCACAACCACAACAGTAATTAAAAAGCAAAGATTAAGGGAAGAGAGATGCAAATACAAAGACAACACAGCGATGTGTTATCGAAGAGGAAACCGAAGTCCTTGGTGAAAAACCTCTCCGCCGCCCTCCAAGCGGTCAATAATCCACTAGAGAATAAAGTTGGGATACATGAATAGCAGAAGACCCTCCAAGCCTAATCTACCCAGTGCACCTAAGCCCTCCAAGCTTCTTGCTCTAACAGGGTTACACCGAACCTTGTCTTCTCTAGCTTACCGGATCTCACAATCGCCCATTGCATCAACCAAAATGAATTGGTCCTTTCTGAACTGCTTCCCAAGCACCAAAAAACTTCTCACAGATATGGGTATGGTGAGATAATGATTTGGCTAATGTACCTCTCAAGGATATATCAATGGAGAGGGTGAGAGTAGAGGAATTTGGAGAATCAAAGGATGAAGATTGTGGATGAGTCAATCTTGTTTTTCTCTAGGGTTTCTCTCTCAAAATTCTCTCTGGAAGCTCTCTACATTTCGTGGGTATAAGGGTATTTATAGTAGGGTGTGTATGGAATGCGAAGAGTCAGTTACAACCAAACAGGGTGTTCTGGCAACTCGAGCTCGCAACTGGAACGAGTCGCGAGTTTGAGTCGCGAGCTAACTGTCTGGCCAGACTGGAAGTTTTGTCCTATAATGCAACAGCTGGCGTGACCCTTCAACTCCCCTGCATGCTTCACACGTGTGCCACCTTTGGTGACTCACCAGTCGCGAGCCAGTCGCGAGGCTCTTCTTGAGTGCACACTCTTGAGCTTTTCTTCACACTCTCTCACACACTACCCTTACATGATTCCCACCTAAATACATGGTTTCTAAATGCTGAATTACAAACAAATTTGACACGAAATAAAGCCAACAAAATGATTGAATAACTTCAACCTTGCAGGAGTAATCAAACCTTTGGAATGGTTGGAATTCGTTTTGCAGAGCATAAACTAGGACCATTAAACTTGTAAAGAAAAGTAAAATCGGAATAGATGGAGAACCTCTTCCTATATAAGATACAGAAATACCCAAAGACATGCATCATTAATACAGATATGGGTTTTGATTATTGTAGAAGGGGAGGTGAACCTAAAAATACGCAGGTGTGGGAAAGAAAAAAAAAAAGGTGCACAACTAACTTTCACCTAACTTCTATATGAAAGTGAGCGTAATTACAACTGATCCCAGTTAAATTTAGATAGATGGAGGAAAATTAGACACCAATTTCATATTTAAATTGGTGTGGTCCCCACATGAATCTAGACACATGGCACAAAATTAAAATTCTAATTTGGAATTGCACTTTGAGTTTCTCTCTGCTTCACCTATTATTATATATATAGATATATAGATACCGAAAATTCCAAAAAAAAAAAAAAAAACTTAAAAAAGCAGCCAGTTGAAGCACAAACCCTCCTATTTAAAATCTCGAAGTCAACCACGATAATAAGCCATCGTGAAAAAATAGAACCTAAAAAGTTGTTGGAGCCTCTAACAGTAAATGTCTTCAATTTGAAGAAAAATAAAGGAGGATGTAAAGCTAAATTAAATGCCTTCAATCTGAAGAAGGGTGAGAGATAGAAAGTGATGCCTTCTATTGGTAGTATATGTGAGTTTGTGGGTCTTAACGTGTAGGATTTGTAATTTACATATTTATCCCCATTAGTTAAAAACTTGTAAGTGGGTATGATGAGGGTATTTTGGGCAATGTGAGAGTTAGAGTTGCATTTTTACCGAATTGTCCTTTAGTTTTGTCTCTACTTAAACATAGGGGTGTAGGAGCATTTTTTAACTAAAAAATGAAGAATCCAAACAGGAGAAACCCCTTAAATAATAGTATAGATAACAGTGAGCTCAAGCCACCAATAACAAAGGTATAACAAATTTAAAAGTCAGTTCCAGTTGGGCTTCACTTCAGACTGGCAAGTCTTTGATTTAGCTCCCATAATCGAACGTACAGGAGATATTTCAGTGTTTCAGGCTGTGGGGCTGCTTAATTTGTAAGCATGATGGTTCTGAGAGCAAAGTGATGCTTTTAATGACATGTGATTGTTTGACAGCTCAGTCTCAGGGTTCAAGATAGCTTTACCATGTGCTATTACTTCTAACCAGTAGTCATGGATTATGGGAAGAGCACTTTGACTAGCATCCTTGAAAATGACCACAAATAATAAACACCGTGATGTTCAATGTTTTTTGAAGGACCAAACACAATTAAACAGATATAACAGTGATAACATGTGCATATTTGAAGAAATAAACATTAAACATATGCATATTTGATAACTGATAACATATGCATATTTCAAGACAAAACATAGTCAAAACATAGTCAGCTGATAACATATGTTTTTCTGATAACATATGTTATAACTGATAACATATGCATTGTTATAACTTCTAACATATGTTTTTCTTCAATATGAATATGTTTATTTGAAGAAATAAACATTAAACATATGCATATTTGAAGAAATAACCGTGATGTTCAAGATGGCTTTACCATCTGCTATTACTTCTAACCAGTAGTCACGGATTATGGGAAGAGCGTTTTCACTAGCATCCTTGAAAATGACCAAAAATAATAAACACCGTGATGTTTAATGTTTTGTGAAAGACCAAACACAATTAATAAATTAATATAGCGAAATTTCAGCGTGAAAGACCAAACACAATTAATATAGCGAAGTTTCAAGATGACCAAGTTCGAACTTTAAAGACACGTCACCAGCCTGCTGTTGTCGCACCAACTGTAGTCATATCAAACCCCTTCAACGAACCACATGCGCCAACAGACGCCACTGTTAAGCCAAGTCATGTTCGCAATTCCGCACGTGTTGCTCAACAGCTCGGCACTATTTCACACATCCACACTCATGTGAATACCAAGGGAGTCAATCTCGTACTGGAGGTTGTATCGGTTTGGCCAGTGGAACGATATATTTCGGTACCGGTCGATACCGGTGTACCGTTTCGGATTTACCGCTAATTATATATGTTATATAATTATTTATCTATTTATATGTTTATTAGTTAAATTAAGTATACTTTATTAAGAATAGTTAAAATTATAAGCTAATGTTTTTTATTCTTTAGTTTTTTTTTTTTTTTTTGGTTAAAATTATATCTGATTGTTATTTTTTATGATAAAACTAATATATCAAATTATCAACGTTAGTTGTTAATAATAGAAAACTCATCTAATAATAATAATAATAATAATAATAATAATAAGTACACAAAAGTCTTTGACACTTTAATTCTTCATAGATGTGGCAGGTATTAAAAATTTAAAATTTGAAAGGCTCACGTGTTTAGTCAGAGAAAGGCACACAAAACAAAATAAAGGCATTTAACAAAAGTTAAAAGAAAACAGCACAGAAGGAGAACTAATTTGGGGCTCTGGCGAAAAAATATAAGGAAGAAGAAGACGAAGAAGCAATGAAGAAGAAGAAGAAGAATGGTGGATCATCAACATGGGGTTAAGGCCGGTGAAATTGTGGCAGCGACAGCGGCTATCTGGTATCAATTTCGGCCGCTATTTTCGTTTTAAGTGTTTTTTTTTTTTCTTACCAGCTGATTTCCTTTTTCTGGCTGAAACACTCCGATATTCGCCGGTATGACCGATACACAACCGATATGGCCAGTATTTAAACCGGTACGAAATACCAGTGTATCTGTACCAGTCTGAGGTCTGGTGCGCCATATACCGGCCGTACCGGCCGGTACGGTATGCTATTCACTACTTTGGTGAATACACAGTTGTGCAATTGGATGGATATATTTTCATTTAAATTATATGTTGCAACTACTGCCCACATTTGATGTGACATTGGGAACATTTAAAATCCTGTTCATATAGTGTTTTTCCAGCCTGTATTGACATGAGTTTGGATCTACTTCAACATGTGGATCATCACAAGTTCCAACAGATTAACAACTACAGACATACACAGACCACTATGGAGGGAAATGGGTTGGAAAGAAGAGAAATTTCGTTAATATGCCAATATACACGTACAAGAGTCTTGGAAGCGTCGGGCACATCATCGTCGGCAAACCTACAAAACTAAGTACAGATACCATCGCAATAGAGTTCACCATAGCAGAACCACCTGTTAGAAATATACATGTTTGTATCGCATACAAAACATACGCAGCGGAAAAAATTAACAGATCTACTTCATTCGCAATTGATAATATGTACTATGTAAGTTTCAGAATTTGAGAACAAGAATGCGTACCTTGGTGTGGTGAAATTCAAAACCAAAGATCAGAAGTTCTTGGGAAGACTTTTAATCTTCACTCCAATTCCACTTGATGCCCAAGATGTGTGGTCTCTCAATCAGTTTACAAGGAGAGAATAATAATGAGTGTCCAACACTCACATACAAACCATTTCATTCCTTATGAGAATTCTTATGAAAGACTCTTATGGAAAAACCCCTTAATGAAATTTTGTATGTTTCTCTCCTTATATACAACTAATTATCTAATTGGGCTAGCCTTTTGGGCCATTCCAATTGGGCTCTAGCATGTGGCTTGGAGTGGGACTAAAAGGGACCAATAAGACACTAGCTCCAATGGGCCTTAGGCTTTTCTGTCAACTCTTGACAAGTCCAAAGTTACCATTAACTATATTTAATACCACTATATAAATATAGTTGCACTCTAGGCTTTATCTATAAATTATATCCCAAGACTTTATTATACATGCAACCTCTTCATTAAAATATTCGTAGTAATACAAAGTCATGAAATAGACTGTCACTTTGAAGATTACTACATCTTAATCCTTGAGTACCTGGTTTAATCCTTTATGTTATTCAATATATATATATGAAATCTAATTTCATAAATATATATACTTTAGTAACTCCTTACTAAAGTGGTTGGGCCCAACACTCTGAATAACCAAACCCATTAAACTTATCTCAAATGATTATTTTATATCTCCGTTAAGAGACTATGAATTCCATCTTGAGAATATATGTTCCATCAACATCAAATGCGACTGCCCAACATAATGAGGTTTTAATCGTGTCTTATAGATCTCACTCCTGATATATCAAAGCAACATGCATCTCATGATCAGGTCCATTATTCTCTTAGGATTTAGAGTTGATGTAAATAGAAGTTGTGAGATTTATTATTCATTTGACAGTCGTTAGGAGAATAATAAATCTCACAGCGGTCCAGTTCAATATGTCTTAACTCTTAAAACATATCAGCATACCAACTAGAAGTCTCCACTTCCATGATCAAGACAAATCATCGTAGTTGATATGTTATAGTCTTCGCAGATTAAATGCCCAATTTCATCACCGACTACGAACTAAAATTCTGAGTTTACAAAAAACTTGTGATTTATATCTTCTGTGACTTTTCACATAAATCACATACTATGCATCTCATGTACTAAGATAATGTCACATTAGTTCATTTATAGATAGCCTCTTATAATTAAACAAAATAATTATTTATGACATGCCAACCAATTGGATTTTAGGGCATAAACCGCAACACCACCATGGTCAACCCTATATGAGAAGAGGTGTGAGTTGGAGGTGTATTGTTGATGGCACGGGTTACGAGTTCCTAAGGCACGCTCAGCTGAGTTACCTAGAGATGAACCTGCCAACATATTTGCTCGTCTTGAACAAGAGAACAATTAAATGCAAAGGCGACTAGACCGTTTTCACACAATCCAAAAAGTTAGGAAGCATCTAAAGGGGAAAGCGCAAGAGCGAGCCATGAAGTCTATTAATGAAATTACTGCGTTAGATGATGAAAGAGATATTTCAGACTTCTCAGATTCAAGCAATGATAATTTCCAAAAATTTCTACCTACGAACATTAGACGTTGTTGTTAATGTCAACACATTCTGTGCAATATAAAATGTTGTTGTTAATGTTTGACAAATGATGATTATGTACGTTCAACTTTTGCAAATCTAAAGATTAACTGTTCATTAGTTTTGGCTAAGTTTATATGAAATCAGTTTCTCATTTTTTCCCTGCTGTTCTTTGTTGCTACATATGAAAATTTAATAGATTCAATACATACAAACTCATCCAAACCACACAAACCAACCACTCTTTCACAGAAAAACCATATGACTCCTATAGCAAGGACTCACTGGAGTAGAGTGGGGCCCAACTGGGACCATCACCGGCCGTCGAGTTGTAGACACTCACATTTCTTTAAGATAATACTCCCTTCCACCATGCATGACATGAAACTGGTAATGTATTACATTGTTATGTCAATATGTTGCAATGTTTTCAATGGATTGGCTAAGTGTATATGGAATCACTTGCTCATTTTTTCCCTACTGTTCTTTGTTGCTACATATGATTCTTGTGCTTTGGTTAGACAATGTCCTCTGCTTTGTAATGTAGGAAAAACCTTAGGAAGTGAAATGCCTCCAGTTAGATATGTTGATGTTTCTAATATTTTGTCTGTGTAATTTGAAATGTTATACACATAACACTCATCACCCAAATTATATTTATTGCACATTACTTGTAGGAAAATTTAATAAATTCAATACATACAAACTCATCCAAACCACACAGACCAACCACACATATGATTCAATAATATGAATAATTCATTTATATGAGTTGTTTGAATTACTGTATCATATTCCCGTATCCATGTATCTTAGTTCTGCTAGTGTACTACTTTATATAGATACATTACATACAGACTCATCCAAACCAGACTAACCACTCATTCACTGAAAATCCATATGGCTCACACAACACACTGTCACAACGATATTTAGTTTACTTAGAAATAGGGTAAAAACCTAAAAGCTTGATCAGCCTCTAAAATGTTTCATTCATAACAAAAGTTATTGGTTTGCTGTAGCATTGCTCCAAAGCTCCCTAATGTTGCAATTGTGATGATCGGAAGCCATTGATGTAAACCTTGGAAGCATAGTTTTCTTCATGTAATTTTACATTGATGTTGAGAAAATGTAACTAAATTTTGCACCCGCAAAGACTCCCTGAGAAGTTTGTAAGGTGTTAGGACATATGTGATTCAATGTTAGGAACATATGTCAATATTTATGTAATTGGCTAATTCTTTGACAAAACGCACTTTACTTGTAATTGGGTAGATCTAGGATGTGTTTAATACTTCAAAGAACAAGAGTTCAAGTCTAGTATTGAAGCCATGCAAATCTATCCAAGAAACAAGTGAAGAAGTGTTGATTCATTAAAGCTCGACAGCTGCTCAACAGATAGCTATCTATCGAGGTTTAATGAGGCTCGACAGATACTATCTATCGAGGTATCCATCGAAAATTACGAAATTTAGATTTCCAGATCTAATTTTCGGCTCATGCTTATGTATTTGTGTAGGGTTTCTTTTCTCACAACCCTAGACATATATAAGGCTTATTTTAGAGGCCGTCACATAAGAGAATACAAGGAGAACATATGCAAAAGGTGACTGATGTCTTACTCTCTCTGAAAGAAGCTACTGCGTCTTTGTACTTTAAGGTTTTGAAACCAAGTGCTTCTTGATCTTCATTGTTGATGAAGTGAAGAACTTTGCAGACAAAATCTTCTGCAAGTTGGTGTGTTAGTCACGTACTAGGAGCCGTGCATCATTGGTTAGTCATGTACTGGGATCTGTGCAAAAAGAGTGGTGTTCATATATTGAAGAGTTCAGAGGTTCTAAAATGATAGAAGGTTTCTGCTGTAAGTTCATCTACAAGGATTGTAGAGTCTAAGGACAAATGTTTTGTACTAGATCTGAAACTTCTCTTTACTATAGTGGATTGCTTTTCGGGAAGGTTTCCCCCCAGGTTTTTTACTGTGAAACTAGTTTGTTTCATTGGTTTTCCTAGGTCATCATATCTTGTCTTATTTATTTTTCCGTTATGCATGATTTTGACATGATATTGATGTTAGTTTGTTTTAACAAAGTTTATTCATAATAAATCTAATTAACAACTTGGATTTAAAACTTGTTAATTTTATCAACCGAGATCTAAATTTCCCAACAAGTGATATTAGGGCGGGTACACTGATTGGATTAATTTCCTGAGTGTGATCCTTGATCCCCGTTGTCATGGATCGTGGACAATCTCTTTTGATTCCTCCTTTATTTGATGGAACTAATTATGCGTACTGGAAAGTTCGTATGAAAGTGTTTTTGCGGGCTCTAGGTGAACACATATGGCAAGCTGTTGAAGTTGGTTAGATTAAGCCAAAGGAAGCGCCTATGGATTGGGATGAATCAACAATCATAATGGCAAATTTCAATAGTAGGGCCTTGAATGCTTTGTTTTGTGAGGTGACCAATGAGGAATTCAAGAAAATATCATCCACGGAAGTTGCCAAGGAAGCATGGACCATTCTTGAGACCACCTATGAAGGTACCAAGGCAGTAAAGACTGTGAAACTTCAAAGACTCACTAGTAGCTTTAAAGAAATAAGGATGGAAGAGGATGAGACTTTCGATGAGTTCTATGCTAAACTCTAGGATATTGTGAATTCTGCCTTCAACCTTGGAGAATCTATAACAAAATCCAAAATTGTTAGGAAAATCCTTAAGTCCTTACCTGAAATATTCCATGCCAAGATCACTACCATTGAAGAAGTGAAGGACATTGATCAAGTTACTTTGACTGAGCTTGTAGGAAACCTTCAAACCTATGAGATGGGATTAGGCTTAATAGGAAAAGGTGGAAAGAGTAGAACCTTGGCTCTTAAGGGTATAGAGGAAGAAATTGATGACTCTGAAGATGAAGACGAAGATGATGATGAGGATGAGGATCTAACCTTCATAACTGATGAGATTATCAAGCTTTTTCAATTTAGGAAAAATGATAAGGGCAAACCTCCTAGAAAATCTAAATCCTCAAGGAAGGGCAAGAATGAGAAACCCCTCATCCAGTGCCATGAGTGCAAAGGTTTTGGTCATATGAGGATAGAGTGCCCAAACTACCTTTTGAAGGAAAAGATAAAGGAGTCAAATGATAAAGGGTTGGTTGCTACTTGGAGTGATACTGAGAATGACTCTTCTGATGAGTATGTGGATGAATGTAGTCACGTTATGGCCTTTGATGCCTTAACCAATAAGGTGGATTCTTCTGATTATGAAGTACCCAAGAAGTTGACCCTTCAAGAAGCCTATGATAAGCTATGCACTGAATTTATAAAATCTTAAAAGACTTCTCATCTTTGTAGAAAATAGCTTAATGAGGTAAAAACTGAAAAAGCTGATCTGTTAGTCAAATTAGATGAGACTACAAGGTTAGTTGAGACACTTGTTGTGGAGAACACCTCATTAGAAGAGAAGGTCAAGAATCTTGAGGTTGAGGTTAGTCAAGCTAGAACTCAAATAGAGAGGATGTCTAGTGCAAAGCTTGATGAGGTATTGAGTGCTCAAAAGCCTAGTTCTGATAAGACTGGCTTAGGATATGCTGTTTCCTCCAGCCCCTCATCTTCCACGGCTTCTGGATCAAGGATTGTCTTTGTGTCCCAATCTGAGAAAGGTGATAAAGGTATGAAATCCAAAACTGATTTGACTAATTCTAAATCCTTTGTTAGACCTCATGTTTGTCACCATTGTGGTGTTTCTGGACACATTCGTCCTAATTGCTTTAAGTTGTATTCTCATAAGCAGTTGTCCAAACGGTCACAGGTTTCCTTTTAAGGACCTACACCTTTGTTTGGAGAGTTATTAAAAGCTTTGAGCTTTTTAACTCAATTTCAGGAGAATTTTAATTCTTCTATGTCCTTTAGTAGACATACTAGGACACATGCCTTTTCATCTTCATGGCCAAAGACTCATGCTGTGTGGGTGAGAAAGGAGCCTAAGACTTAATTGTCTTTTCTGTTTGTCCTCTACTTTAATTCTTTCTATCTAAAGTAGGACTCACTTTGCTTGATTTTTTATCTGCTTTTGGAATCATGCTTTCATGCATTTGCATCTAGTTTTATGCATTGCTTTGTTTAACATGTTTTTGTTTGGTTATTTTTCAGTTTTGCTTTATTTTGTTTTTCATAAAAATGAAAAAAAAAATTTGAAAAATCAGAAAAATACAAAAACAGTGTGTGTTTTGTGTACATTGGTACTTGTGTACCTTGGATGGCCATTGAAAAAAAATTTTCTAAACTTTGTATCTTTTATAGCTTAGATGAGCATCTCTATGCACAACTAAGCAAGTGAGCTTTGTGGCTCATGTTTGTGATGAGTAAGATTAAGTAATCTCTTGTAGTTAACACTCGTATCACTCTTTTTGATGGGAAGGACTAGAAAATCTTAAGAGAAAGGCATAAATAACCATCTCACCACTGTTGCCCGCCAATCATGAAATGGCATTTGTATGCTTCAGCATAGCAAAAGTGGAATGTCAAATGCTTAACATAATTGGGTATTTCTTTTCTATCTCTTATATGCCCATGCATGATATGCTTATTAAAAGAAAAATATGTAAAGAAAAATAAAAAGCAAAAGGAACAAAATGCTTTATATATGATTGCAAGCGTGTATTCTAGAAGATGTGGGAGTTATAGGATTTATCTTGAAGGTGATAGTCCCCATCAAACAGTTATGATTGTGTGTGAGTTAAAGTGATTTTCTCATATCTCAAATCATCATAACATATAGACACTAATGCAATCTTGCGATGTTTTTCACACACAACACACAATATTCTTTGCTACTCTTGATACATGTGCAGGTACAATGTGATTTGGCCATCATAAGGTTTACACGTGTTAATGTATGCTCACTAAACTGTCTTGACTTATTTTTAAAATATAAAACTGGTTAGACTTGTTTAGTGTGTGTGTGTGTGTGTTTTGGATCCATGTGCTTGACATTTTTTTCTTGTTAAGAAATGATTTTGAGAGCTTAAAATGTTGTTTGGATCTTTGGTTAAGTAGCATGTTTGATTGCATTCATATCTACATTTTTCTGTTCTTTGAAAAACTGTTTTTAAGCAATCTCGACAGCTCCTCGACACCTCTCGACACCTGGCTTATCTATCGAGTTCTTAAGTTGCTTTTTATCGCAATCTCGACACCTCTCAATAGCTAGGTCGATCGATCGAGACACTTTCTGTCCCCTCGATAGCTCCTCGACAGATCTTCGATCCATCGAGCTTCTTTTTGCCTTGGACACTTTGCTCGATAGCTATTTGATCCATCGAGATTAGCTTCTGCTCGATAGCTTCTCGATCTGTCGAGATCCTCTTGCATGCATTGTTTTTTCACATGTTTTGTATCTTTCTTTTATCTTGTCATCCATAGTATCTTTGTTCATTACATTTATGCATTTATATGGATTCCTTGTGCCCCCTTGATCATCTTTATGTTTCTCGATTGAAGCTTTCTAGCTTCTTGTACCCTTTGTCAATCATGACAAAAAGGGGAAGAAATTATGGAGAATATGTGGTTTCTTTTTAAGACTCTACATGTTAAGGGGGAGAAATACATGCCCTTGTAAGGGGGAAATGTGTTTCATCTTGTTAGGGGGAGTGCTTACTTCCTTCTTCTTGTACACCGGTCTTGTGACCATGTTTACATACATTGTGCTTATCTTTGATATATATATATATATATATATATATGTAAAGTTGTGATTTTCCAATATGTATTTTGTTGGCTTTTATTCCGTGCCAAATTTGATTGTAATTGTATTCAATCTTTTGTACCATGTATTTGCTGTGGGATTTCATTGTAAGGGTTATGTGTTAGAGAGAGAGAGTGTGAATACTCAAGCATCTGAAGTCTAAAGAAGTTTCGCGGGTATCTCACGACTAAGCATCCCGCAAAAGGAAGCATGTGCCTTGCACATGACTGGAATGCGAAGAGTCAGGCCAGATGGAGACAGCTGTGTCTCGCGAGTATCTCGCGAGTAAGCCTTCCCGCAAGACACCCGCGAGACATTCTGTTCTGCCAGCCTGTCCAATCTGATACACACTTTCTATGCCCACACTATATATACCCACATTACCCACAAAAGAAAATGAGAGCCTCTAAGAGAAAACCCTAGCCAAACAACTTGAAAGTTAGAGATTGTCATACCTACAATTCTCTACACATTTGTTTTGGGAATTTCCTCATCTCTTACCTCTTCATTTCCATACCATTGAGAGGTTGATAGACCAAACACTTACCACACCCTTTGAGAATGTCAAGTGAGGTTTTGGTGCTGCTGGGAAGCATTGGAAGAAGCCAAGGATGGCAGATGCAACATGGAGCTTGTTGCGGGATCCGAAGAGCTAGACAAGACACGGTTCCGAGAAGCCTTGTTGGAGTAGGAGCTTGGAGGGCTTAGGTACATCGGGTAGATTAGACTTGGAGGGTCTCTTACTAACCCATGTATCCCAACTAATTGTCTAGTGGATCGATTACCGCTTGGAGTGCGGCGGAGAGGTTTTTCACCGAGTTCTTCGGTTTTCTCTTCGATAACACATCGGCGTGTTATCTGTGTTTGCATCTCTCTTCCCTACTCTTGTTCATTTCATTTTACTGCTATGTTGCTTTAAATATGGATTAGAGTAACTTGCTTGGTTATCTGCTCATATTTACACTATTCCGCACTTGTAGTAAGTTAGTGTAAAATCTATTGAGCCGTAATTTTAATTGGGGGTCTAAACAGCCCTTGTGTTTTTAACACATTTTTGAGCTTTCAATTGGTATCAAAGCGGGTGCACTCTTTGTGGTTTAAACACCTTAGTGCGATCCTTAACCCCGTATTGAGATGGACCGGTCTCAATCTTTAAATGTTTCATCATATTTTAATGGTAACAACTATGTTTTCTGGAAAGTCCAGATGAGGGCTTTCTTGTGTTCTATTGATGATACTATTTGGGATGCCGTAGAAGTAGGTTGGACTAGGCTGGAGGCCGCAAAATCCACTTGGGATAAAGCAGCACTTACGGCAGCTAATGCTAACAGTAAAGCTTTGAATGCAATTTTTTGTGGTGTTTCTCCAGATGAATTTCACAGGATTTCTCACATAACAGTAGCCAAGGAAGCTTGGGAGATATTGGAGACCACCTATGAAGGAACAAAGAAAGTTAAGGACACAAAACTTCAGATGTTAACCACCAAATTCGAAGAGCTTAAAATGGGAGATGATGAGTCCTTTGATTCATTCTATGGAAAGCTCAACTTAATTGTGATTGCGAAGCTCAATCTTGGTGAGAAGATTGAGGATGCTAAGGTGGTAAGAAAAATTTTGAGGTCTTTACCAGAAAACTTCCTAGCGAAAGTCACAGCTATAGAGGAAAGTAAAGACTTGGATGAAATTAAGATTCAAGAGCTCATTGGGTCTCTCCAAACGTATGAGCTTAGGTTGCCTTCTCATAAGTCGAGTAAATCTCTTACTCTTAAAATCATCACCGAAAGAATGGGTGATTCCTCCGAAGAAGATGGAGTGGAAAAGGATGTAGCATTTCTTGCAAAGAACTTCCGAAAATTTCTGAAGATGAAGAACAGTGGGAAACCATTCAACAGAGGGAAGTTCTCATCCTCCAAAGGTGATAGTAAGGAGTTTAAGAAGAAAGATGGAAAGGATTCACAGTCTTCTCAAGGAATTGTGTGCTTCAAATGCAATGGTCATGGGCATCTCAAGAAGGAGTGTCCTAACTATTTGAGAGGGAAGGGCAAGGCATATGCCATAACCCTTAGTGATTCAGATTCTTCCAATTCTAATTCGGAAGCAAGCTGTGATGAAGAAGGGAATTTCTCAGCATTTATGACTATTGCTCATGTTGAGTCTTCGAAGGACTTAAATTTGCTTGTGTAAGAACTTGGGGAGCATAGTGATGAGGAATCAATGGGAATTGTTGAAGAATCTGATGCTAAAGCAGATGAAGATACAGCCGGTCTTCAAGAGAATTACAACTCTCTTCTTGAGAAGTCGGGAGAATATACAAGGGTGGCTAAGGCGGCTGTGAAAAAGATGAAGAAAGCAGAGGAGGACTATAGAAGTCTCCTAGTAAGATATAAGGAGGCCAAGTGTGAGATTGAGACGCTGAATGGTGAGTTAACCGAGGCCTACACAAAGGTGAAATTTCTTGAGCTTAAAGTGGTTCAACCAAATGCTAGAGTAGACCGAGTCTCTACCAAGAAGCTTGATGATGTCATCTCTTCACAAAAATCTGTTTCCGACAAAACTGGGTTGGGATATACTGGAGAAAGTAGTTCGAGTATCAAGGTAACCAAGGAAGTAAACTTTGTGAAGGCAAAAGAACCAAAAGAAGTTGTCCCTACTGTTGAGAAAGCCAATGTGGAGAAGAAGAATATGGCTGAGCAAAGGGTGTTGAACAAGCCCCTTAATCAATCTGTGGTCAGGTCTGATGCCAGAGCAAAATTTCATCCTCGATTGCAAAGAGGTTCTAGAACGAACCATGTGTGTCATCACTATGGACTTCAAGGGCACACCCGACCCAATTGTCATAAGTTGAGAGCATTGAGGAATGCTAGTGATCAAAGGTCAAGAGGACCAAGAAATGACAAGAGGACTTGGACTGTTGAGTCATCAAGAGGTCGAAATGGTGATCCCAGAATGATGGATGAGATGAAGATGATTGGTGCATTTACCAACTACTTGGAAAGCTTCACAAGAAGGTTTGAAAGTCCTAACATTCGTACCCAATCCTATAGGGATATAACTCCAAATGCACGTGACGTGTGGGTGAAGAAGGGTACTCATGCATGATCACCTCCTATGTCCATGCATCAATACTTCCAATATTTAGGATCATAGGTTCATGCATCATATTATGCATTGCTTTTTGCTTAAAGCATGTATTTCTTTTACAAGTTTTTGTTTTATACTTGTGTTTGTTGATCTTACTTTACTTGTTCTGCTTTTGAGTGTGTTCAAAAATTCAAAAACCCATAAAAATTTGAAAAATTTTCAAAAAGTTTGATCGCTTGTATTGTGTATATCACATGGGAATTTGGCCTAGTACCTTCGTACTAATGGCGTAGTGCATTTACGAGCTTAGCTTGTTTTGTATGCACATATATCTTTGTGGGAGAAATCTTGAAAACTATGTGTGATTGTTGTAAATAGATCTTCAAGCTTGTTATGAATGATTGGTCAATAGTCTTGTTGGTCTTAATACTTGCATAGAGTTGTGCCTATATATCTTCCCACCTTTATTTTATGTTTTTGCATTAGAGCTCACCAAATGTAAATCTCAAAATGAAAAAGAGATTATGAGCTGCAAAAGTCTGTCGCACATACTAGTATTTGACTAGGAAAAAGGGAAAGCGACTTTTATATTGAAATGTATGGTGCTCAACAAGCCAAAGGCTAACTCTCATTGTTGAAATATCAAAAATTTCAAGCACCGATCTCAAAAAGAGATGTATTATCCAAAAATAATCAAATGTTATGATTTATGCAGAAGCCAAAGGAAAAGCTTCTAAGTTTTGTAATCATTCTCTTGTAGGAGGTCGTATATGTTCATCTCTATAATTGAGATTGTCCACTTGACTTAGTACTAGTTGTGTATGACTTGATTGAATTGATTATTGAAGCTTCACTCTCGTCTATGGACTATTCCATATTTGATACACACACACAACACACAAGACTTTGTTCAGATAATGTTTATCTCATTTGTGTGATTGTACATGTTCAAATGTAATGTGTATGCTCAAATACTTGGTGATCAAACCCAAAAATATTTTTGAGTGTTTTATTTGTTTTTTGAAAGTGATTTTATACTTTGGTGCTTTTAGTTTTTGTTCAAAATGCATTTTTGTGTTTTTCTTCAAAAACTGGTTCAGAGGTTGTTTCGCGAGAAGCTCGCGACTTAGAGCTTCCTGTGAAAAGTGCTTAAGTGAAATTAAAAAATCACATTTTCATACAGAAACTCTCGCTACTGTCTCGCGAGTACTTCACGACTAAAAACTTCTCGCGAAATGATTTTTAGGTAAAAACTGGATTTTTCACAAAATCACACAGAGAGTTTCGCGACTTCATCGCTACTGCCTAACCTGCGAAAAATGCGTGTTTTCAGTTTTTATGTAGCAGATGTGACATCTTTTCAAAACTCATAACTTCCCTCACACTAACTCTCTTCGAACCATACTCAACCCAAATCTCTATTTCATTCAAACCCCATCATTTTCAGGCAAAATCTCTGCAAAATCCTTTCAAGGTATGTGTTTCTTACACTTGTTTCATCTTTTACTTTTGGATTATGCAAAATCTGTGCTTATGGTTTTGAAAATTGGGGATTTTCAAAAATTGGGTTGGGTTTCTAAATTTTGTGAAAATTTTTCCAAAATCTTGATTGGGCTGAATCCCATTTGCTGTTTGTGCATCTGTGTTGGCCCCTTATGGCAGTTTGAGCATGTATTGAGGCATTTTTCCTTATGTTCATGCATTGTTCATTTGTGATGGTCATTGGTGCATACCAGGTGTTTGCCAAAATGTCCCAGTGACATTTTTGTGCTAAAGTGGATTTAAGTGAATTCCAATTTTTGGGTTTACATTGGTTTGACCCTGTTATCACTTGTTTTGACATATAAGTCTGTGTTTCACACACTTTGCCCATGTTGCACACACTAGGGTCCTCTAGGCACACCTCTTGCATCTCCTGATGCATCTCCATGCATCACATGCTGCACACACATGCATCAGCACATACTCAGCACAAACACATACATGCACAGTTGCTTATTCATGCATTATACTCATGCTTAATTAGTTAATTTCCTTAGCATGTTGTTTGAGTCTATTTACTCTGTTTTGAGTTGGTTATGCTCTGTTTTAGGTTGTTTTTACTTGTGCTTTGGACTAACTTGAATCTAATCAAGTTTTGTGGTCTGTTTTGTGTCTCCACACTTGGATCTTTTCTGTTTGTGTGTTCCTTTGCACAGATGGCTCCTACTAAGCATGCAGCCACCAAGAAATCAACTTCCAAACGTGCACGCACTGATTCTAATCGTTTCAAGTCTGCTGAAGCTGACATGAAGTACAATGACTGTTACAATAAAGCCACCATTGTCATGGAAAGGGTAGTTCAGTTGGAATCTCTTGAAAACACCTTCATCCCTAAAGTGTTCAAAGAAAGGACTTGGACCAAGCTGTTGAATCCAATTGGGATTGTATATTCAGAGATCATAAAGGAGTTATTCTCCAATGCTGCTGTAGTCGGAGATCGCATTGATTGCTGGGTGAGGCACAAAGAATTTGTGATCACAAGGGATAGCATTCAAGAATTTTTGGAGATTCGTCCTCCCTCTCAGCAAATCTCAGTCCAATATGAAGACAGATTGGGATCGACTGAGGAAATGGTGAAATTACTTAGGGGTACTCCGAAGAAGTCATCCATGAACACAATACCATTTTCACCGGAAATGAGGATATTGGCATATGTGATGATTCATAACTTGTACCCGGTCACCAACCTCACTACACTATCAGCTCCAAGGACAAAGTTTCTATTCGATCTCTTCACCCAAAAAGAAATTGACATTTGTGGACACATCTTGCATGTACTAACAAAGAGCATTACAAAGCAAAACTTCAGGACTATCATGCCCTTTCCCACTCTCATTATGGGCCTAATTGCAAAGACAAGGCTCAAACTCCCGAGTGGTCTGACAGTAGTCCAGAGGGACTATCCCATTGGTGCACATACAGTCACCAGAAGCACAGCTCATATCAAGGGATCTAAAACAAGTGTGCATACGATCCCACGGAATCGAGTTGAGGACGAAGGGGGTGATACTGAGAAGGAGATTGATAGATTCACTTATGCTCCAGAAACATACATACACAGCATAAACAAAGACTTTAGAGAGCTTTTGGGTACAAAACCCTAGATCAATAAAAGAGGCACGCGATGCACTCTAATCTCTCTAAAAACTTATAAAAACGTTCTTAGGGTTTCCTTTATATACTAGGAGTGTTTTACTTGAAACCCAATACGTTTAAGTAGAGTTTGGGCTAAAATAGAATTCTGCAAAACTGTATTTCGATCGGTTGAGCCTGTCTTTCGATCGATCGAACCAGGCAGTTTCTAAACTCTTCTTTCTGCAGCTTACTTATTCTTGAATCTTGACTTGAATCAGCTTGAGCATTGTCTAATAAAACCTATAGACTTTAGGATCTATATTTAGACAAGTTTGTGTTCATGATTTGCCAATTGTTCTAAACTTTTAGAACCTAACAGGATACAGTTTGTATGAACAAATCAGAAGGGGGTATTGGTCTTAAAAAATTCAAATTAATCAACCAATCCATGCTTGCCTCCTAGTTTTGGAGAATAAGTCCAAAACCCCAATCCTTGCTAGCAAAGACCCTTAAATCTAAGTATTTCCCTAGGTGCTCTATACATGAATGCTCTCCCAAACCCCACCATTCTTGGTTTTGGAGAAACATTATAAAACAGGAAAATTCAAATCCGAAGGAAGCCAGATGGTGGGTTGGTGATGGATCTAACATCCCCTAAAGCACCCCAACTAGTTGAAATGCCCTACCTAAAATCTGCAGAATCCAAACCTGGTTATTGGTACTGTTGCTGACCTTATTGACCATAATAATAGGATTTGGAAGGCTAATTTGGTTAGAAAAATTTATCCACCTCCTTAATGTGCTGATAACCTTGGAAATCCCATCTCTAAGATAGGGACTGTCTTAGATAAACTTCTATGGAAACACTCAAGCTCAAGGGGGTGCAAGGTTAAAAATGCTTATAAGCTCCTCCTTAAGGACTTTGTTCAAAACTCCTCCCTACACTCAAGGCCTTACCCGATTCCAATAGAGGTGTGGAATCTTATTTGGAAAGTGAAGGTACCTCATGAAATCAGTCTTTTTGTGTGGAAGTTAATGCATGATAGCCTCCCCACCAATCTTACACTTAGGAGCAGAGGTATTGCAACTACCAGTACTTGCCCAATGTGCAAGGAAGAGGATGAATCATCTTCCCACCTATTTATTTACTGTTCTTTTGCTAGAGCATGCTGGCATGGTTCCCCTCTGGCAATACACACATCTGAATTAAGAGCCGCTCCTATCCAGCAATGGCTTAGCAATTTACTGATTAGATATAAAAATTTGGAGCAAGATATGATGGACTACCTGCAAGTTGTCTTCACCTTTCTTTAGACCATCTGGAATCATAGGAATCTTGATACTCATGAAGGAAAAAATCCTAACCCTTTGGAAGTTATTCTCACTGCTCAAAGATTGTTTTGCAGGTTTAAGGAAGCTTTCAGCATGTGTTTGTTTTTAGACCCTTTAAAATACAATTGGATTAACCTAATTAATTGGCCAAGTTATTACTTAGTCCAAATTCCAAATCTAGGTTATCACAATCATATCATGCATAACAGCGGAAATATAAATAACACAAAGATATGATGACCCAGGAAACCACACCGGTAAAAACTTGGGGAGGATTTAACCTAGCTATCCTCAAGGTAAACCTGAATCCACTATGAAAGAATCAAAGTTTTACAATAGCGACTTAGACCACTAACATCCTATTGCTACCCACCAGTAGAAACTTACTGACACGACCACATGCAAGCTCCGAGACCATGGACTCCTTCTTTCTTGGATTCTCCAGCAAGTACAAGCACACCCGCTTGTGTATCGTTAAGCTCTTATGGCAGCAACTGAATGATCATCACGCTCTTGAAGAAATCTCCTTCTTGATAATCCTAAGCTTGTGTGAAGGCAAGCACCTCTCAGATCTCACAAAAGATTCACACAAACAGCAATATGAGCAACCTCAAAAATGTGCCTAGGGTTTACCTTTTATACCTAGGGCAAAACATAAAACCCTACACGTTTTAATAGGCTAGGGTTGAGTTGGAAAAATCTACAAAAAAAACATTATGCCCAAGATTCAATCGATCGAGTCTAAGCTTCAATCAATCGAGCCAGGCCGAAATGCACACTTAATTCTGCAATAGCTCGATTCCAACTTTACATAAAAGGCACAACTTTGAGCAAGTCTAAACAAGACTAAACAACCTGTTTTGATCATGGTTTGCCAACAATACACATTAGAGTTCTAATACATTAATTCCTAAGTACTTAGAACCCAACAAACTCCCCCTTTGGCAATCCGTGACAAAACACAACTAAAAGCTCAAAGTTTAAAAAGAAAAGCCCTTTACAAAAAAATGCCCATTATAACAAATCCAATCCTAATTACTATCCATCAGTTGTAAGTGTAGACAGCAGCTTAATTGAATCAACCTGTATATTTCCTGAAACACTAAACAAAACGCATAAACGCATGTTTGGAAAATACAAGTAAACAAAATAAATTCTTGATTTCACACAACACAAAATAAAGACATATATCAATGAATAACTCATAAATATAAATCAATAAGCAGTGAAACAAGAAACATATAAAACAATAAATGTATCTCCCCCTAACATGAATAGCCCAACAAAAATACATCAAGAGCCAAAAAGGTAAATACAAAGTGAAGCACCTAGATACAATCTAATCTCCACAAGCTCCAACAAACAAAAATCCCTCCCCCTGAGAACAAAAACCCTCTACAAATGTCCAAATGTACTCCCCCTTTTTGTGACGGAATGCCAAAGGGCAATCAAAATCCATCATTAAAAGGAGGTGGCGGTGAGGATCGTTGAAACTGTGCCAACTCTGCTAGCAAGGCACGGATCTCATTAAGCACATCCACCAAAATCTGTCCATGAGCCGCCTGAACGGTCAAGACATGATCCAACGTACGTCGAATGTCTAAATCATTCGAAGTAGTCGGTGGAGGAACATCAGCATCAACAGCAGCAGCACCAGATGCCTCAGCCGAAGCATCACCTGTAGAAGAGGGAGGAAGGGGTACAGCACCAGAAGGCTCAACTCTTGGACGCGTAGAGCCAGCTCTCATATGAGCAGCCCTCTGCCTAAGGAAGGTGGCACCTATGGGAGCTACAACATGTATGGGCTCACCAGTAGGAAAGTTATCTAAACCAAGAAACAACAAAATCCTATGAATGAAAATAGGATGAAAAAGAGCATAAGCGACGACTGAACTCCTATGAACTTTGTTCAAAGAACGAAAAAACAAATGAGGAAAACTAATAGTAGCACCAGAAATAAGGGCATACAAAAACACACATCGCTTAATAGGGATGGTGTGGAGATGAGAAATAGGCCACAAAGAATGACACGCTATCCTAAAGAAAAGAAAGGTAGTCTCAGTAAGTTTAGCGGACGTGATCTGAGGATCAGAACCCCACTGGATAGAAGACCCAGTGATGTATGACATAATGTCATCAAGGGGTGGAGACTCCGCATAAGGATAGACAGGTTGTCTAACTACCAGAACACCAAGAGCCTTAGCCACTACCCTAGGGGTAATGATGAACTCTACACCTCGTATCCAACTCCTAACCAAGGTGTTGGCATCATAGATGTGGCAAGAGAGGTTTGAGTAAAACTTTCTAATCAGGGCAGTCGGGGGTGGATAATCTATCTCCAACAAAGGCAACCAGCCTCCACTCTCAAAATTTGCCCTAATGGCAAGATCTAACTCATCTAACACAACCTTTCGCTCAGCCCAAATCTTTCTCTTACTGTTCAGCTTCTCATATAACTCTTTGCTTTTGTCACTCCGAAACAACTCACTCCTAGAGGGAGACTCAGAAGAAGTGGAGGGTGTCCTATAGGCTCTAGTCTTCCTAGGCATGGTGCTAGGGTAAGGACAAAGACACACCAAAAAAAAAAAAAAAAAAAAAAAAAAAAATATCTATATGATGCATGAACAAATAAATGTCATGATGCATGCTCTAATGCAGTGAGAATAAATTCAATATAAGTTCTAATTCACAAAATTGGCTTGAGTATAGAGTTTCTAACAAAACCCCAAAAATTTTGAAAAAACCACTTGTTCAATTTGTAAGAAATTGACCAATTGATCATCACACAAGTTAGAAGACCGATTATAATGATCAATTACATCAATCCAACAAGCCAATTTCATCAATTAAACTCAATTTGAACAAAATCCCCAAATCGGGTAAATTCAAGCCCTAGAATTTTGAATTTCTCACAAAACACCAAATTGATCAAATTAAACACCATAGATCATGTTTATAACATTGTAGGACAAAAATCCAATGATCAATTTCACAAAATAAAGCTTGAATCATCAAAAATCCCAAAATATGCATAGGTCCAAAAAAACCAAAATAATGCATGAATTTATGCATGAAACATGAAAATAAATGCAAAAGGAAGGGTATAAAGGTCTTACCGGCCTTGGGAGAGGAAAACCTTGCAAAAAGAACGGAGGAAAACAACAAAAAATTGATGTTAAGCCTTGTCCGATTCGGAGAGAGAGAGAAAAGTTTGAAAAACTTTTTAAAAGTGAGTTTGAACAAGTCAAAATCAGTTTAAAAAAAAAAAACTTATTTACGATTTTCGATTGATCGAAATTTTAGGTTTGAACAATCGAATCAGACAGAGGCTCACTTAAATTTTTAATCGCAATTTCGATTGATCGAAAAACAGCCTCGATCGATCGAAATTCTGGAAAAAACACATTTTTGAAAAACACGGCAAATTTTGTTCAGAAACTCCTCAAAGCATTGAATTTTATGAATAAAATGCATGAGTATGAGATGAAATGCTTTTCAAAAACACAAGTTTTAAACCCAGTTTTCCCAAAATTAAGATTTTCAAACATTCTCCCTTTAAATTCTCAAGCATTAAATATGTTTTGCATAAAACTCAAGGTATTTTCAAACTTGGTTGGTCAAACCAAAAACACAGACAATTACATGTACAATTGTTTAGCAAAGAGTAACTTGTGTAATGTGTGCAACTAGCAAAAGTTTGAGATACATGTGAGGTGATATGTGAATAGCAATCAAACACAAAGTCTACAAAATTCATCACATAGGATTTGAAAGAGACTATCACCTAAAAAGATACATCATATAACTCCCACATTTCCTAGATCATAAGCTTGCAATCATGTAAGTTTCTTGATTTTGCCTCATATTGTACACACAAATTTTAATTGTTCAGAAACTTATTAAAATAGCCGAGATAATATACACACCAATTTTATTTATTTGATTTAGCTTTAAGTCCAATAATGTACACACCAATTTTAAGCATTAAACTGAGGCTACACCTTATGTTCTTTTTGTACATGTGCTACACTTTCTCGAGCACAAAATCTTACGATATGCACTAAGGTGTTCATGATTGAACAGTGAACAGTGGTGAGATAGTTATTTATGTATTTTTCAAAAGGTTCAAGTCCGACAGTCAAAGACATGTGACTTCAAGATCAAGACAAAGTGATCAAAACCATAAACATCTTTCCCACACAACATGCACTACAAAGCTTCAACTAGTAAAGTGCAATAAGTAAGCTCATCAAAGCTAAACAAGGCACAAAAGACATGTTATGTGAAAATAAATTGACCAACCTTGTTTTCAAAACCAAGAAAATAATGCAAAACATAGTTTGCTTCCTTTTTCTTCCTTCCTTTTTTTTTTTTTTTGGAAAAAAAATAAACAAAAACAACCTAGAATGAAATGCATGAATGTTATGCAATGCAAATCCTAGAAACAAAGAAAACAAAAAACCAAAGAACAATGGTCACAAAGAATATAGCAATGAAATACAAGGACCATGTCAGAAGGACTCAATTAGATTGAGCCTTTTGCATCCAAAACTTTTTAGATGCACCTCGAGCATTGGAGTTCTTATTTACATGAGAATGATTACCAACTCCAGGATTGGAATAAAGGTTTAGAGCCTTTACCAATTCACCAATAAGCACCATAGGATCTTGTGCTTGAGGCACAGGTACTTTTGGTTTGTTTGCTCTCTTAGCAGCTTGCAGCTTGTAACAGTTTGGACGAATGTGTCCAGACTTTCCACAAAAATGACAAACCCAGGCAGGCTTATCATGTGTCTTGTCCTTAGAAAGGGTAGTCTTCTTAGGTTTGAACACTTTAAGATCAACCATAATCTTCCTAGGAGGTGTCACTTCTAAGGGTTTGACAACCTCACTCATAGGGGGTTCAGAAGAAGATGAAGGAACAAAGATAGTGGAATTGGGTGCAGACACATTGATGCTTTCTACAAAACCTAATCCAGTTTTGTCAGAAGGAGACTTTTGAACACTAAGCATATGATCAAGTTTGGAACTAGCAGACCTATTAGTTTGTTCTCTAGCAACAGAAAGCTCATGTTCCAAATTCTTAACTTTTTCAAGCAAAAGCATGTTCTCAGACTTAACATTATTCAAAAGCTCAGTAGCATAAAACATTTTCACAAGCAAATTTTTCTTTTCAAGCTCAAGAGAAACAATTTTTTTTAAGCCTAATTCAACACTCATGGCATCCTTTGCAGCAACTTTGCAAAGTTTATTGTAGGCTTCTTGTAGATCTGCATCCTCAGAGAGTTTCCCATCAGAAGGGTTCTCTTCAATAGACAAGCTTTCATTGACTACAGCAGTAGCAGTGAAAGCAATAAAGTTTCCATCCTCATCAGAACCAGACTCATCATCGGAAACTTCATTATCACTAAGAGTTACAGCCATAGCCTTACCCTTAGACCTCAAGTATGTAAGACATTCAGATTTCATATGACCATACCCTTGACATCCAAAACATTGAGGACCCATAGAACTATTAGAAGATTGACCTACTTTTTCTCTAGGTTTTTCAATGTTGTTAACCTTAGTGAGATCATTCTTCCTAAAGTTTCTAGGTTCAGTAATGTTCTTACCTCTTGCCCTTCTACTGTTATTTCTAAGGAAATTCCTAAAATTCTTGGCAAGGTAAGCAATCTCTGTGGTAGAGAGCTCATTATCAAATCCACCAACCTCAACATCATCAAATAACTTAAGAGTCATTGATTTGGATTTGCTAGTTTTGGATTTGCTAGTTTTAGGTAGGTCTAACTCATAGGACTGAAGAGATCCTACAAGTTCATCAACAGGGATGGAGTCCACATCCTTGCTCTCAGTGATGACAATCACTTTGGGTCTAAAATCTTCAGCTAAAGATCTAAGAATCTTCCTAACAATTTTAGGTTGATCATAGATTTCCTCCAAGTTGTAAGCAGAATTAACAATATCATTAAGTTTAGCATAGAATTCATCAAAGGATTCATCATCAGACATCCAAATGCTTTCAAATTTAGAAGTTAATTGCTACAACTTATTAATTTTGACAGCCTTTGTGCCTTCGTGCACAGTCTGGAGGATATTCTAAGCAGTGTGAGCAACCTCAACATTTGAGATTCTCTTAAATTCCTCCATAGAAACAGCGTTAAAGATAACATTCATAGCTTTACTATTGAACACGACTGCTTCTTTTTGAGAAGTTTGCCACTCACTAACAGGGGTAGTGGGCTTCTCCCATCCGTATTCAACAGAGTTCCAGACTCTCTGATCAATTGATTTTAGGAATGCTTTCATCCTTACTTTCTAATAAGCATAATTATTCTCGTCAAAGTGAGGTGGAATAACAAGAGAGTGTCCGTGTTCCATGACAACAGGGGTCAAGGATTAGCTCAGAGATCAAAAGATCTACTGCAAGAGAGCTACCTGCTCTGATACAACTTGTTTGTTTTTAGACCCCTTAAAACACAATTGGATTAACCTAGTTAATTAGCTAAGTTATTACTTAGTCCAAATTCTAGATCTAGGTTATCACAATCAAACAATCATATCATGCATCGCAGCGGAAATATAAATAACACAAAGATATGATGACCTAGGAAACCACATCGGTAAAAACCTGGGGAGGATTTAACCTAGCTATCCTCAAGGTAAACTTGAATCCACTATGAAAGAATCGAAGTTTTACAATAACGACTTAGACCACTAACATCCTATTACTACCCACCAGTAGAAACTTACTAACACGACCACGTGCAAGCTCCGAGACCACGGACTTCTTCTTTTTTGGATTCTCCAGCAAGTACAAGCACACCCGCTTGTGTTTCGTTAAGCTCTTATGGCAGCAACTGAATGATCATCAAGCTCTTGAAAAAATCTCCTTCTTGATAATCCTAAGCTTGTGTGAAGGCAAGTACCTCTCAGATCTCACAAGAGATTCACACAAATAGCAATATGAGCAACCTCAAAAACGTGGCTAGGGTTTGCCTTTTATACCTAGGGCAAAACATAAAACCCTACACGTTTTAATAGGCTAGGGCTAAGTTGGAAAAATCTGTAGAAAAAACATTTTGCCCAAGATTCGATCAATTGAGTCTAAGCTTCGATCGATCGAGCCAGGCTGAAATGCACACTTAATTTTGCAACAGCTCGATTCCAACTTTACATAAAAGGCACAACTTTGAGCAAGTCTAAACAAGACTAAACAACCTGTTTTGATCATGGTTTGCCAACAATACACATTAGAGTTCTAATACATTAGTTCCTAAGTACTTAGAACCTAACAGCATGGAAAGGAATCAGGGCAGAAAATCCACAAGAACTAATTTAGTCAGCCAGAGCATAGGAGGGCATTGGGAGGTGATCATCAAAATCTCAGGAGCTAAAACAAGAAGAAGTGGCAGAACAGCCCTAGCTTATGAAGCCAACACCCTTCATGGCTTGACCATTTTCAACGGTGGTGCTAGTAGTGCAGCAGCAACAGCAGTTAAAGCAACGCAAGAAGCTTTAGTAGAGGCTACATTGATAGCTAAAAATCTTGGTTTTGGTAGAATTTTGTTTCTGTCTAATAGCAAAGGAATAGTTCAGGCTTGTAACTTGAAATGTCCAAATGGTTGGAAGGATAGAAATATGGTTGCTGATATTGTGCCCTTCAACAGCAGGATTTTGTGTGTAAAGCTGCTTTTGTTCCAAGGGTCATCTTAAGCTCAGTGTATAGGTTAGCTAGCCTAGCAACCAAAAACCCCGGCCACCACAACTGGGTTCACCCAACTCTTTTCTAATCTGCTACTGTTCTTTTCTATTGGTAAAAAATAAAAATAAAAAAAATAAAAAAAATAAAAAACCTTTTTTAAAAGGAGATTTTAGTTAAAAACTTAAAAGAGCAATTTAGCATTATTACACTTACCGATTTCTTTTTATGAACTTATCAAAAAATTTGTTATACTAATTAAAAATTAGAATCTTTCACTACGTGATTCAAGCAATCCCATCCTATGTGATGGGCTATTTTAAATTGCCACAGAATTTATGTCACGAGATTTGCAAAGATGGTGAATTCATACTAATGGGGACAAAGTGGAATAAGCTGTGTATTTCGAAAAATAAGGGTGGATCGGGTTTACAAGAACTTAATCTTTTAACTTGACTATGTTGGCTAAGAACATTAGCATCCGGGATGCAAAAAAGTTCTTATTTTACACCCTTAAAACCTACTTTATCTATTATACCATCTCATTTTACAACTCACCCAACATCTCAGTTTCTATTTTTACATACAACTCATTAAAATAATATAAATTTTATTCTTTTGCTCTCTTCCTTTTTATCTATTTTTTTCCCCAATCTGCTATTGCCTACCAGTCTTCCTATCCTCTCAATGCTCCCAGCAACCAACTCCATACCACAAGCCCAACAACCAAATCCATCCCTTCCAAAATCCACTAAATCTATCTATACCAAAACCAACAAGAATCCAGACCCAAATTCCAAAATCACACAAAACCAACAAAAAAAAAATTTACAACAAACCCAAATCAAATCATCCAAAACCACAGAACTTGCCACCGCCGCACCACCACAACAAACCCAGCACCGCTAATACCTACAATTGAAACTCAGCCACCACCAAAACACTAAAATCAACTATCAAAACCAATTGCCGATCGACACTACTGAAACATAAAACCAACCAAAAACCCAACCACACCATCAGAACCCAAGCCAAAATACCCAATCTCCACACCGATTCAACCCAAGCCACCACACCCACGCTTGCAGCAACCCACAACCACCAAGAAAGCCATTGATTTAAACCCACCGAGATTGCCGCCAACCCACGCCGCCCGATTTAAACCCAAGCTACCACACCCACGCCGCCCGCCATCGATTCAAGTCCCAGACCTGAAACCAAAGCCCAATGCCACCAATTCAAGTCCCAGACCTAAAACCAAAGCCCAATGCCACCGATTCAAGCCCCAGCCTCGAAACCAAAGCCCAACGCTACCAAAACCACCGAGAGGAAACCCAAGGCTTAGCCACTGATTCAAAACCTGACCACCGATTCAAACCTCAGCCACCAAAATCTACGCCCAGTACCACCAAATCCACCGAGAGAGAGAAACAGAAACAGAGAAGAGAGAGTGAGAAGAGACAAGAGAGTCAAAGACATGAGAGAGAGGAATAAAATAACATTTTTCTTTTTTACATCCTGTGCTACAGTTGGTTCTATATATAAGAACCAACTGTTCACAGGATGCAAAAATTTATAAAAACCCATACCTAGATGGAGCATTATTTTTGAGGATTTGGTTGTAAAATTGCAACTGGGGGGTGTTTACACCCCTTATTGCTAGTGCTCTAAGCAAGGTCAGAGAGTGTTACCTTCTAAAAGAAAAAGGAACCCCCCCCCCCCCCCCCCTCCTTTTTAAAGCGTTGGAGAGTGTTAAACTTGATTTTGGAAAGAATTTGGAAGGCCAAGTATTATCGTAAATGCTCTGTTTATGCATGCTACGTTGGTCATTCTCCATCTTATACATGGCATAGTGTTCTAGCAGGTTAGGAAGGAAGTTAATTGTTAAAGCAGAGTCTGTGCTGAAATATTGGAAATGGAGAATCTATTCGAGATTATCAAGAATTCAAGATCCTTGGCTCCACCGTACTCCTTATCAGTTGTCACGAGAATATTTTGCCTGTTAAGTGATTAATCCAGATATGAAGGTGGCTACGATCTAATTAATAGGGATACGCATTGGTGGAATTTGGAGCTTTTATATCATGCTTTTATGCCTGATTATGTTGCTAAAATATTGCAGATACCACTGCCACAGTTTGATGTTATAGATATATATATATATATATATATATATCGCATAACAGGGGAACTTTATTAATGAAAGGAAACGTATAGACAGAAAAATTGAGTTCAAACAAACTAAACTAGAGTAGCAAGACCCTGAAGACAACACTGGACTAAATAGAAACAATTACAACAACACAAAAACAGAACTAGTCTTCCACTACACCCAAAACATAAACAACTAAACATTACAAAAGACCGGGAAAAACTTATTTGCAGATCACTTCACGGGATGATGCAAAACCCATGGAATCCCCGTAGAGGCATTGCCACAAAAAGGTGGGGCATGTGTCCTATTTGGATTGCCACAAAAAATCGGGCGAGTATTTTGTTTAGAGTGCTTGTCATTTG